>JAQQZR010000019.1:2151990-2164407 GCA_030068235.1 Notoglanidium macrostoma
TGACAGATAACATTAAAGGGGCGGGCTCATGCTTCCCAGAATCCAGTGCGTTGTTTTTATTTTGAAACCATGTGACCGCTACTCTGCTAGCTGTCTATGCAGCTAAACCTCCTCAAATCCACTGTTAGTGATCCCTACGCATCACACCTGCAGGATTTGAACAAAGAAAGCATTATCTTTTCTTTCCTTTGCGAGACGGTCGAGGCTGGTTCGGGTCCATTACACATGGACGTTCGAAAACGGAATGGATCGGTTGAAAGAATTTAAAATATAGCTAGTGTGACAAAATATCTACAATTTTACATTACAGTTTAAGATCTGTGGCCTCGGATGTCGCCAGATTGTTTTTTGGAATATCGACGGCGTTGAAAATGGCGACTGTTACGTGGCGCAGAGGATTCTGGGAAGGGTGAGCCGGTCACTTTAAGTTCCAATGATGTAACTTTGGTATTTCGTGTTGAAAGTTATTACGCTGATGATTGATGTTGAAATGGTGACGTTTTCTCGAACATTCATGGAAGGAGTCTCCAGTGTCAGTGCTTTGTAACAGTATTCCAGAAATTCAGTGTTGTGCAATTCGTCCTTATTAACATGAAGAAAGAATAAAAGAGAATGGTGAGGGAACGACTGCTTATAGCTGCTATCGTGCGAGTAATGATGGGAATTTCAATCATTGTAACTATAAATGGATAAAAGTATTTTAATAAATAAGAATTCTTCATGTTTCAGTGTTGTGGCATCAGAGAAATGAAACATTTCAGGGTGGAACAGTAACTCTTCCTAACACCATTCTGTCTCTGGTTACAAAATAATAATAATAGTAGCACAGTCCATTGTGTTTAATGTTTTGCATAGCAGGATTCGGTATTAAGAACTGCGAGATTATTACCACTTCATTATTGGCGTTATTTTCTCACACAGCAGACAAACAGGCCGACATTTGCTGATCAGAGAAGTGATTCGTTTCCGTGTGATCTCTTCGGAGTTAATAACGAGCTAATCAAAAACATCAAAATGATGTTCACATCAAAAAAAAAAAAAAAAAAACATAGGCTCGAAACAGATTGTTTTTCATAATCAGGCATGCAGCCGTCGCCTGTTTTGACACAGCTAAAGAAACACGGCAACCCTCTTCCCTTCATTAAAAGCAATAATAACGCAGGTGTGCGCAAAATGGCATGCTGGCAGCAATATGAATTATTAATGCCGAACTTAAGTATTATAACAGGAAATCGATGAACTTACCTGGCACAATTAAAATGCAAAACGCCTCATTTTTTCCATAATCCAGCACAGTATAATTACGGCTCTCTATTCTGGAACACGATAACTTTGGATTTTTTTTTTTTTTTCATTTTTTTTTTTTTCGAAAGCACACAACACCTGCTTGCTTTGTTTACACTTGTGTGTTCTCTCTCATATTACGGGGAGGGTGCTCAGATGTCCTCCTACCTAATGCTGTGCAAAGACACATTCTGACAAGCTGCATCTGAAATGCATTCGTTCTCATATATACGGAGGAGACTTTAACATGACCGATGATATGGCTATGCAAATGATCTACAGTGAAACCAACGTGTAGGTGTTGTTTTTGTTTTTTTTTTGTTTTTTTTTTTTTTACGTAAATGACAAGGAAATGCTTGTTCAATTCGCCCTTTGGAAAGTACAGTGCATTCTTACAAAGTGGAGCAATACGTCATCCGTAATCACTAATCATTTAACAGCACGCCATAAGTGCATGTGTACGTGTGCTATATTAATTTATACTGTTGAAGTTTAAGTTCTCCGAGGACAGAAGGTTGATTCGTTTTTCTATAACAGCAGCTCTGACAGCAGTGCGGCTGCAAATAAATGACTCATGTATGAAACTCGCCTCTGGAAAATAAATGAATCATGTGTCGGGGGGGGGGGGGGGAATCGCATGTGGAAAGTAATGAATCATGCAAAAAGTATCACATGGAAATAAAAGAACCGTATGCAAGAATCACAGGTGTTAATAAATGAATCACATGGAAATAAATGACTCATGTGAAAGAATCGTACATGGTAATAAATGAGTCGTGTGAAAGAACCACAAGGAAATAAATGACTCGTGAATGAATCACATGTGGAAATAAAATAAGTGTCCAAATGAATCATGTGAAAATAAAAGACTCATATGCAAGAATCATGTGAAAGAATCACATGTGGGAAGAATCATGTGAAAGAATCACATTTGTTACTAAATGACTCATGTGAAAGAATCATGTGAAAATAAAAGAATCACATGCGGTAAATTAATCATGTGAAAGAATCATATTTGCTACTAAATGAATCATGTGAAAGAAGCGCTTGAAAATAAAAGGATCACATGAAAGAATCACATTTGTTAGTAAATGACTCATGTGAAAGAATCACGTGGAAATAAAAAGATTCACATGCAGTAAATCAATCACGTGAAAGAATCAAATTTGCTGCTAAATGACTCATGTGAAAGAATCACGTGGAAATAAAAAGATTCACATGCAGTAAATCAATCACGTGAAAGAATCATATTTGGTAAATTAATCACGTGAAAGAATCATATTTGCTCCTAAATGAATCATGTGAAAGAAGCACTTGAAAATAAAAGGATCACGTGAAAGAATCATATTTGCTCCTAAATGACTCATGTGAAAGAATCAAGTGAAAATAAAAAGATTCACATGCAGTAAATCAATCACTTGAAAGAATCATATTTGCTCCTAAATGACTCATGTGAAAGAATCACACGTGGAAATAAAAGAATTGTGTGAGAGAATCAAATGAAAATAAAAGATTCATGTGAAAGAATCATGTGGTAATCTTGCAAAATATGACTAAATAACACATGGACGACTGCATTAAAAATATTGCAAAATGTTGTAAACCTAAAGTTGTGCAAAAATATTAAAAAAATGATACATTTTTTGCAGGACGTAAACACTCCAGGACAAGCAGTTGTAGGAAAACAATCAACTTCAAGGTGGTAACAGTGGCTCTGCATTTTGTGTCGGGTTTCGTCACCCGGTCATTAATTATTTTCTATTGTCCCAAACAAATGACAGTAAGGGAAGTGTGTTTCCTCTGACACTAACAAGAAATATCTGGATTTTATTCAGATTACTGCCGTAGTTACCCCAACTGATCGGCTTTGGTAAACATTTCATTAATAATCAACAGCATCAGATACCCAAACATGGTAAAACAAAACCTGCTTGATAAATGTCCTGGATTTTATTACTGTAAATGTAAAATAAAAACACACTAGTCTGTAAACATTAGTTATAAATCTTACACTTTCTTATTGAAACTTGAAAAACGTTAGATAGGCCACGCCCACACCCCACAACAAACAAAACCGAGCAACATCAGCGCCTTTTCGCTTGCCAGTGTGAAAGCAATGGTACAATCAGTGGTTAGCTGAGCTGGAAAATCTTGATGCTTTGATAAAGAGTAGAAGCAAAAACAAGTGACGTTGTGTGTTTGGTGTGATGATGTCATCTTGCTGCCCAGATTCTAAACCTAAACGCTACCATAAAGGAAAGCAGCAAATCTGTTTGGATTGTTGGGTTTGCGGAGTTGTTTTTTATTTTTAATTTTTTTAAGATTTTATTTTATTTTTAATGATAACATAGCTACGAAGTATAAATGTAAACTAAATATCTTTGCCGGACACATTTAAGTGCAAAGATTGCGTCTAGACTCGGGAGCTATGGAGACAAAAATCACATATATAATTAATAATACACAGTTTGTTCTGTTTAGGTTTATTTTAGAAATTTTGCTTAACTTGTGATATTTAAAAAAAAAAAAGAAGAAAATATTAGAAGCACGCCCTTCATGCATAAATGTAAAATAGACATCCTTGGTGAACACATGTAAGTGCAAATGTTGAAAAAACAAGAGCCTGCGAACCAATCGCGGTGCGTTTCTGAGCCCAAACAGCAGAACAGCTTGTGGGAACGGCAACATGGGAGAAACGTTCCTCTTTTGGCAAGTCAAACTTTATCAGCACAAACATGCACAAATGAAAACAAACACATCCCGGCTTGCTAATTACACACGCGTCGGGCACACCGTCCACCGGTGTTGGCCAGACTTTGGGATGACCCGGTTGTACTTACAGAACGCTCCAGGAGCGAAGGGGTTTGATTCAATAAACACGGCGCCATTTTTCAAGCTCATTATTCTGCGGGTGAAGTTACAAATGGCGCCGGCGACACCAGGCTGGTATCTCTCGGGCCATGTGGCCCGTTACCCTCGCCAAATCCTGCGCCACTAATTTTACTAATTGCCTGGGCACGGCCGGCGCTTTCCATTGGTCCACATAGCCGCCGATGTCACGGCAAGCTAATGAGGACTAAATAACGCACGTGAACCTCTCTAATTGCTCCATTCCTCATTGTAGATACCATTTCTGCAATAAGAGCCCGGATGCCAAAACGCTCGCAATATAATTATTTTGGACAGCGCAGCCGGAGCATTTCCAAAAAAACATTACGAGTCCTGGAGTAATATTAGCTTATTTATATATTTATTATTTGAGGGTATTGTGGTGCATAATCAGTGCTAATTTTTTTTTTTTTTTTTTTTTTTTTTTTAATGCTTCTTGGCCTTTCGTTTAGGATGCAATATGTAGATTCTTCTCAACGCACTCTCACTCGTTCTGTTTTCCCACAACGTGTGTGAACAATGTGGGTTATGCACAAGTCTATGTTTTGATGCTGATTTCACTAATGCACATCTATCTTCATGCCACCTGGGGCTGAAAGAGAGTGTGTGTGTGTGTGTGTGTGAGTGTGTGTGTGATGTTCCCGGTCTGGCCACGTTCCCATTTGTGCATGGTTTTTCCTTTTTTTTTTTTTTTTTTTTTTTTTTTTTTCCTCCCTCCCCACCTTGCCTCCTCACATCTACACCAGAACATGTGCTGAATATCTGAATATTTAATGCTATTAAAGCTGAAGCAAAAAAGCGCGCTATTACTTATTTACGGCATCTGGCCTCGGCGGAGCATCAGGTGGTCCGGAGCCGAACGAAGGCCTGCGTGTCGCAAGTTATTGACCAATAATCCGTCTTAATTCATGTCACATCACACTTAATAATTCACGTGGGACGTGCGTTTGCTTTCACCTCAAGAAGACGCTCGGTTTATCTTCACGGTACGGCACAAAATGTAGGATTATGGTGCAACACGATTAAATAAACGATGGCAGACAAAACAGGGTTTAAGCAGGAACATTCACCATGCTGGAGGCCTGTCAGTCAAAACGTGGAGATTCACTGATTCATTAAAAAAAAACCTGACAACAGAGGATATATTGTCTTTTTATTACAGTTTTATTTGAGTTAAACAGAAAAACCATTAAGAATCATTTTCCAAGCTTTTATACATTCATTACATTCTGCATAATGAGGCAAATACATGGCTATATTTTTAAATCAGATTTCAAAGAATGTAGCATTTATGGTTAATTGAGTTAAAACCATGTAAGATCATATCATCGAGGCATTAAGGTCATTATTATACACTGGTATATATATAATTCATTACATTATTAACCATTGCGTAGGTTATAAAACTAAAGACTGCTTTTCAGAATTTGTTTGTTTAAATTATGGAATAAAACAGTCACCTGTCCTGGACTTTTTATCCGTTTATAGTTACATTTAATGCTGTGGAACGTCTAAGAATCCAGCTAGTTATCATTATCACTCTGCAGGTATGTGGTCTAAGCAAGGACTAAAACACTTCAAAGGAAAATAATCAGCGACGGGTTGGTGAGATGAAGCAGAGAAGCTCCTCACACTGAAGTTAACGGAACACGTCGATTTATTCATTATAAACATGTAATCATTTCTTTATCCGTTTATAGCCACGTAATCTTGTTGAACGTCCTCGAAACAAGTCAGTTCCAGTTACCGCAAACTACAACAGGAATAAACAGGAACAGGAATTCCTTCCCTTTCTCTCGTAGTTCAACAAATAAACAAACAAACAAGCAAATAAATAAACGAATGCGGCTTGTCCGTGAGAGACCAGACGTAATTTAAAGTCATGCTTTACCACTGACTGTTACGAAGCGCTGACACTGGAGACTCCTTCCTTAAATCTTAACTAAACACAACCTCGCAGAAAACATATCAACACATCAACAATTACAAGTTATTTTTTTAAACCCGATGAGGGTCAGGACGGAATTTAGCAACCAAGAACGCCAAGATAAACAAGTGACGTTTAGTCATTAATCGTTATTCTAACAACGAGCAGGCAAAGTATGTAAGTAGTGGATTTCAGAGTATCTAAATGAATTACTATTTGACAAGTCGATTAAGTCGCACTTAAAATACAATACTGAAAAAAATACATGCACGGGGATACATAATGCGGAACATTCATAAATGAACCTAATAAAATAGGCACCGTTGCTCTGAAGGAAATCTCATATTTTTGTCAAATCAAGACGTTTACTTTAGATCATGCAGCATTTAAATTGCTGAACATCTTGAAAAATGAAAAAAATAAATAAATAAATAAAAATAAAAAATATATACATAAGCAGACTAGTATATTTGAGCTAGTATTTGTTTTTACGTAGCTATAATTAGAAAATACAAAAATAGAAATGCAAAACAGGCATTAGAAATGTTATAGGAAACAAAAACCAAATTGAAGTTTTCCACTGAACGTTAGCGACTCGACACCTACTGACTAACCAGGTTTGAGAATTCAGCAGTGCTGTGGAACAAAAGAAAAAACAAATCTTATAAATCACTATTCTTTTTATTTGCAGGGTTTTTTTTTTCCAGTGCAAAGGAACTTGAAAGACCACAGACCACAATGGCAGGACGTCTTTCACACGTTGGTGAACTGGTCATTATTTAAAAAAAAACAATGTTAATACTCATTAGGAGGCACAAGGCTCTCGAAACGCGACGGCGTATTAGAATCACAGTTTGGCCTTGGACCCCGACAAGTGAAGGAAACGTGTTAACCGGGCGATAATTGAACCCAAAAGCAAACATTTGCTGTTCACTTCCTGGTAATTGCGGTCATGACAAAAGCTCCTGGGTTTTTTCCTCGACATGGCCGTCACAACGAAAGCCACAAATAGCCGGGCACTTAATAAAAATGTCCAGGTATTACAGAGGGAATCCCAAAGCAGAGCCAGGGGAAGGGCAGTTTATGAAAATGAGCGGCAGGCTACAGTAACTCTGACACGAAACGAGAACAAAACAGCACCATCCCTGAGTCACTGTGGTTACATGAGCTTGTTTCGCTGACGTTTCCCACACAGATCTCACACTTTTTCTTTTTTATCTTTTTCAAAAAAAATTTTTTATCAGTTTCAGCCAAGTAATAACACACACTGCACGTTGGTTATTGGACGCATGAGTATTTTTGGGCCAAATATTCCGTTAAACGAGGTCGTGTTTACTCATTCAGATATTCAAATCAGCACTACAGTCGAGAATCCTTTAGCTCACAGTGACAACGAGTTTGACACCGTGTGTCGTCTTTTTGCACCTGCGTTAGAGGGCAAGGGTCGGCCGGAGGCCCTGTTTCGTTTACAAGCATGAGAAAATCGTCAAATTTTTTTCACGCAAGCGTGCGTTTTTTCCTGACGCTTGTTTTATTTGTTTTTATTTACGCATCTCATCAATCGTTCATCAACGTAACTGCGAATATGATTAATGGATTAAAATGTGGTCAGAGTTACAAGTGTGTGTGCGTGTGTGTGTGTGTGTGTTACAGGTGCTTGATTAGGCACACAGCCCCATTTGCACGCTGCACACATGCTCAGAGACACGTTGCATAGATGAAAGATAAGAAGACATAACCACACACACACACACACACAACACAAAAATTCTAAAAGGAAACATATAAAAGTCTCGCTTTCACTACAGATGTGCATCACGCTGCGGGACGAACGCTATTTATAGTTTTTTTGTTGTTTTTTTGGTGTGGGATTCGTCAACGTAGCATTAGTACGTCAGTAAGAAATGTCTTCTTGACACACACGCAGGTGTCAACATTGTTAACGTGAAAATTCTGGCAGGCGGAGACACAAAACTGAATTTTACCACAAAAACCTCTAGTGTATGTTTTTAATGTGTGCCAAGCAACAGAAAGTAAACCACTTCTCTATTTTTTTATCTGCTGAAGAGATCAGAGTCCCTCCCATTTGTTTTCTATTTGCACCCAATACCGAGGTTCGTGTAGGACCGCGTTTAAAGTGTAGAAAAAGAACAAATGTCAGGTTCAGTTTTATGTGTATAGCGCTTTTAACAGTAGACATTGTCACAAAGCAGCTTCACAGAAATATCTAAATTCCCATTTCGAAATTTTAAACATATGAATTTATCCCTAATGAACAAGTCTGTGTGGACTGTGGCAAGGAAAAACTACCTGAGACATCATGAGGACGAAACCTTAAGAGGAACCAGACTGTAATGGAACCTGTCCTCATGTGATGACTCCGCATTACAAATTCCTTGCTCCCCTTCTATTTAGTTTTACCATGAAATCTATTTCTTTGAGACGAATCAGCTTTTTTTGTCTGGCAAATTTTAAATTTTTGGTCTGAATGTTGATTTTTTTTTCTCTGAAAGCAGAAAGAAAGATCCGTTAAAGACTTACAGATCCATTTTACCCTCATTAATGCAAACTAGGTGCTAGTTCTGGACTGTTTCTAGTGCCGGTTCGGACTTGGTTCAATTTGCAAGCCTGTAGTTCACAACAATAATGAACTACTTCGTCTCTTTCTTCTTCTTCTTCTTCGAATTAGGCAGAGTAGATGCTACACTAGCTCTGTTTTTTTTACATGGTGGTCACAATGTTCTGGTTGGTCTTGCTGGTCATGATAATCCCGCTCCCTGGCCCTGACATAGACAGTTCTTGGTTCCAGACCAGCAAAATGTTGGTGCCAGTCTTTGACCAGTTATTCTGGCCCAGAGCTAGCGTGAGACTTGTCCTCATGGTAAAGGCGTTTAAATGTGTACACCATTTTATATCGATGGCCAGAAGGTTGTGCGTTCAAATCCCAGGACTGGCAAAGAAGGACCACTGTTTGAACCTTAATTCTGGGTGAAACCAAATGGAACACCTTTAGAAATCTAGAACCGTGTTAACCGCCTACAGAACTCTTGAGAATCCCTTTTTGCTAAAGAGTTGAGCATTGTGTATCTGTTAGTTACAAAGCAGTAGTATCTCAGTAGTTATTGTTCTACTACGCAGAAGGTTGTGAGTTCAAATCCCAGGACGAACTACTGGAGAACCACTGTTTGAACTCTTGAGCTTGGATTCTGACCTTCTTTTAGTTAGTTCTGTGTTAGAATTGGATTTTAATTTGGAAAAAAATTATGTATTCTCCAACTTGTCCCTCTGGGAGTTGCTGTAATGTAAATAAATGACAGGAATGAACTTGTTTTAAGCACATTTCATAACACTAAGTGTAACTATAAATGGATAAAAAGTTTGATGTGTCATTCTTTAATTGATAAAAAAAAAAACATGTCAGCGGCTCAATATAGCAGCCTACAACAGCGTGTCCCTGTTAGAGTGCCTCAAGTAGCTAAGAACTCTTAACTATGCAACCTTTAAGAAACCTATTTTTTCTTCGAAGAGTTATAAAAGAATGAAGAAAACAGTGAAAGTTTGCGCATGAGATTTGCTCCCCAATGATTTCAAGACCTACTTTCGTGCTGTGTCTACGCTGTGGTGTGTGTGTGTGTGTGTGTGTGTGTGCGCGCTGTGGTGCGTGTACACTGTGGTGTGTGTGTGTGTGTGATGCTTTATTTACCAATGCCCTGAGATTGCAGGTGGCATCCCTGCATTATATTCCAGTGCGTCGAACACTTCCCAAGAGTTTCCAAGGCTTCCAAGCTACCAAGATGTATAGCGAGTCACGAACACAGTATGGTTTGTACCACGGCGCTTTCACGTGATCGATTCGGACTGATTAATTTTCTATAACAGCAGCTCTGACAGTAGTTCCAGCTGCAAGGCAGATCACGGGTTTCGATCAGTGCGCTGCTGTATCGTTTCCACTGTTACTACATACACACAAGGACTTCTCTTGTAAGGAGAAGTTTATTACATTATTATTACATTTTATGGAAGGAGTCTCCAGGGTCAGAGCTTTTTAATAGTCAGACATAAAGTCTTTTTTTTTTTTCTTTTTTTTCTTTTTTTTTTTCCTGAAGAAGTTTACAGTTTTATCTGTAACATGATTCACAAGTTTGGTCGTATGAACTTAAAAAAAAAAAAAAAAGCAGAAAAAAATGTTGATGATGGAATGACATTGTTTCTAGCTCATATCATGAATGTGTGAATCAGGTTAATTCCTCAGATCATTAAATGTAACTATAAATGGATAAAATGTCATTCTGCGATAAAGAAAAATAAATTGCGCTGAAGAGGAATAAACAACTTCAGGACATGCTGTTATTGGAAAATAATCAACTTCAGGCTGGTAACATGATCTGTTGTTGTTGCTTTTTTCCTTTACCACCACACCCTCGAGGGTTTTATTCCTTACTTAACCAACACTTTTGTTTCTGACCAATCGGATTTATGAATTCGATTGCAGTCACGGAAATGCAAGCATTCTTTAGTACAGGTTTCGTCTTGTTTCAGTTCTGTTGGTTCGTTCTCAGGTTTCAAATTCAGTCAGTAACGGTCAAACTAGCATGCGAGCGAGTTTGTGTATGAATGTAATATGTTTAAGTGATAACTGAAAATGCTCAGGTTTACTGGCTAATGATGCTGCAGCCAGATGTGAAGATCAACTTCCAGGACTGAACTGGAGATAAAGAAAGAAAAAAAGAAAGAAAGAAGGAAAAACTAAACCACAGCACAGAAGGAGCATCGTGGAAGAAGACAAGCCCCAGGAGGGTAACATTCGCTCCATCAGCGGCCTGCATTTCCCCATGCTAATCATCAGAGGGAAGATATTAATGCAGAGAGAGGTGGCACTCCGAAACAGCTGCTCTCGCCATGGCCAATAATAACAGCAGAGAGAGAGAGAGAGAGAGAGAGAGAGAGAGAGAGAGAGAGAGAGAGAACTAACAAGTGAAGGAGGGTAAGAGGAAACAAGGAACACACACACACAGCTTTGGTGGGCTCTCTCCAATGAATTGTTTCTCCTCTGACAAGCAGCTCATTGAATTTCCCATCATGCACCTGATCGGTCATTCAGAAACACAAAACGCAAATAAGTCAAGTCGACCATCTGCTTGTTAGCGGCAGCTATAAAAGTGCATCTTTTTTTTTTCCCCCTTAATAAACAATCAAATTACATCGACAGGGCCAGAGACCACCTGAACGGCAAATCAAATATTTTATCTCGCTTTAACTTTTCCTTTCTGTTGGCTATTAAACGGAAAAAAGGAAACGCCTCGCCTTTAATTTATTACCACAACACACGCAGTCCTCGTGTCATCCTCATTTTCTAAATCAATAATCAGCCCAGCATGCTTCATTAACAGTGACCAATCAGAAGCAAGCTGGGGATCTCATTTTACAACATGAGCATTCCTAAGACATAAACCATCTGCTACTTGTAGAAACACACACACACACACACACACACACACACACACACACACACACACGCAGAAAAAAAAAATCAAATTAATCCATTTCTATCATGCATTCAGATTTTAAAGCAATTAAAGATGTTCTTTGTCTAATCGCAGGCACAGAAGTAGCGCGGTAATGAGTGAGGCAGAACTCTTCGCTGAACTTTCCAGGGTTCTCGACAACACCATTGGAAAGTTTACAAGCCCACCATCCTCCAGCGGGTCGTCACAGCCACAATACAGATGTTGGCAGCGACAATGAATTTTTTATTAAGCATTTAATCATTGCGCAAACCAAGAATTCCCATAATATGAGGCCGCGGAATAAGCGGAGAAGATGCCAAATCATCCGATGTAGTGTTTGCTTTTTTAATATGAGACATAAACAGATGCCAATAAGCAGAACTTGTGTTAAGATTATATAAAGCCAATGATGAAGTGGAATGCTGAATTTACTTTAATTAAGCTTGGGGATAGATCGGCTCGCAGAATGCAAATTTTTGTTAAAAAATGTCCGCTCTGCTTCTCCCCCCGAAACCCGTCGACTTTAACGACTAATCATAATGAACAAAGGAGAAAACGGCTCACGATGCTTTAAATATCTGCGAAATATTAAGGATATGTGCAAGGATTAGCACATATCATATAGCGCGCACACACACAAACAAAATGCATCTAATAAGCAATCATTTATAAACAACAACAAAGCAACATCTATGTATATGGAAAAAAAAGAATATTTCCAATATATACTAAGTTGTGGGTTTTGTGTGTGTGTGTGTGTGTGTGTGTGTGTGTGTGTGTGTGTGTGTGTGTGTGTGTGTGTGTGTGTGT
>JAQQZR010000019.1:2168497-2177628 GCA_030068235.1 Notoglanidium macrostoma
CGTGCACCTACACAAAACACATGCACCTATGCAAAACACACATGCATACATGCTCCAAACAGACATGCATATAAACAAACACACACATATGCACATACACGGTTTCAACACATAGATATACACACATGTTATCTCATTTTGTGTACACATACTGCGTGTGTGTGGGATTTGTGAACGGCCGAGTGACCAAACTCCACTCGTTCTTGCATCTGGCACCTCATCTAAGAAACTCTCGAGGTCACAGATGTTTTCCAATTTGCCTGTAAAAGCTGCACGCTGTCTTGTCTCTATGGAAATGTCATATTGCATCAAGGAAAATGATCAAAAAGGGCCTTACGGTTTGTTCTGCAGCATGTAGCTGTCTGACAGACAAAATACAAATGAACAAAAACAAACAGGGATGGGTCAAAAAAAGAGAGAGAGCTAGAGAAGGAGAGAACAGTGCCTCGGTGCAAACATTTCCTCCGCTGATATCTTGCAACAATGGACATATCGGAAGCCATTTCGCTGTGGTAAACGCTCGATCACGATGCCGCTGACCCTTTTCCGTTGTACCTCAAGTGAAACAAACGCATTTGTTTTCTCCCAGCGCAGGCAGATGCTGGATGTGTGTACGTGCGCGTGTGTGTAGTGTGTGTAGGAGCCCCACCTTGTAGTGAAACAATAAGCGCGGAAATTGTCTTAATCCGGGGAAGTTGAGGTTGCTAATATGATTAGGGTGTGGATGGCACTAATAAAGTGAAGCTTAATCAATCACACCGAATCTTTTCTCTCCACTAACCCCTGCTACCTGACTGGGCCATCTGTTAACATCCAAACTATATGACAAAAAATCTTAGACGCAATTAATATGTAAACAACAATCTAATTAAAATGGACAAGCTCCACACTGGTGCCACCGGGGAGTTCTCGCTATGGTGTAAATGTTACAATAAAATTGATTTTTTTTTTAGCCGCGCCTACTAGTCCGGAATACATTAATACACAGATATGTGTGGGCTTTTTATTTATTTATTTTTCTGATGGGACGGTGGAAGAAATGCGATTAGGGTTCATCAAAGCGTGTACTAATTGTTAGGTTGCGCTGGGGCACCATATGCACTGCGGACCCCCCCGAACGGCCTCGGCTGGGCTTCCGGCTCTATCTCTAATCTGGTTTCCCTCCATGTTAATGAACTCCCCTGATTCGGGGCATTATCTTGCTCCAGAAATATGATGCTTTTCAGCTGGGTCCAACAAAGAATCCAGGCTTCAAGTCTGCACCAAAGTGTGAAAAGTGATGAAACAGGACATACACACGTGGGTCTTTCCTGGACGGAAAAAAACTGCTGCTTTGGTGCTATTGCGCATGTGGGTCCATGATTGTAGTGCCACGGTAACTTTTAAAACTTTTTAGTAAAATCTTTTTTCCAATATTTAAGACAAAAGAACAAAATGTGTTAACCCCTCGTCACATTACTAGGTGGCTTAGCAAGCTAATCAGCTCATTATAGTGCCTTCTGAACTTTAGTGAGATGATTAGCTGCCTATTGAATGCACTGTGTTCAAGATGACAAGATTTTACTCTTAAATAAGTAGCTCAGTCGAGTTTTTCAGCATAGAATTAGCAAATGGGGTTGAGTAGCATCCTTGCTAATAGCGTTTTAATCAATTATTTGTTTAAAATGATCATTTCCATGAGTCATACTTTCAAAATGAGCTCATCAGTCAATGTCACAATGTCACTAGAAGTCAAGAGAGAAGGGAATCTTCTTCCCATGATCCTCTAGAAATGTGGCCGATCACTTCCTGTTTAGCATGTGACTTATTGAACATGTGGAATGTTCCGAATATTTCATTTTTTCACCTACATTAGTGCTCCTTCTTTAAGTTAAATGCAGATTTGTGAATATGTGGAAATATCTGTAATATCAGTGGGACATGAACAGCATCCCAGTGGAGGAAGTCAGCCATGTTAGCTACAACAGCTGCTATCCCAAGGTTGCAGTAGCTAGATTACAGACAACTGTATCAGAAAACATGGCGTAATTATTTGACAGCTTTTAAGTGTGTTTCATTGCATTTACACACACAATGTAGCTTCACAGTGTTACCAGTTTTACATTATGTTAAACTAAAACTAAATGTATGTTAATGCTGTTAAGCTAAAACTAACATTACGTTAACATTGTTAAACAAAACAAAAACACTCTTTCAAGTCAAAGTTATGTTGAACTCAGATTAACATTTAGTTAATTTTTACTTTAAACTACAGCAGAACACTATTAAAGTTAGGATAGACATTGCATTAACATCATGATAAACTAAATTAACCATTGTGTAACTATGTTTAACGCTAACCTTACGTTACCAGTGCTAAACTGAAAAAACCTTTCAGTGTTACTGAAAGTTCATATTTCAATTTTACGGAATATTGCTTTGTCGAATCGTCTGTAAAAAAAAAAAAAAAAACACCTCATGTGAGCGTATAAATTTTTTTAAAAAATGGAGTAAAAATAACATTACGTTAAGATTGTGTTAACATTATGCTAACATCAGGAGCAACTAAAACTAGCATTAAGCTAATGTTTCTTTAATGTTATGTTTCAGTAAAAGTAACCTTAAGCTGTTATGTTTAACTAAAACTGCTGTGGACCTCGGAGTGACTGTCCTAACAGGCAAAAGCTTTATCTTTTATGTTCTCTAACATCTTATCTAGCTAAAAAACTTCGCAAGACGTTAGCTTGATAGTGTTTCCTGAGCATTAGCAAGATAACTAGCTAGCCATCCAACACTGTGTTCTTTCACGGTTTAACGAACATGATTTTAGAAACGAAATGCAGTGGCTGCATTTTTACATTAAACGGATCAAAACAGCAGCAGATTTTTGACATGGTAGGGGTGCGGAAAAAGCGTATACGGTTACTGTGGTAGAAGTATGGAGTACATGGTGCCCCAGGAAGGCTAGGACTGGCGCTGCGTTCAAGTGAAATAAAAGAAACATGCTAAGCGTATCTAACTATCTTCACTGCATGCACTAAGCCTCACCTTTCCTAACTTTTCTCATGACCTTCTTAATGCATAATTGCATAAAAAAAAATAATTAAAAAAAAACGCGATACAGTCGCATGTACTCCCGTGTCCTGTTCAGCCGTTTCTGTCTTCTTCTTTTTTATGATATGAGGGCATGCACTTTTCTCCCACCATCCCACCATCTTTTATTTCCTTCTCTAGTTGCCTACCTCACATGCACGCCCGCACAGCGGTAATACGATGTTTCCCAGAGGGCCCATCAATTCCTGCACGTTGCAACTACAGAATCAGAGGCGCCATCAAAATCTAAACAAGATCCGTCAGCAATTACGGCAAAGCAGAGGGACATTAGAAAGTTGAGCTGCTATCCGGCCTACTTTCTCTCCCGTTCCCTTCTCAGCAGGCGTGAGGAATGAGCCTGGCACGCTCAACCCTCTCTGCGGATGCCCACACATACCCTGGGTCATCTATATTCCACCCAGGCCTTGGCAATATTGATATTGGCAGGAAAGCCGCTGATATCGGGGACGTAATGATGCAATTAAATCTAGAAGCATTTTACTATTATTGGCGAGCGAAGTCTAAACTCCCACCTTTACCCACCTCCTCCACCATAAACTTCCCCCTTTATTTTAGGAGGCAAATATGATTTGGAATCCATAAGCGCAGAACTGGAATGGGTGTAGTCGTAATAAAGAAATTCATCTTGTTGTCTTTGGTCCATCCATCATTGCGTCGTTCGAAGGGTATCGGTGTAGCTGACGGGGTGCTTGATGCACTGGCGGAATGGGCTCAGTGATCTTGTAATATCCGTATTCGCTGCGTTTAAGTGGTGATATATTTCACGTAATGATTAATTTTCAGTCAAGGGAAATCTCATGTTTGACTCAAATGCACTCCGATGGGAAATGAATAACAGATTCCACCTCTGCTTGAAATTTGCAACGTACTATTAAAGCCATCAGGAAAGTGAAAAATGCATTTACTCACATATAACTGTTCTGTGCGCAAACAAAAGATGCAAATCAATTCACTAAGCTGTATTTTGGTAGTTTTTCTTGAGTGGGTTCATCTACCTTGCAAATAAAAAATTGGGGAAAAAAGAGGGCTTTCGAGCCATATGCCGTTCCATTTTTTTTTCCTAGAGGGGAGATGGCTTCATGTCACTTATGTTTCTGATTAGCAAAATGATTTATGCCATGTTCGTTCAGAAATTCAGCTTGCAAATGAGAAAATGCATTGTGACTCAACCAGATGTGCACAATAAAACGACATTCCCATTGTAATCTGGGGTACTTAGTTTATATGAAGCCAATATAAGGTACACTTGAATGTGGCCGAGTCACTCTTTTTAAAATTTGACTATAAATGATTGGAAATAAATTGTGTGTTTTATGCCCGATGGCATGAGTGGGTTGATAAATTAGGAACAGTTTTGTACCCCGACTTATCTACAAGACAAACCTGGCGAAGATCACAGGGATTAATTGCCTCCGAGGTGTGAAACGGCGCGTTCCCATTCTTCGCCACACACTCGGTGCCTAAACAATGATTAATCACCCTTTAACTATCCTCCAGAGGATCCTGCCGGTTGCCAAGATGGGAAAATCCGTGGAAATCCGCGTGGCGCAGATTCGGAGGTAATTGCCAGGTACATGGAACACAACCTGTCCCCATCCGTTATCAGATTAGAGTGGTGTCACTGAACAGAAACGCAGGAGGTAGGCCGCTTTTCTACCCCAAAATCAAACGTTTCCATCTCTGATGTCATCGTCATGAGGTCTGATGGGAGATTGGGATTCAGGAAAAAAAATCCCAAACCATATACTGATCTCAAGACACCACTATTAGGGTTCGAACCACGGTGAGGCTTTAGGTCAAGGCTTGGATAAACGCAGTTGACATCAGATCCCTGACACTGGCAAACAGGAGCATGTTTCAAGCTCATCCAGTGAAGCCGATTCATGACAAGCTGGGAATAACTGTGATGAACTGAGTGTAAATTTGCTGCATATGGTATGCAATCTCCATCAGATTCACTCCATTTTGGGCCATGATATCCATATGACACTATAACGCTCAGGGACTTTGCAGTATCATGCATTCTTTTATTCATCTTCAATAACTGCTTCATCCTGGTCATGGTGGAGTCTATCCCAGGAATACTGGGTGTAAGGCGGGAACGCAATCCGGATGGGACGTCAAAACGTCTCAGCAATTTGACTGTCTTCCGATAACCTAGACGGAGAAAATAGTTCAGAATTCAGCAGTTTTTTGCAATCGCTAAGACACAAAAAACTGGTACGTGTGGCACAATTATTGAAACCACTGACTCATGTAGCCTATCTATTGACCTGGTATGATGAACCATAAACACATTTTCTGCTTGGCATTCATTTTGCAATTCTAAAACACACTTTTTTGACACATCACATAATGATCACTTTAGACACATCGTTACGGCTAATTTGTTCATTTATTAATCAGAGCTTGAGCACTATAAACAGGCCACAGGTTAGAAGTCTGGGTTTAGACAAAAATGGAGGCCAATATTGGAGAGAGAGGAAGATGATGATTCCAATGTCAGTAAGGGCAACCATTATGGAAGAGATCCAGGCCACTTTGATTGACCATGTGGTCACCCTTGGGTTGTCTTTTACTGAGGCTGGGCAGAGGATCCAGCCTAATCTGAGCTGCTGCACTGTAGCAAGTATAATCTGAACATTTTGATATGATGAGTAAGAACCTCTATCCTCTATACCATGCTTCTGAACTCTGTGTATACTACTTTAGCATAGTACCATTGTATCAGTAACTTTTCATTTCACACTCAAAAACCATTTACGTCACATCTTGGCAGATTTTCTAGACAACCCCATACCAGAGGAAGAAGACTGCTGTTCGCCCCTGAGCATTAAGAGCACAAGGTCAGAGGTCAGAGGTCAATAACATGCCTCTATGATAACTGCAACGGCACATCATTCAGAAACGTCAATTTGGTGAGCTTATCTGCACTCTCTGTCTCCTGAAAAGGCATCATCTACGCATGAAGCAGCTATACAAGGTGCAACTCAAATTGCACTATGAATATGTGCTATCCTCTCTTTGGTTTTGTATTCCTGTGTATTGTGCAACACAAGATTGACTACTCCGTGCCTATTCATACTGTCATACAATACTGTAATGCTTTGCCTGTTTCAGAGAGTGATGGAGCTAGATGTTGCTGCAGTGGATCACAAGTTTGCCACACAAGGTGCGTGGGAAGAAGCATCATATGACATCATCAGTGTCCCTGGGCAGAGGCCTAGGGTGGCATTGATGCAGGAGCACGCCAGGGCTGGACGGTACGTCTCCCACTGTCTGGCCAGAGACACACTGCTTGTGATGTTGATGTGGTCTGGGTTGAAATACCCAGACCAAAAAACTTCGAGGTTCTGATGCTCTTTTGAAGTCCAGTAACTCAAACGTGCATCATTTCAAGCAAGGACACCAATGCGACGATGGTTTTGGTTTTGTTTTCGTCCAATGGAAAGAAAAGGAATTTAAAAGAACTGCTTCTGCTCCTTGGGGAGGAGGGCGAACGACTGTTTTTTATGTGGTCAGTTAGAAAAAAAAGAGGTTAGCGATTAATATTTGATGCCTCCTGCAGCGAAGTGGCAGCTGGAGCTAATGTAGGTGACGGATAAGCACATAGGAATCCCATGATGCCTCTGATGGGCTGCAGGGAGTTAGCGCATGCCTTTATCTCTATTCTAAACACATATATCAAATGGATAACTCGTGTTGCCTCTAATATGCATTAGGAGTGGAGTGAAGCGTGGAAGCTGGGCTGAAGCCCGCGACACCTCGTGTTAATGCAGGCATGTCTCACAACACCCTGTGCAGCCCCCGCACCTCACGTGAGCAAATCCTCACTTACTGTATAGGGCTGTCAATTTTCCATGACATTGTGCTAACTAGGCATACACTAATACGTATACCTGTCCTACTCATAAAAGTGCTCGGAGACCAGTGTCCGATACCAGATCATATTTCATGATTAATGATGACAATCAAAACAAAATATTAGGGGGAGGAGCTACAGCATCTCCCTGCAATACAAGAAATCGAATAAAATGTCTTTACAATATTTCAACAGTATCTTTAATAGATACATACCAGGCAGTGATTAGTGATAATCGTGATTAATAAAATATTTTGTTTTAACATTTGAAATGAAACTAGGCATATTTCCTTTGATCTTGAAACGCATGTGCTGATGCTGTGTCTTTTTCACATGGGTTAACTATCGAGGACAAGACACAGCAAGTTTGGTTTAATGTTTTAAAGTGTGCCAATACTTTAATCACACAGACGAGTGTGCCAATACGTTAATCTTTAATATTTAGTGAAAATATGGCTGTGCTGTATAAACAGACGGACTCGTTTTGACCATAGTGTGTCATAATGCTGAAAAGATGTTGCCGTTTATTACTGGTTAAGCTTAAATTTACCCCCACTTGCCTTGCGAAAAGAAATCCTAAACCCCTTTTTTTTTTTTTTTTTTTTGCTGTCTATTTTCGCTCCCTGATTTAGCAACGTTATCCAGTTAGCAAGGGTCACTTGGCTGTGATAATGCCAGACAATACCAGCACCACAGCATTACTCAATTAAATGATAAAATAGCAACATCTTCACCCACTAATGAATCCAAGAATCCACAACACCATTTTTATGGACTGCTAATATTCCTAATAAACTGCTTATCAAGCACTCTAGAGTTTTCCCCCTCCCCCAGTGTCTCATAAGCGAGTTGGCTTCGTTTGAATGTGTGATAAAATGTGGACACTTTGACACGTCTCTGAGCGTTAACAATGGCAGGGCGCCGCTGGCGGCGTGGAATTAAAAAGACATTTTTGCACCTTGTTACATATTTTCACATCGCCACAATATGCAATCTGTTGTGTTGAAATAAAGCAGAAAATACATACGAATGCTCAACAGTGTTAATCAGTGTAATTTATACGTTCATAAAAAGGGGGTTAGGCTGGGGTGACATTAGATGTGCTGTTAAGAAGCTATGATTATACGCATTGACTTAATCAGCACAGATAGAAGACAATTCAAAACATATTATTTTCTTTCATCACATAACAGGTTTTCGAGAAAATAATTCGAGGGGGCCGAAGAAAAGCACAAGAACATGAGGGCCGCCCCGAGATCCACGAAAAAATCTCCCGGCTTTCAATTTGGTTCCGCATTCATCTCTGCTCTTTCTCTAAGCTGGCTCCTCGAATCCATTGCTTCCTTTTGTCCTCTTTCTGCGAAAAACACAATTTCAACTTGATTACCTCCTACTCTGTCATTACCTAATAAGATTCCATGCTCGGCAGACGCGCGGGGCTTTCTCCAGTGCCACGCGGAGCGCTCCGTGCAGTGATTGCACCTTGTGCAGAAGACTGTTTGCTCAACACTTCCCAGCTTCAAGGGCCATTTCGCCTCATTCCGGCACAGGTGGCGAATGTGCTAGAGGTCGGTTGCTGTAAGTAACAGTTAATTAACATTTGAATCACTTTTCTTTTTCGAAAATGTAGAGCACAAGAGTTGGTGAGTGAGGGGTTGGGTGCTTGGGGGGATTTGGGGAAGGAGTGTGTTGGGTTTGGTGGGGGGGGAGTGGGGGTATAGGGGGGAGGGTGCTCACGTGCAAGGAGAAAGCCGAGATGTCCCCGAGGACGGGTGTTTCTCAGGTCTGGCGGCGCTTCAGCATTCATTATTGGTGTAAATCATTGAAAGAGGAAGTAACAGTCACACACAAAAAACCCCACCAACATTATATATATATATACACGACCAGTCAAAAGTTTGGACACCCCTACTCTTTTTCATATGTTTTTCTTTTGCTTTCTACGTTGTAAAACATTATTGAATACATCAAAACTATGAAGCAGCACGTATGGCATATACTGAATTATGTGGTAAACAAAAAAGTGTAAAAAATCCAAAATATGTTTCATATTTTAGATTCTTCAAAGTAGCCAACATTTACCGTGATGATGCAATCGACATTATCTTACCCAGCTTCATGAAGTCGTCACCTGGAACGCTTTTCAGTGAACACGTGTGCCTTGTTAATATGGATT
>JAQQZR010000019.1:2177728-2193496 GCA_030068235.1 Notoglanidium macrostoma
GTCTCTTTTAAAGTCATAAAAATAAAGAAAAACATTGAATTAGAAGGTGTGTCCAAACTTTTGACTGGTAGTGTACACACATACACATATATAATGTATTATACTGTATTAGGTAATATACACCCATCAGACACAACATTAAATTCAAATACTGCTAAACCCATTTATATTATATTGTCCCCTTGTGCTGCCAAAACAGCTCTGCCCCATTAAGGCATTGACTCCATAAGAACTCA
This sequence comes from Notoglanidium macrostoma, assembly GCA_030068235.1. Classification (NCBI taxonomy): domain Eukaryota; kingdom Metazoa; phylum Chordata; class Actinopteri; order Siluriformes; family Auchenoglanididae; genus Notoglanidium; species Notoglanidium macrostoma. The sequence goes on from JAQQZR010000019.1 coordinate 2,177,965, forward strand.
GAAGGTGTTCTGTGGTATCTGGCACCAAGACCTTAGCAAGAGATCCTTTAAGTTCTGTACGTTGTGAGGTGGGGCCTCCATGGATCAGACTTGTTTGTCCAGCACATCCCACAGAGGCTTGATCTGGTGAGTTTTTGGAGGCCAAATCAACACCTTGGAGTCTTTGTCATGTTCCTGACCAAACCATTCCTGAACCTTTTTGCAGTGTTGAATGAAGGAATGTATTTGGTCTGCTACAATGTTTAGGTAGGTGGTACATGTCAAAGTAACATCCACATGAATGCCAGGACCCAAGGTTTCTCAGCAGAGCATCACACTGCCTCTGTCAGCTTGCCTTCTTCACATAGTGCATCCTGGTGCCATCTCTTCCACAGGTAAGTGACGCACACGCTCCCGGCCGTCCACATGAAAAGAAAACGTGAATCATCAGACCAGGCCGCCTTCTTCAGTTGCTCCATGGTCCAGTTCTGATGCTCACGTGCCCACTGTAGGTGCTTCTGGCAGTGGACGGGGTCAGTATGGGCACTTTGAGCGCTCTGCAGCTACACAGCCAAACACAGAGCAAGCTGAGACGCACTGTGTGTTCTGACACCTTTCTATCATAGCCAGCATTCACGTTTTTAGCAATTTGTGCTACTGTAGCTTATCCGTGGGGTCGGACCAGACGAGCTAGCCTTCACTCCCAGTGCGTATCAATGAGCCAACACCATGATGCTTTTAATAGGTTCACTCAATACATTTTTGGGTGTAATTATTTGCAAATTGCAGCATCTGAAAAAATGCAGGTGATTTTTTTTATTCATTGTTTACTTTTAAAATTACACTCTGGCTATTTTTTGTACCCCATAGTGGAGTGACTTGGCAGTAAACTTTGCTATTCTTTAATTTACCCTTTTCTTGCTATGAGCTATATACAGTTGATATACAAGATTGTTCATTCATTTTTAGCTTAAAAATTATTTGAAAAAAAAAAAAAAAAAAAAAAAAAAGGAGAAATCCCAGAGCTTTTTGTAATATTTACTATTTTCAAGCCCAAAACTATTTCTGGTGTCTAGCGTACATTTATATACAGTACATATTTTTTATTCTGAAATGAAAAATGAACACATGCAATGTACACAGACCCTAACAGATCTCTTTCACCTTTATTTTTTTTTAACGCTGAAGGAAACGGCAATACATCACTCTTTAAATCTATTATCTAATAATAAACCAGGCCTTCTGTTCTCTTCCTGTCAGTCAGGGAGTTTTGGTCTCTTGGGAATTTTGCACCTCCAGTGAATCCATACAGTCATTATTCTCTTGAGCCATTCTGAAGCTAAAGTGTGCTCTAGGGAATAATATCCAGCATGCTTTCTGAGCTTTACCTCCAGCTTCTGTGACAAGGCTGTGAAATGGAGCTGCCACGTTAAACAACAGGGAATTTGTTTACTGAGGAAATCGCTGAAAGATAATTTTAGTGTAAGTGTGTGTCTATTCTTTGAGGCTGTTGTCGTTTTTTGATGGTATGTTCCTGTAAAATGATGAATTTGGTGAATAAAGAAACGTGAAGAAATTTTCATTCAAGAAAAAAAAAAAAAAAGAAAGTGAAGGAAAAGGGTTTGCCCATATAAGAAAAATGTGCTTGGGGAAAAAAGGCAGGATAAAGTGTGAGGACAAACAGTGAGGATGAAACGTCAGGATGACAAATGGGAATACTGATGAAGAGTGAGAATAAAATGTGGATGAGTTCATTTGTTCGTAAGGACTGAGGAATGGGTTGGGTTAAAAATGAGGATGAAGAGTTTTACAGAGTGAGGTTGGAGAGCGAGGATGAAAGTCAGGATGATGTGATGGGTGAAATGAGAAAGAGGATGAAGAGGACCGGAATTAAGTTCAAACAAGGGGTAAAGAGAAGATATTGAGAAATGAGGACAAAGTGAGGATGATGAATGACTGGATGAGGATTGAGGATGAAGAATATTGGTGAAGTTAGAATAAATGAGGATAAAGAGATAATGAAGTGAAGATAAGGAGGTTGGGAAAGTCGGAGCGAGACAGGGTAGAGTGAGGATGAGGATTTGAGGTAAAGGTGATGAGGATGGGTGAATAAAGATAGCCACTTGAGAGTGAGTTTGAGAAGTGAGGACAAAGAGTGGGGATGAAGTGAGGATGAGTGTGGATGAAGATTTGCAGTGAAGTGAGGATGAGGCATGCGAGTGAAGGGAGATCAGGAGAAAGGGTGTGTGAGGATGTCAGGATGAGGTGAGGAAGACGTGGGTGAGTAAGGATTAGGCGGTAGGTTGAGGAATGAGGTCAGGGTGAAGTGAGAGTTAGTGTGGAAAAGGATTTGCCGTGAAGTGAGGATGAGGCAGCTGAGTGAGGTTAAAGAAGGAAGCGAAGCTAAAGAGTCAGAGTGATATGAGGACGAGGAGCTTCGTTGGTTTTAAGGAGCCGGGTTGAAAACACAAACAAAGTATGATGATGAGGTTAGGTGAACAAGGGTTGGGATGAAGTGAGGTGGATGAAGTTCATCACTCTGGTCGTCTGGACTGAAATAGCAGCAACCGTCATGTGCAACGGTTTAACGCAATGTGAGAGAAAGCCACACCACAAATGATTTATTAGTTGTTTATTTTGCTCCTAACCCTCCTCGGGGCCAGAAATAAATAATTCCCCAACGGTGAGTCTTCAGTCCATTAATTCTAGTCAAAATTCTGTCCAGCTCATGTGGCATTCAACCAGAGAGCTGAGCATGAAATCCAGATTCCTCCACTGAGGCCTTGCAAAAGAATGTTGGATAAATGCTTGTATAAAGCTGAACTATATAGGAAATATAAATGGCAATTTTTGAACACAGAGTTTTTAAATACGTTTTATTACAGGTTACCCAAATTGTCACTTGACTAAGCAGAAGAAAATCAATAAAATATCATTTTCAGTTCACTTATACCCATTTCCTACTTAAATTGTTTATAATTCAATACTATTTAACTTGAAGCTATTTCTTGGAAGTTTACATGGTGTAAATGTTTCACTGAATCTGAATAAACTGTTAACACACCAATTTCTACGAAGTGGTAACACACGTACCCGCCAAAGACAAGGTGTTAACTGGTGGCATCTTTTAACACATCGTACTGACTTTTGGCCAATGAAAATACACCGTTTAGAAATGCAGACTGTCCCAGAACGTCAAAGTCAAATATTTCATGTTTAAAAGCACGAAACTAAACAAAACAAACAAACAACAAAATTAAGATGCTTTCATAAAAATTACTCAATTTCTGTAAATACAAACTAAAAGGTTTAATAAAGAAACGCTGGTCTTTGGAGCATCATTAGAAGCTACACTTCATAACAACAACAACAACAACAAAACATTAATTCATGATAAAAGTTATATAAATAATAACAGTGAAATAATACTACTGGTAATAGTTTTTTTTTAACTAGTTTTATTTTTAGATTTTTTGAAGTTTTCATTTGAAATTCTTAGGTCAGTTCAGTTTACATTTAAAATACAGCATCGATGTTTTTTAGGTCACTTTCAGTTCACACTTGAAATTCAGTTGATCTTTTAATTCAGTTTCAGTTTTAATTGAAATTCAGTTTATATTTTACTTCATCTTTAGCTTACATTTGAAATTCAGCCTATTTTTTAAAACTCACTTTTAATTTACACTTAAAACATAGTTTATTTATTTTATTTTTAGATCAGTTCAGTTTACATTTGAAATTCAGGCGCTCCATTCCCATTTCCAATATTAATTTTGGGAACTTTTTTATATGATTTTCCAGTTATCATTTGAAATTCTGTTTATTTTCAGATCATTTCAGGTTCAGTCTAAAATTCAGATAATTTTTACTTTTTTCAGTTTACATTTGAAATTTGGTTTTTGAGTTGCACTATAGTACATTACATCATTGCTTTGGACAAAAGATAATTTGATTAAAAATGATCAATATTGAATCAAATATATTAATATAAATATATAATATAAATATTAAGACCAAATTAAAATCAATAGTGCACAATTAAAGCGAAGTACTTTGTGTAGCTAGCCATGAGAAAAGTAAAAATGTAGATTTATGGTATATTTGATGTCCTTATTTTGGAAAAAGAGATTTCTTTAGTGGTTTAAGTTTTGGTTTCTGTTGAATATGACTGCTAATTGTTTCAGTGACTGTGCTATTAATTCTGGGACGCCCTAAATATTAGTAATAAATCATTCAGCATTTGATAAAAAAAAGAAAGAAAAGAAACAGTTCTCGGTATGCAGGATGTATATTCAAGCACATTTTAATTTCATGACAGTTTCTCAGACAGCTAAAAATGGCTTGTCTCAGTTTTAAATAATGCGTTGTTGAATAATTAATATCAACTGAGTACAATTTTGTATTAGTTTTTGATAAATGATGAAATAAAACAGCTCTTGGCAGCAGACTCAGACTTTCGGACTCAACACTATTACTTCAGTTTCTTGAACACTGCATGGCGTTATGAAGCGTTATGGAGCATGCGAGGCCTTTTCCCACACACATCCCTCTCTTTTGTTGAAGACAGCAAGACAAAATTATGCTTTTCTTTCTTTTTTTTTTAATCTAATGGTGCAGATACAGTCCACTAACATTAAATACTGATAAAGAAAAAGCCCAGGCTCATCAGAATTACCGGGTTTTATGTATTTATAGCTTTGGAGATGGTCTGGTGCATAATTAACTGGCTGTGGATTGAAGCTCGAAAGCAACATTGTGTTTACTACGGCTCAAGTACACTTCAACTTATAAACAGCGCGCATATATAATGTACTGCCTCCCTATTATTAATTATGGAAATAACACAGCAGAAGCACATCCCAAATCCATTACTGTAGGAAGCTAGACTTGTCTCAATAAATCAGCATCTACAATCAAAAGTGAAATAATTTTTTATGCATAATGTATGTGCTTGTTGCCACAACAGCTGTTCATTATGCATAGTAATGCATTCGGGGTAGTTTTTTAAAAACTTCAAACCTATAAAATAATCATAATGAATGCTTCATTATGGGGCAACTGAGAAGACAGGAAACGCAGTTTACCATACATCGCATCTTTTACTGTTCTTTGTGCATTTTTATTGGCGTGACAATCTCACAAGTTTTAAATAGTGCTGGAAGTGATGATGAACAGCCTGCGGGCGTGTTTTAAATGAATTGTGGAGGGTTTTTAAATGAGGTATCGAGAAGCAGCCAGATGTGAGATGATTATCTGATGTCAACACTGAGTGCCAGTATAACCAAGAGTATAACACACTGAGGGGGAAGTGGGGCGAGACTTCAGATGTGCTGATGGTCAGTGGTGTCATGGTGAGCTCTGATTATTATTATTATCATTATCATTATTATTATGAGCAAAGCTAGCACATGAGATGTTATAACTGTACTCAGTTGCAAACACTAAGACCCCGTTTACACTTGGTATTAAAATGCGTCTTGGGCGATATGATCACAACTGGATAAGACTAAATACAAGTGTAAACGACCTCCAAGACGCGTTCAAGACGCGTTCGCTCAAACCACTTGCCGAGGTGGTCTGGGACGCATTTAACCACATACCTTCTGTAGTGTAAACGGTCATGCGAAACACGGACGCAACAGGAAAATACGTCCTTAATGCTGGACGCGGAGGTTGTTTTGGTAACAGCACGAACATAGTAAGAACGTAATAAGGTATGTTGTAGGTTTAATGTTTTGATATAATTTTGCACAGGGACCTTTGACCTTCTAGCGGAAGTAGGCAGTAAAGAGATTTGAACAAAAGTGGTCAGCTGGACACCTTGGAGACGCATGATAAACACAGGTGTAAACGGTGATGTGTCTTGGCGATCCATTTCTGACCTGAATGCTCAAGACGCATTTTAAAACCAAGTGTAAACATGACCAAAGACTTAACATCTTAACACAGAGTTCACAGTTAAAGTAAGTCTTTGCCATGTTTAGGGTTACTGGAGCAATTAATACAGCAAGATTGTATTTATTAGTAGCTGTTGTAGCTGAAATCCTATAACAAAAAAATCTCAAAATCCATCCTGGACCAGTTTAAAGTTTATAGTCCAAGATTTGGTTTTTTTTTGTTCGTTTTGTTTAGACTTCTTTCAGAAACGTTTATACTTTGGTTTCACTTTAGTTAATTCTGACATTACCCACAGTGCATGCTGATAGTGGTGCAGTGGGATTTATTCCTTGTTTCATCTCTACCTAAGGACGGCGATGCAGCGGTGCTTTAGTCTTTTAATCTGTCCGCCATGGTCATCTGTACACTCTGCTCAAACAGATCAGCTTCAACACTGTCAACACCATCACACTCGTTGCCTCGTAGGATGCTAACTAGCCTCTGGAGTATAGAGTATAGAGTATAGCTGGAACTTTGAGTCCAGTGTTTTTACTGATGTTTTCACCACATCTTTGTCGGATTTACAACTGATATGGCATTGAACACTGGCAGAAAACAGAGAGCGAGAATAGAAGCTCTTGCTCTTTTTTTTGGTTTTAAGGTTTAGCTAACAAACGTTATTGCTTATGTTTGGGATTTCTGAAATTATTTTCTCCTGTTACACTCCATTTTAACTGTGACATCAGAGCAACAAACAACTTCTAACGTCTCACAGGAATAACAAAAACACAGCATCAGCCAACGGAATCATGAAACACATTACAAAAATTCACATTCGCTACGTTTTAAGGTGATGGCCCTTTAAGATCAACTGCTTGCCAAGACGACATGCGACGCTGAAGTTTCTGGACATGTCCGACCTATTTCAATTTCTCAGAACAAAAGTGGGAAATGATAACACTTAATTAATACGTATAAGCATTTTTACATATGTAAAATTCTCCAATGTGTAAAGAAACAGAAGCCATTTCATCCAAAAAAAACGGTAGCATGTTCTAGCCCGGCTAATAAACAAGAGTCCAGCTAGCATAAGGCAAACAAGTCACGCTAATCAGTGCCAGAGCTAGCATGATTTTAGCCGGTGTATCTGTTTAAATTACTACATGGGAATAATAGAGGACAAACAAAGGTCATTAGAGCTAGCAAAGATCACGCATTGTGACGTAGTTTCCTGATGAATAGCTACATGAATCTTTTCATTTTCCTCACAAGTTCCTGTGTCCTTGTCGTCACCTGTCTCTGGCTGGCTTCAAATGAAGACAAACTGGCCTGGGAGGTAGATTTAATTTCTTCATGTGCCTTGATGCTCAAACGAGAGCCAAGCCGGCAACAATGTGGCATCTGAATGCAATAATCTCAAATTAAGTCATCCATAATTCAAGCCTTGTCATGAAGATGAATTAATAATTCAATAGATAAATAATTTACAAAATAATCAAATAAATAAGTAATGACACGCCATAAATAACTCAGCGGATCAGATCGTTTCGTGAGGAGACCTTGTGCTACAATCAAAAGCTGCTTCTAGCTTAAATTTCTGAAAGACAAGCGATACAGCCATGATGTTTACTTCAAAATTGATAAATTAGATGATAGAAGATGAGAGTGGAGACATATTTGTCTCTGTATGCTTCATATAATCCTTCTGTTTATGCTATAATCGTGCGGGTTAGTGGCTCGGTTGTGTCATGCACTGGTACCTTCCCAGGTCATGCTGTTCTCTCTCTCTCTCTCTCTCTCTCACACACACACACACAAGGTTTGTGTCTTGCCCTTTGAGAGAGAGCGCGAGGTCAGAATGAGGCTATGCGTGCCAGCGGTGCCAACGCTGCCCCAGTTCCCCTCCCCTGGGCCTCTAGCAACCATCTGGCTGCCATTCCTGCCACACACACACACACACACACACACACACACGACTCAACATAGCTGTCAGATGCCATCTCAACCCACAATGCATTACCAAAATGTATACCTGTGCTTCAGAGCGTAAAAATAGCGAATATTATTAATGAAATATTCAATTTCTAAAATGTAATTGAAAGAAAAATGCTTGTTTTGTTATATTAATGTTTGAGAGGGGTGAGATTAATAATTGAAATGAAACACAAAATGGTTATACATTGCCTGAAGGCGCTACTGGAGAGCCGCCGACCAATCAGAAGTGTTTACACACACTGTATAAGGGCCAAACCTCATTGGCTCAGGTTTAAATCTGGTTTAAATCACATGACACAAAGATTAATTAAAAAAAATAATAAAAAAATACAATCAGTATGAGTTCCTTCGATAGCAGCCTGTGTGTGTGTGTGCGTGCATGTGTGTGTGTGTTCTGTGTGTGTGTGTGTGTGCGTGTGTGTGTGGATTCAGGAAAGCCAGAAAAATATTTATGAGCTTGCAGGACAGACAGCGCTCGAGATAAAACAGTCGAGAAATGTGCAACAGAAAAAAAAAGAAAAAACAGCCGAATGTGGAATAGTGAGGGAGCGTAATGAAGCCAGCTGGGCCTGATCCAGCCAAGCAGAGGAGCAGCAATGAGGAGGAGGGGAACGATTGATAGAAGAGGAGGAGAGAAGAGAAGAGAAGAGGACAGACAGACGAAGACATGAAGAATGTATGGCTGTTCAGCCTGCTGTATTGTATCAGGACGCAGCAGTAGGTAGACTCCGTCCAAACTCGAGGTAAAGCCGCTCCATGCCAAGCACCCGGCATCTGCTAATCACGCCGCAATTACTAGCCTAATAGATGCTTTTTTTCCCCCGTTTCTGTTTTCCACCCAAATCCGCCATGTTGTGAGGACACAATCACAAGCCGGTGGTGAAGAGGACATGGCGACGGCAGATCCTCTGCTTGCTAAATGCAGAGGAAATTGTTGAATTGTGAAAATCTACTCCATTAGCAAAACACACTGTACACATGTCCGTATCTACACCATTATAGAAAGTATAGTCAGCTGTACCACTGGAAAGGTGCTGCACGATGTAAAGAATTAGCTAAAATCGGTCATGTGCTGTAATTTACGTGAATAAATAACTTGATGGCTGCATTTGTACCTGATCATTCTCTTATCAATCATTATTTATAATACTACCCAGGGCTGGATGAGATAACATTGATATAGTGATCAATTATGTCACAATACGCTTTTCTGTAATGTCACAGTTTTTAAAAATAAGCACAAATTGACTGAAAGAACCTGATGTGATGTAAAATGTAAACATTAAATAATCAAACAGTTATTTTTTACTGCAGGACTGCATTGCTGGGAAATTCTTCACAAACCTATAACTATTATTAGTAATAAACCTATTATTATATATGAGCCTGAATAGCCGGTGGTAATGACATAGCTGTTGTTTGGTTTTTGTTCATTATAAAGTCTGGTTTAAAGGTCCACTATGTAGGAATTTGAGGGTATATATTCCAAAGGATACATATGAAATTCATAAGTATGTTTTCATTAGTGTATAATTAGCTGTAACTACAAATCGTTGTGTTTTCAAAAGCTTAGAATGAGCCCTTTATATCTCCACAGGGAGCGGGTCCACCTCTACAGCGCCGCCATGTTGCGCCACTACCGTAGCCCAGAACGGACAAACCTCTAGAGAGCGTCTACTGCGTTTCACGTTCTTACAAGTGGCAGCGGGAATCTGGAAGGGAAGAAGAAGAAGAAAGGAAGGTGAGGAAGAAGAGAGAAGAGGAATCTGTGTTTGCTGGGGCGGGATAAGAAGTCTGAGAACCCAGATTTTGAAAAATGTAGAATCATACTTATTTTTAAGCACGGAAAAAGCAAGGGAGTGCGAATGTAGGTACGCTACGGGAACCTGACGGCCATCTTGTGTTCTAATACACGCTTGGAAATGGAGGGGTAAGGAAGGGGCAATCAGATGATTGAATCCGGCAAAGTGGACCTTTAAGGCATGGTGGGTTTTAGAAAGGAGAAGAAAGGCAGGAAAGAGTCCTGGGACTAACAATACATTTGACTATTTATTCTAAATTTAAAAAAAAAAGTATACGTCGAATTACAAACGTTTATTAATATACTTTGTCTTCTCCTGTTGATAGATCACAGCTTTACAGAGAAACCAGAAAGCATAAACACACATTTACACTCTTTCATAAATGTTAACTTAACAAAACCAAAAATGTCACCGTATTAACGGATATACATTTTACATTTAATAAACAATGAAGTTATTAGTAGTCTTAAATTATGTGGCGCGTCTGCACGTACAAGTCTCTGTGTATGAGCTGTTACTATAGAAACAATGACTTATTACAACAAGCGCATGAATATTAACATGTCTGCCTGAACTACTTGTGCTGTTATACAGGAATAACACACATCTACCGACCAATCAGATTCAAGCATTCAGCCACACTGTAGTATAAAAGCTTCTAATGAATTCTGCTAACAGTTTATAAATGGGTTATAAACATGACACTGTCATGCCTTTTCCGAAATATTTATAACCATGTGCCTATGAATGCATTATTACAAGTTGGGAACGTTTTCATAGATCATTATATATAATATAAACATCATTATATATACACAGAAAGTTTTTTCAACTAACCTGCTGTTATTTTTCACTGGCCGTGTACACAACGAATTTAGAAGACTCCAGACTTCCTGTAGCGCAAGTTAGCGCACTGCAATTATTGCTGAAGGTGAGGTAATGGGAAATATTGTCCAAACTCATCAGCTCCATTTCTCTTTTCACAACTTCCAACATTCAACCCACATCCTTTCTTTCTTTGCAGCTACAGCGTAAACCATCCAAGACCAGAACTATACACACCTCTAATACGTGCTTATAGAAAGGCATGATGGTTAAAACAAAAAACAAAACAAACAATGAACATAAACTTGGCATTTACGTCTTAGCCGCAATTTCACCTCATTATTCTCATATTATTTAGGAAAATGGTGCCAGATCATTTCGACTGTTTATCTGCTCGAGCTCATTTGGATGAGACGAAGGCCAAAATATTCATAATGTAAAAGCTTCGCTCACTTGGCAAAAGTTATCAGTCGAGGTCTCGCGGGGGCCGAAGAGGCAGCGCCTAAAAACGGCTCTCGAAAGATGTCGCAAATTGAAAAATTTGATTTCCCAGAGCCACAGTAGGTTTCGTAAGTACATGGTTACGACGTTTTATTAGCCGCTTGTGTGCTTGACTCAACGGCGCAGAGTTCGTGACAAAGGAAAATGCTGTACAATATAAAAAAACAGCTAAATGTAGAAAAAAGGGAAAGACGGTCATTGCGTTAGCATTAAGAGAAAAGCAACAACTCTCATGACCAAGGGTTTTCTTCTTCTGGACGCTGTAACTGTGTGTAAGCACCATTTTCGCACAATTTCCTGTAGCAAAGAGAATTAAAGAAAAAAAAACAAACCTGGCTAACTTTTTGACCGTTAACGTAAAAAATTTGAAATGATCTCAATAGCACACACTTTTAACATGACAGCAGCTCCTCCCTGACGTTGTAGTAAATATTTGCAACTTATGACGAACACTTTCTAGAGCTCAGATTCATTTCCCGTTGCTCGCTTCTTCGTTTTTTCCTTTCATTCTTTCCTGTGCTTTTTTTTTTAAGGATCCTGACCTTGACTACCAAGATTTCTGTTTTGTATTCATTTATTTATTTATTTCTTCATTCATTCCTCCGTTGCGTTCTTCCTTTCTTTCGACTCCTCTTTCTCCTTCGTTTAATCACTACCTCTTATTCTCCGTCGTTTGCTTTTTCTCCTTCATTCATTCAACTTTTTTTTTGTATCACCCGTAGGTGTCTGAAATCGAGTCAATCATCAATTCTTTTTTGTCTTCCTTATTTTTTATTTATTACTCATTTTTACTTCGAACGTATTTCCCCCTCTTTCTTCTGGTCCTTCTTTCTTTTCTCTTTTAGCCTTCTCTCTTTCTTTCTTTCTTTCCCATCTTCCTTATTAAACTCTTTTCTTTTCCCCTCTTTCTTTTTTCTTCCCCTCTTTTGTTTTTCTTTCATTTCCTCTTCCTTCTTTTCCCCATTTCTGTTGCCCTTCTTCCTTTCTTACTCGTGTCTTTTTCTTTCCCCCTCTTTTTTCTCATTCCTTCCCTCTTTCACCATTTCTCCTTCCATACTTCAGTCCTCTTGTTCGAATGCGCTGTATTGAATGATCCTTACTTACGTCATTTCTTTCCCTGACCTCCGTTTTATTCTTTTCTTTTCCTCCTGTAGGGAGTTGAAGGATTTCTATTGCATGATTTATAAACAAGCAGTTATTAAAACTACGCTCAGTTGATTTTTGCTTTTCAGGAATGTATTATTTAAGCCTGAGATTAATCAATTATTGAGCGCGTTCTCATCTCTGCGCTTTTCACTCAATAACAGCAGACCTGATGTGTGATTAATGTAATCTGACAACAGTGCAGATTTTTTTTAAAACAACTACATCATTGTACTTGATAAATACTTTCATCCACGGAGACATGCGATCCAGACACAGGCTCTGTAGCGGTAACACACTTGAGATTTGAACGCAGCACCTTTCAGTAAACCCTGCTGACTAACTTCCTGGACTCCAAGTAAAAGCGACTCTTCTGGGAACGTGTCCCTTTCCACACCTCCGTGTTCCTGCCGTGGTGTAGAGACACTGAATAACAGCCAACCTGCAGACAGCCTTCAATTATGCAAGAAGCCTCAATCTAGAGTTTCTCATTCTCAAGAGATGCTAAATGCTAGCAAGGTGAAAAGTAAGTGATTCAGAAGGGCATGAGGTTTGCCCCTAACAGCCTTATGGGAGTGCGAAGTCACACTCCAACACCGAGAGCACTAAATGTCATAACATAATTAATAGAGTATTTTAATTATAAAAACGCCTGTGTTCATGTTTTACAGTGGAGAAAATTCAACCAGGACTCACACCATACTAGCATGCTAATTCGCTATTAATACAGTAACAATAATGTACAATACAATACCACGTGCTCTAGTGGGTTGATTATCTGATTATGAGAATACAATCCCGTTAGCTATTCATGGCTACAAGGACTTTTACAAGAAAGCTTTCACAAATTAAGCCCATCGTTTTCGTACCACCTTTCTAACGTTGCTTGTTAATCATTACGATTAGTCAATATTGGAAGACCCAGATTAGCTACAGATCAGCTACATAGATCAGCTACGGTAGCTACAGCAACAGATGTTAGCTCAAAAAATGGAGAGTTTTCACTCCATTATCACAAAACTCAATGATAAACAATGTTTAAAGATAATTGGACAGAAGTATGCGTTCAAAAGTTGTAATATGAAGAATGGAAACCAAAACACTTTGTCTTACTTACATACAGGGTTTGTATACATTCATTCTCCTTCCTAGCATTTCCTTTCTCATTTTCAATAGGCAAATGTATCTAAAAACTAGTAGCAGGACAATCTAGCAAATGCATCAGTGCCATTTTTTTCATGACTAAATACGAGTACGTGCCTTTTATGTTTTATTGAAACCAATATTGAAATGAGTAACCTAATGAATCAGGGTCATCATGGAACATTTTGTTTAGCTGTGTTTATGTGGGCGGCTGCTGTGCTGCTAGACTGAAACTCTCTGTTTGAGACGATATCTGGTTTAAACAGTGTCTATAATAGTGCATGTGAGGGTGGTTTACCTGAATGTGATACTACCTAACACCAGTGAGTTTGGACATGGAAAATGTGCACAAATGGCCATGAATTGCACCTGGACTCAAGCAATGTTGATAAGCTGGTAAAGAAAGCGCAATTCTCTCAGTTCTCAGTGCTCGCTGAAGTGAACTGCTCTCACACAACAATATAAAGCTTTTATCAGGCTACTTGGAGGAATATGCTGTGGTTTTTCAGAGCATAGTTTAAAGTGTATTATTGGTAGCATTTTTTAAGTAAATGAGCACAATGTCAAACTGACACAAGTATCCATGTCTATGTACAAATCCTACTTACGTACCAGGACCATGCCTACATTCACTTAAGACAGTTTGTAGATGATGGAGTGGTAAATAAAGGAAGAACCTTGCTTATTAATGTTCTTTTCACCTCTCCCAGGGTTCTTCTCAATCTCATCTCGTCTGAGCTCCATCAGTTAAATGATGCTTGCTCTCTTGTGGGAATCTGATGGGTCATTACGGCATGTAAGGGGTGATGGGATACGTATCCCACCGCTGACTCACCGCCGAGGCTCCCGTGGAGGAATTAGTTCATTTCAATCACAGGAAAGCAATACGCACCTTCACAGCCCGTTAAGAATGCATTTAGCAGTTATCCGCGCACTTAATTATTCAAATGCTACACTGATGTAAATGAGTGCAAACATGACAGGATTAAATATCAGGGCAGCGGGAACAATAGGGGCTCGAGGAAAGGGCTCGAGACGACTGGAGGATGACGGAGAGAGAGTCCCATGGCAGCTCGACAACCTGAGTTAGCATTTGCGGCAGAGATTTTTCCAGATCTTTAAGATGTTTTGTCGTTTTCGTGGGAGAACTCGCTGGGAAACCAGAAACACACTTCTGTGCCACGTTTCAATATAGTTCACATGTCCTTGTCGATTTGTCCTCACCATATCCCCTTAACGGAAACCCTGATGCTTAAACTCTTTTTGTGCCTGTGTGTGTGTGTGTGTGTGTGTGAATGTGTATAAGTATAAGATAAAACAATAATACATTCACATTATTAGGTACACCTCTACAGTTGCTTTATCCAATCAGCAGATAATTTAAGACCAGATTTTTTTTTTTCCCCAAATCATCAGTTTCTGTCCAGTTTCAGTTTCTCTTCTTGGACAACAGGAGTGGAACACAATGTGATTTCTGCTGTTGCAGCCTATCCCTCCAAGCTGTAAGCAGGATTGTGCAAAAGCTATTGGCCCAATTTTCAGGAAACTTGGTGGCAGGGTATAGCATGGGCCAAGGACAAACCCATTACATTTTGGCGTGGATCCTACCCAGAGGGTGGCTTGACTAATTTAGTATAGCTTTTGCCAATGTTGTGAGATATGACATTTGGGTAGTGCCATGTATCTTAAAATCCTGTAGATGGCAGTGATATTCAATAGTGACAAAACATAGTCAATGTAGAAATACAATGACTCCATTGGACATATATCCAGACATATAAAGTGGTTGCAGTTGCAGATTAGCATATCATAGAAGAGTCTATTGCCCTTGGAAGAGGTCTGTTCTCTCCGAGTGCCCTTCTTGTTGATTTTGCAAAATAACAATGTGATAGTTTTGGTATAAGAAGGAATAGGAATAGGATATAGGAAATAGGAATAGGAAACTTTTGCTTATTTTTTTTTTTCAATTTAAAGATACAATACTCTATCCATGTTTGTCTCTATTTGTCACTCACTCTTTATGAATGCCATGCTCCACTCCAAGACCTAGAAGTTTTATGGCAAACGAATAAGTGCTCTGAAACCACTGTGAGAACAATGGGCAAAAATGAAAATGTTTTCACACAGACAGGCTTACAAAAGACAAAAAACGCTGACACGCTCTGACACTTTCCATTGTCTGTGGATCATGACTGTGTGTGTGTGTGTGTGTGTGTGTGTGTGTGTGTGTGTGTGTGTGTGTGTGTGTGAGAGAGAGAGAGAGAGAG
>JAQQZR010000019.1:2193731-2218897 GCA_030068235.1 Notoglanidium macrostoma
TGTGTGTGTGTGTGTGTGTGTGTGTGTGTGTGTGTGTGTGTGTGTGTGTGTGTGTGTGTGTGTGTGTGTGTATGGTTAAAACATAAGGACCAGAATCTTTTTTTGCAGGGCAGCCATGGAGATGAGGACAAGGGTCAGTGTCTTCCAGAGGTGCAACATCTGGTGATGGCACACCCACACCAACTAAATAAAAATGTGCATATCAATAAATTGTTTCCTTGGCTATCTGTATAACTGCTTCCCTTTAAACCTTATGCGGATTCATATCGATTTGCTAATTAACTAGCAAACTGGTTAGCAGACTAACTAACGGACTAGTTAGCAAGTCAATTCCTCGATTCATGAAGGGCTTTCACTTTGATATTGAAACCTTCTGTTGTATCTTCCTACATGGAACCTTCAAAAGTTGCCCGGCAGGGTTTCTATATTTACACTAGATTTAGTTTTAGCCATTATAAGATGGTAACTTGTGGCCATAAAGAATGCACAGGGTCCAAAACAATACTCAGATAGACTATAGTATTCAAATGATTCTCAACTGGTATTAAAGTGTGCCAAGAAAACTTTCCCCACATCACTACATCACCCCCACCACCCTGCATGGTTTATGCATTGCACTGCTGCTACATGATTGGCTGATCAGATAATGAAAGGGCAGGTGTTCCTAACAAAGTGGTTGGCGAGTGTATGTATGAGTATGAGGGTATTTGACTAGATAAATCTCTATACATTAATAGTCTTTTATACAAATGTTATATATTTTTAATATTGTATCCTTTTGCATTTATTTGAATAAAATATATTTTTTTGCTACAGTTTTTTCCCGTTCCTGAATCAACGGTCATGTTGACTAGATCTCTAGTTTCTCCAAACACTCGTAACAAACTTGAGCTCATGAAATAATCAGTGAGCACTTTAAGATGACAAGACAAGACAAAGAAGGGGAAATGGTGAAGAGGAGTCGATGAAGATGAGGGAAAAACAGTCAGCTCATTGAAACAGGGCCACGGTCTCAAGCTGCCAGACAGATCTTACACCATAATGCATCTCCAGACGCATTAAAAAATATTCGCCAATTTACAGCATGCAATATGTAACAATGTAAAATGTATTGCTAATTAAGTTTCCTTTATGCTAAAAAAGAAAAAAAAATCTCAACTGTGTGGTTTATTTCCTCCCCAAATGGTCCACCATCTGGATATGGATCTGTTTAATTTTTTTTTGCTTGCTAATACTGAAATTAGTCTAAAAATAATGCAAACCTACATATATACTGTATGAATAATAGTTTTGAGTTTTCAGTCATGTACCAGTGTATAAACGTTAACATTATTTTCATGTTTTTGGAGCAACTTAATTAGGCCCCTGAAAAGTAAAACACCACCAAAAAAAAAAAAAAAAAAAAAAAAAAAAATTCTGTATTTATTAGGCGCCATACTTCATTCTTAATTTCATTAGTTATAATTTAATTATACTTTTTAGCATTTGGGTGTTTATTGCAATTGTACTGATTTTATTTTACTGTTACATTTTCATGTCATTTAAATTATTTGGATTTATTATCAGTTATTTTTTAATTACTTCAAATGAAAGTGCAGTTTTGTGTCTGGATAACGTGGAATAGGTAGATCAATTATTATTATTCTTTTTTTTGTTGTTGCTAGTAATTAAAAGATTTACAAACCCCAGGACACTGAACAGTCGGTGTAGACCACATACTCTAGTAAACCACATAAAGAGTGATTGTGGAAAAAGCAGCAGCTTATAGATTTTGGTTGTGCAGGACAACATTATTAATGACATCACCTCCAACAAAATTCAATCGAGAGGTAATCACTTGTCCTATGCTATAGGATACCATCCATTGAATTTTTATACTAACCTTGTAATTGTCAGGTAAGAGAAAGAAAGGGAAAGAGCGACAACAGAATGGTCTTACAGTCCAGCAGTTCATTTTGAGCAGCTTTTGATATTCCTTTGTTCAACTGTGTTTGATTCAGGTACACCCAGAAGCGCTAATATTATTATTATTAGCGTAATTACATCTTAGGAACCATACACAATGCCTGAAACTTGCCCCAAAAATTTGGGCATTTAAAAAGAGAGACATTTTTTAAAAGTTTCTCAGCCTTTGCATGGGTAACAAGGTCACCGTGGTGCACACGCATTTCTGTTGTATGAACATTACACAATCAGTAATCCTCTTTCCCTCTGCTAATTTTTGTCTTACAACAGAAACAGTTATGTACATCAAAAACACAGTGTCTGTACTTACATTCTGCCTTTTGGTTTGGTTCGGTATTATTTCATTTAACTCCAGTTGCCACCCAAACTGGAACCGTGTTATTAAACATCCTGTCTGCTGCACTTCCTCCAACGAACATGTTGATAGAGAGTAAGCATGGGGCAGCGCTATTCGCACCCCAATGGGCCTCCATTAGAGTCTCCATTTTAGAGGTGCGGTAATAACGCTAAGGAGCATAACATCTATAAAGGTGACCAATGGCTTATATCTGTAAAATAGAATTGTATTTTCTATCTCACTGGTCACTGAAAAGTGCTAATTAGTATTTTAATGGAATTTAAAATGTATGGAGTTTTGAAAGAGGACTTTTGTTGCATGACTGATGAGCAGTAAGAGCTGCCCATTGGCAAAGTGGGAAGAAATCGGAGACCGTCAGGGTTCTGGGTGATTTGTGCAACAAAAGCCACGTCGCTCAGAGTTGTTAATAGTACATAGAAGATGAGGAGGAGGAATTTATAGAAAGTTAATTAGGAAGAAAGTTGGGCTTCAGGCGTGGTTTTTCTCCCAAACTTCAGTAATTTCATACCTCCATTAAAATGCAAACTGTACCTTTTTGAAACCAAATGAAGAAGATACACAGATTCTGGAATTAAGAAGGAAAAAGTAGCCTATTATGCAGACTAGAACATCTGGCTCTTCAGAGCTAGGCAGTTAAAATTTGAGGCTAACTCCACCACTGTTTCCTGTGGACCAAATCTCTTTCCTCAGGGTTAAATCAGGAACTCAAGCCCTAGAATGAGGTGTGAACTGAGCCAAAACCCTAAGCCCTGATGCCTACACATAATGATGAGTTTATTATTATTATGGTCATAAAGGGTACCGTGTTTTCTCCTGGCTGTTTATATTAAAAATGGAATTTAATGTTGGTTTTGTACTTGCAATCTTGATTAGATTTATTATTAGTAGTAGTAGTAATGCAGATTAGTGTAACTCTGGTGATGAAGAGACCGTTTGCCTTCCAGAACTCTTTGTCCTTCGTGTTTGTTGTAACTCACACCCTTTTTAGCAGGTAAAATTCCTTGGTGGAAATAGAATTAAATAAGATCACGCCTTTTTCCCTGTCGCACAGAGCAAGATGCTAATAAGTCATCGCATTTGTTCAGCTTTTCCCGACAAGATTACGTTAATGTTTTACCTAAAACGTGATGTATTACAGCTTGTTTAAATCACCGCAGCGAGACAGAAAAAACAAGCCCCAGAAAGATGGAGCACATTACACCTGCTTTAGCATCACTATGCTGGCCGCCCCTTTCATTTACAACTGATTTCAAAATCCTTTTACTGCTTTTCAAAGCTCTTAATGGCTTCAGCACCTGCAAACCATCTCACAAAAAAGTATCACCCTCTTAAAAAAAAAAGGATCATCTTAAACACATTGATATTCATGCAGAGCCATTTATATTTATACATATTATCTTATATTAGCACTTGTGTCTATTTATAATTTAATTACAACATTTACTGTTTTTATTCTCTTTACAAGTGGCCTGGCTTTATTTGATTTTTTTCCCTCTTATTATTTCCTAGTGCATGTCATCTGCATGTTTCATTTTTTTATATTTATTTTTTACACTTTCTGAAACAAAGAAAGTGGGGTCCATTGAAATGCATCAACCGTGTCTTCTTAAATACAAGTAGTATCCGTAGTATTAGTACTGTGATAAATGTTAATGCAGTACAAGTTTAAACTTATGCACAAGCTCAACAGGTTGCCTGCTTTGTAAATAGGCAAATAATCCCTGAAATTTTACATAATTTTTACCAAGAAAAAAAAAAAAAAAAAATGATTATGTTCTGTGTTATTAGTTGTTAGAAAGGTCCAGTGCAAATTAAAAGAAGGAATGGATGGATTGGGATTATTAGAAAAAAAGAACATTTAGCACAATGTATTAATCAAACATGAGAGAAAGAAAGAAATGAATTGATAACATGAGAGAGAGAGAGAGAGAGAGAGAGAGAGAGAGAGAGAGAATATCAGTAGTAGACCTTAATAAAGTACAAGAAAGAAAGAAAAAAAGAACTTGTTTCTCTCCTTCCACTTCAGGTTGACCTACATTACCTACACGTATTCCTCTGACCCACTGTTCTGTTTCTGCACCACATCTGCTCCATTACACACAAACACACACACACACACGCAGACAAAAGCCTGAACGCACATACTTCACAAAGGAGTGATGACACGGGCTGATAAAGCCACTCTCATCCCTTCATCATCATCATCAGCAGCAGCAGCAGCATCCTGCATCATGTTAATTAACACTGAAGTCAGTTGAGCCATCAACTTTTTTCTTCAACCTGTTGGTGGTGACAGAATTAACCACAGTGTTTTAAGTCTAACAATCCCTATTGTCGAGGTAAACACTGCACCAGGTGCACACACACACACACACACACCTCCCATGCACACTTCCACCCACAGACGAGCACCCGTCATGCACAGATGCGTCCGTGTAAGGGCAGCTTGCATGCCTCTATGGGCCACACCGTGTCTGCACACTCACTCTTCAGGCCATCTTGTTCCCCCCTTTCTTGTGTTTGTAGTAAAGCTCCTTGTGACGCGTCACTTCGTGTTTTTGGGTCATGCATGGCCACGGTGCATTCTGTACGCCATGATGGGCGTTTGTAATTTGACAAGAAAAACTGATAATGCCATAGCAGAGTTGTTAGAGGAGAGGGTGGCAGAGGGGAGAGGAGGGGATGAGTGGGTAGAGAGAGAGAGAGAGAGAGAGACAGAAAAAAGGAGAATGATTGAATAACAGTAATTAAAGCGGTTATTCGTTCGGCGAGCACCTGCACGAGGGATGATATTGCTCCTTAATTCAGCTCCGTTTAACTCCCCTCAGCCGCTGGATCTCGACTGCGCCTCATTAATCGCTGATTGGCATCGAGCTGTGTTTTTTTTGCAGGAACAAAATGTTTACTCGTCTCTGGACTGCTTCTCAACGCTGCTGCTCCACTGAAAGAGGAAATTTTATCCCTTCCTCCATCTTTGTATTGCATGTGCAGGGCCTCAGTTTTATATCTTGCTTATGTCAAGAAAGAAAGAAAGAAAATAAGTAATAAATTATAAAGTTTGATAACAAAATGTAAGAAGGAAGAGAAATACAAAAAAAAAAGAAAAACGTTTACATTTACAGTATTTGGCAGACGCCCTCATCCAGTGCGACTTACATAAATGCTTTGAAGTCTCTATCAATAAATGCATCCTGATTCTGGTTCACTATGTCATGGACTAAAACCCTATTCAGACTGGATTAGTTTTACATGGGGAGGCAAGGTAATGTAATTTTACCACAAGACATCTGTAATATTTATGGTTGATTCGCACTGGATAAAAAAATCTCATAAATGACAGAGATGGGAGTGGCCATTTGATTTATGCCCTGCTGTCATGCCCAAAATGACGTGTACGATACGTAGCATCTGCTGCTCATAACTAGAAAAATGGCACCAAACAGACGGAAGAAAACACACAACTGGACAAGGGCTGAAACTTTGTTCCTTATTTCAGTTTGGGGCAAAATTCACAGTCAAAAACAATTTGGTACATAACTATTGTGCCTGCGAGGCCACAGTTCATGAGGTTTGCCTGAAATATTTCTCTGAAAAGGTGGCATGTGACTTTCTGAAAAAGAAATACATTTAGTGCATTAAACATGACCGAAAAAGTGGATTGGATCCTATACTCTGCCCATACTTTGAAGACATGAATGCCGTATTGTGTAAGAATCAGAATCAATCAGTCTGAAACTGTGAAAAACTCCTTTTCCACAGGATATGACGGAATACTTACACACGTCTATTCGCACAGGATTAGTATAACCTGAGGTTATTTGTATGACTTTTATGACAGAAGGATTTACAGGAGTGAGTTGCAGTAGTCCAGTCTCAGAACAAGCACCTGTGTGGCCTGTGTGAACAGAAGTGGATGAATCCTGCTGATGTCATAAAGAAATCATTATGAGCATGAAACATCAGCAGTGCAAGAAAAAAAGGACAGTTGATTGTCCATGGTTACTCTAAGGATGCGTGCAGTGACTTTACGCTTGGTCAGAGACTTGTCCAAGAAGATCACAAAATTCTAACATTGGGCTGAATGATGATGATCTGTAATCCATGAGGAGATGGCCGCCAGACATGCTGAGATCTGAGAAGAAACATGAGCGTCTGAGGGAGGGAAGCAGAGGATGAGTTGAGTGTCATCTGCATAGCAGTGGTATGAGAACCCATGTGAGGATATGACCTCACCAAGAGATAGAGGCAGAACAGAAGAGGACCAAGCACTGAGTCTTGTGGGACACCAGTGGAGAGTCATTATGGAGCCACTCCATGTCACATGAAATGACCAACCTTCCAGGTAGGAAGCAAACCAAAAGTACTGGTGGTTAAGTACGCTGATAAAGTGAGAAAGAAAGAAAGAAAGAAAGAAGTCATACAGTTTGTTAATTAGAAGTAAGTACCTTTGGTAGACTTTGCTGATAAAAGAAGGAAGGAAGTGGAAGGAAGATAGAAATGTATATTATTCCTTTTATAACAAAGCAATTTGTCAAAATTAGGAATTTGAGTGTATTAATGAATGATACGTAAATCTTTTTTTATCCATTTATTTTATGTTGGGGAATGTCCTTAAAAATAGTTAGTTCCTGTTCTCACTTGAGCTATAGCAGCTATAAACCCTCATTCCCTCACAGCCTCTCTCTTGAAGTTAATAAGAAATAACACAGCTTGTTCAAGAAACCACCAAGTCCTCCTGTGGCCAACAACTTACTGGCACGGGAAACTCCTTCCAAAAATTTTAAAGATCTCCTTACAGAATACTTCACCATATCAACAATTATATGATTAAATAACATTTCTAGCAGTTTATTATTATTATTAAATGATAACGTATTAGAACAAGCTCAATAATAATAACCTAATAATGTCAGAGCTGCTACTATAGAAAGTAATCGACACCTTCTGACCAGTCAGAGTGGAGAATGTGGTATAAATACTGTTAATGCCTTGTTTTTATCTATTTAACTTTTTACTTACCGCCTGCAGTGTCGTTTATGTGAAATCGGTCACATGTAAAAAGGAGGGGGTTTATGCTATTGGAATCCAGATGAGAGAGACAGTAACACACACACACACACCCACACCCTAGTCAGGAGAACGCTTGTTATACTGGTATTTTGATAGCTTTATCCCCAGTCAAGTAGAAGCATAACCCTTGAAGCTCCTAGATGGGCGGAAGATTCTCCTTTCCAAACGGCATGCTTTTTTCCCCTTATTTTGTGAGATAATACCTCCCGTTTATTGGATTTCCAACCATTTCATCGAGCTCAATCTGCCTTTTTAAGGTGAAAAGAAGGGGGGGAGAAAAAAGACGGCATTGAGCAGAAGCGCGTTTGTTCACAGCATTGTGCTTGATGCAATGTAGGTCAGTGTTCTGCAGCGGCGAAGATAAGACTCGTCGAACAAGTGTTGTGTGTACTTACAAGCAAATATCTGTCAAAATAGCAATTGACAGATCTACACAAACGTGTGGTTTTTTTGGCTGCTGAAGAGTTCCTTCGTCATTAGCATTAAAAACAACAAAAACAAAAAAAAGGCAGGCCAGAGATTTGGGCCTATCTGGCACGAGTGGCAGCAAAGCCGGCCTGGCCCAGGTTGTTATCTGTTCTGCACAGAGGTGCAGCTGTTTAGCAAATGGATTTGTTGATTTTTAAAGGGAGATGACAGGACGGGGGGAGCCAAAATATCAGATACTGACAACTAACCTCCTGAAATATGTGTGCGCTTTTTATGCGAAACATTACCTATTGCTTTGAGAGTTCACATTATTTTTGGAAATGGTGTTAGATGTAAAAAAAAAAAAAAAAAAAAAAGAGCGTGTAAAGATGCTTATTCACCCCGTTTCCAGATTTTTCCTTTCTTCACTTTCCAGTCTCCTGAGGGTTGGGGACACGACCGTACGAGTGGCCCAGCGAGGCTGCACACTTCGGCTAGGGCGCGGATACAGCTGGCAAGGGTGATGCCTTTGTCTGAAGCCATCCTATCCCAACACACACACACACACAAACACACACACACACACACACACACACACACACACACGTGGAGGAATTCTGGGCTACAGAAGAGTCCCAAAGGGGTAGGGAAGATGGCCCCCAGCCACTGAGGCTTACTGGGTAACTGCCTTCATTGATGTTCTTCTCTCTCTTCCTCACACACACACACACACTCTCTCTCTCTCTCTCTCTCTCTCTCTCTCTCTCTCGCTTTCTCTCACATGACTCATGCCCATTAGGAACACAGGGCACACATTTTAATCTTTCCTCATCATTTTCAATAGCACATGCTATGATGTAACAGGAAATCTGATTACTTCAAGAATTTTTTATGATGACATCAACATTATGTCAAATTATGACAATACAATTCCTTCATTATTTATTACTACATTCAGAAATGTACAGTAGTTCACTGATAACCCCTTATACTTAACTTATTATTTAAATGTTGTGAACATGGCTTTAACAATCCTTTCAAAAATCCCCCAAAAAAGGATTTATATTTATAAGTCAAGTCAGGTTAACACTTGTTAGTTGGCAGCATAGTGTTAGCGGTGAATGTTTAGAATATGACTACAAACCCTCTCAGAAATCCTGTTAGGTTAACTCATGAGCTAGCCAACTATGGTTAGCAGTGAGGATTAGGAAGGTTTGACTTAAAAACCCTCAGATATTCTGGTTAGGTTAGCATGTTAACTGGCACACTTTAGAAATTTACTGTTAGAAATAAATATTATGAATATAATCTAAAATTGCCTCAGAAATTCTGTCATGTTAGCTGATGTTAAACAGCTAGCTAGTGTTAGCAGTGAATGTTCATGAAATCCTCAGAAATCCTGTCAGTTTAGTAAAAGTTCTCTAGCTAGCTAGTGTTAGCAGGGCATGTTTAAATGAATAGAAATTAAATCTTGTCAGGTTAGCATATGTTAACCAGGAAGCTATTGTTAGAATTGAATGTTTATGAATATAGCCTACACCTGTCAGGTTAGCATAAGTGAGCTAAGAATGGCTGTAACAGTTTTGCACATACAAATATGTCACTCCTTGTGCTAGTTTGTTGTTGCTAACTGGCTAGCATTACTAGTAGGTTTTAAACTTAATGATATAAAATCCTCTTAGAAATCTTGTCTGGATAGCTGATGTTAGCTAACTAAAGTTAGTAGTGTATTTCATGAAGAATATTTGGCAATATATCTTACAAATCCTGTCAGGTTGGTAAATCCTAGCTTGTTAACAAATTATGTATACATACACGAATGCCAATGAAATCCTTCTACTTCGACATATAAGGATTCCGTTAGACAATTATAATACTGTGGTGCATGAACATGTATTTAAGCATCATATTTTTATTCATAATATTGATCATTTTGCCTCATCACTTGCCCCTACTTTGGCAAACAGCCTTGAAATGCAACTCTTCAGGTTGAAGCAGTAAATAAAGCACAGACTCTTAAATTACATTAAGTTCGGTAACTTGTATTTTCTAAAGAAGCGCCAGTGGGTTATTTAACAGCGTTTCAATAATAGAAGTCTTTTGATTTATTCGTCTATGACATTTTTCTTCTTCCCCTCATTCATTTCCGCGCCTCCTTTCATTTCATTAATCTATTGAGTGGGCGTCCAAACTAACAATTAAGCTATTGTAGAGGGAAAAGAAAGCCGGAGGAGATGCCGTCGACAGTGATGATACTCGGATATCGCTGTGCTGCAGTCACGACTCCACTGCTTAACCCTGAAACACACACACTCCAAAAAAAAATAAAAAATTATATTATTATATATATTTGCAAGATGAGCAAAAAACTCACTGGAGTCTATGCCACCACAAATTCAAATAGAGCAATTCATACTAAATAAAGATTTTTTAAAGTTTATCTCTTCAAACATGTAGCCTCAGGGTCCCTGGTTTGATCCTGAGTTCAGATTATCATCTGCATGGAGTTTCGCATGTTCTTCATGTCCGTATTCCTGCCTTAAACCCTTTATTCCTATGATAGGTGACATTTAACAGCTACTCAGTGTCCCAAACCATCTTAAATATAATGACGCAACTTCAGGCTGAATGTATGAGTACCAGATCAGTATTTATACATCAATTTAATGTGAAGTTTGTTATAAATAATAATAATAATAATACTAATAATAATAGAATGTAATCTCAGGTGTTGTTTTCTTTATAGTTATGGCTACCAAGTAAACTACAGTATTGAAATTAGTGACATTTATGTACATCACTGTTACTATAGAAACAAACGCTTCACTCTGGCTGGCTACGTGCGTAACTTTCACGTAACTTCTTTCAGGTTACGTATCGTATGAAAAAGGTTTGGCGTGGCTTGAGAGTTGCACGATGCAATTAACTAATAATAAAAACTAAAGCTGACATGAACAGCTAATAAAGCTATTTACATTAGCTGTGTACTAAGAAGTTCATCTTTACAATTTTTTTTAAGCTTTACAAATTCTGCTTTGCTTGGACAGACTGAAGACGACTAGCAGATTTATTTTTTAAAACATAAAAAGTAATCATGCTATTATGAGTAATGGGTGTACTTTGTGTACTGTCTCTCAAGAGTAATGACCAAAAAACCTCAGATTTTATATGCGTTAAACAGTGTCTTGTTACTGCTTTTAAGGACACTTTTTGTACTTTTTGTCTGGGTTCAGTAGCGTGGCCTGTTCAAATTAGAGTTGAACAGTAAAAAAGGGTTTTGTGTGTGGTCTAAAAACAACCGTAGATTTGAGAATTAAATTGGAAGTCAGCATTTAGGTGTCTAGTTTGAATATGGCCATAATATCAGGAGCCTTTCTGAAAATCCAATGATCAGAGCATTATTTGTTGCATTTCTAAAATCTGCAAAAGTACAAAATCTGTCTAATGGCTAAAAGCTAGCAAAGCCTCCATTGTGTCTTTTTTTTTTTTTTTGGCCTGAGCTGCACTTTCACAGATGCCACCTGTCCACAAGTCTTCCCACTACCCACCGTGCCAAAAATATCAGGCCGGAAATTAGGGGAGGCAATCTATTATTTAAAGGAACTAGTGACAGATTCATATGCTGCGGCAACAGAAGCGGTCACGTTGCAGGTTAGAAATAAAGAAGTCTTGATGCATATATATTTTTTAAAATAATGGCATTTATGACCAATCTGACACAGCAAGACATTCAACAACCTGATGCAAGGGGCAAAACTCAGGCTGGTTGTGACGTGGAGGTGGAACGGAGGTGGAGTCGTCCATCAAACTCCGCGTAAAAGTCAAGCTTTTAAAATAGTATGTTTGGCCTTTGGCACTCTGCAGCTGTGCCACATAATGACTTTATCACAAAGACAATGCAAAACAAACACCTTCAAGCCACTCTATTAGACAACACTTACAGTTTTTTTTTTCTCTTAGTGGGAAGGGAGGGGGTCTTAATTACCCTCTCGCTGGAGTGAGCTTTAACAAGGGAGCCTCCTTTGCTCTCCAGCGTGTGTGTGAGTGTGTGGTTTATTCGTGTAATCAGGGAGCGGCTGGAGACGCGGAGAGCGGCTGGATTAGCTCCTCATCGGCAAGTGAAGTGTTTAACATGGCACATGCGACGGGTTCGCGCACACACCACACACGCGAGCGCACAAACACTCATTGTCATTAATTTGATTTGCTTATCGTCCCCTTCTCCCTCCTTCGCTGGGGCCCTTTAGAAGCTCTCCATCCTGCTTTCGCCCAGCCCCTCCGATCAAATGTCGGCGCTAATTACGGCGCCCGCTGCTCCACGTTTACCAGCTTAAAACCAAAAAGAGGACTTAAATTAAGATGAAGAATTGGGAAATGTTTCCAGTCAGAAGAGCGATTGATTTTGCAGGCCTCCCAGTCCTAAAGGATTCCCTCAGATTTATCCTCATATTTCCGGATGCCTCGGCCTCGTCGATCCCGAGGGGGATGCGGAAGCAGCTTGCATGCAACGCTGCCAAAAGAATTTATTAGAGCAAATGGTATCGTAAGCCCTATGGAAGGCATACCTTATGTGGAGATTTAAAAGATATTAAGAGAATAGCAGAACCCAGAACGCAGGTGTGTTGGGTAATAGCCATTGTCTCGTGTCTGGATGAGACAGGGATCGGTGCCAGCGAGAGAGCGCAGGATGGGACTGCAGTTCACGGTTGAATGGGTTGAAATTCCCCAGTGTTCCTCTCTATCGTTGAGCCATCATTGCTTACATCACATACGTGAATACGTTTGTCCACGCTGTGTTAATGTGGTGGAGCGATACGGGCGAATCCAATGCTCATAAGGCGAAGCAGCACCGTCGATAGGCCTCGGCGGCCTTGGGATCTCACGATTACAAATGTCATTAGTTAAAGCCGATGTTTTCCCATCACGGTGGGAGTTTCATTGCATTTGATTGGTCGTGCTGCACCAGCCGTAATGAGAACCACACACACAGGCGGCGATCTTAGCATCCTGCAAATGAGTCTGCTCTCTTGCTAGAACATTCCGAGGGCCGTAACGACAAGCCCAGCTGCCTGAACGGCGTTGCCGCAACCCACCCGCCTTTTTAGCAGAGCGCTTCGGGTGCTGTGCAATATCGACGTCTCTTCCTCATTATGCTAAAACATTATTCCGTGTGTAACACCTGCAGAATAAATTTGGCAGTCGGATTTGCTGGGGATGATCAAACATCACTGAAACACTGTCATTATTTCTACCTCAAATGACTAGGTGTTTTTTTTCCATTATCAATCCAACTGGAAGTAAACTTCATTTTATAGGTTTCATTTACTCCGTTTGCTGAACGCGTGTCAGAAAACGCTAAATCACACCCGAGCAAACCTGATTCGAACAAAGGCTCATTGAGTTTACTTCTGGATAAGACAATGCTTCACTAATGCGCCATTGTTCTCTTTCATCTTATGAGATCACATGGTCATAAAGATTACATGGCCGTCTTGACACGAACGATAGAGTGACGATGAGGGGGATCACCTACTGTGCTTTTCCCATCTGGAGGAGAGAATAAACGCTGTTCATTTAGCCTAGCAAAGGTAGCCTCATGCTCATAAGCTAGATAAAAAGAAATGAGAGGTAATGAATTGCGCCTCCCTGGATATGATTGTGTAATGGCCGTAATCAGCCCGTCCCGAGCTTTGCGAATACACCCGGCCTCAGCTGCAAGTCCTGCTGTTTGATGGACAATATTCTTGGAGCTCTGTCAATGCTGGAACGTTCCAGCGCTTTGCTCCTCGCCGCCTTAACGTTATCAGGTAACGCACACTGCCATTCAAATCCACAAACGTCATGAAAGGGGCTAAACAATGCAAAAAAAAAAAAAAAAGAACCCTTTAAGTGTTGCTGTTTAATGTTGTTACGGCAGCATGTCGAACGAAAAGCAAACCCCTACACAAGACCTCAAGGTACAGCGGAGAGACGACAAAAAAAAAAGAGGGGGTGAAGAAAAAAGGCGAACAGCGGAACAACGGCTCCAGCCATCCCGGCTGACAGCTTTTAGAGCCAGAGATTTGTGCACATTAGTCACACATTTTAGGGAGAAGGTGGGTTTCTAAAGTGCATTGACGGGGATTACAGTTCTATCCGTTCCTGTCTTTCTTCCGTTCTAAGGCCTTCAGGGTTGCTGGGAGGTTTCGCTAAATAAAGGAAGGCAGGAAGCGTTTGTTTGAATTGTATTTTGCCTTCTGGAATCAAATTTCATTCGGAATTAAGGCACTTCGACTATGATTAATATTCTCACAATTCAACTACAAGCACGATTCAGAAGTTTCTATTATCTAGCGAGATATTAATGTAGTTAGCCAAGAAGTAATAAGAAACGTGAATAGGCCTCACAAACATCAGGGATTAAGAGGAGGTCTTTGTATATTCATACCAATGAGGATTTGAATAAATTTGCTCTATTGAGTTAGTGATACATTGTAATCAGAGTTTAGCTGCAATGATACGTTTAAAAAAAAAAAAAAAAAAAAGTTGAGAAAAATCAGAATTGAGACCTCTATAAGCACAAATAAGCCCAATTATTCTAGTTTATTCGATTTAAATGTAAGCTTTGGTCTTCTGTATGACTCCTTGCACGTGAAAGTCTGTATAATATAAAGTAAAATGATACAATAAAAAGTGTATTTATGGATTTTGTAGCTGTAATTATAATGATTAAAGAAAATTAAAGAAAAAAGAAAGAAAGAAAGAATAAAGAGACATATGTATGTAACTCACTTTATCCAATTTTTTTTTTCATGTATTTCAGAAGTCAATTTTTAGATAGATGAAGGCAAAATTAATGCAGATTGCCTACTTAATAGAAGTCATTTATTTTGCATTTTTTGGGTTGCCTTTCAAGGAAAGCAATTTCCACTGGAATAAAATGAGTTTCCCAGGCACCTGTTTGCACATCCAGAGCTGATCATGTGATCATTAAAACTCAAATTCATAAAACAAATATTCAGATATAAGATAGGATGGAACTGCAGGTAAACCTACAACACCTTGCTGTTCAGTGTTTTGCCGTCATAAATTTCTCCATCCTTATTATCCGGTCAAAAAGACATCCCACTTTTTTTTTCTTTTTTTTTTTTATTTGAACGATAAAAATTATCAAAAGACACTGCGAATCAGTAGAAGTGCTGTAAGCCTAAACAACCTTTTCTACAAAAAATGCCGAAAGCCCAATATTAGTGTTTTTAACAAAAGCTTCAATCCCCACTGCAGCATTCACATTTCAATGTATCAGAGGATTAAAATGCAGATGAAATAGTAACAGTGCGATCCCCTCAGGACCCCCTCCCTCGTTCCCTGACTGCACCTTTGTTCTGAAGGACTGACGGAAAAGTAGGTGGTGGTGGTAAAGGAGGAGGAGGAATTAATTTTTGCCCTCTGGGAGAAACAAATGCAGCATCCTAAGTTTGAACGGATCCTTAAATCTCGTTCTGATTGGCACTGGAAATGAGGAGAGAGAGAGAGAGAAAAAAAAGAGAGCGGAGAGGAGTGAAACAGAGAGCGAGAGTGAGAGAAAATACACAAAAATGTACAACTTGGTTCAGCAGCATGCTTCAAATAGACATTAGCATACAGTAGAATCATACATTTGTCTCAAGATGCATTTTACTTTACATAAACACCAGGGTCAAAATCATATTTTTCTTTTTTTCCCCCCCACATACCACGTGCATTTAAACAGCTATCCAATATGCACAATAAGATTTAATCTATTTTCTGATAGCCACCTTCTAACTTGTCCTCAGATTAGTGACGTCAATACGTAGGTGCTCAGGTTCTAATGTTTGTATGCAGTAATGTTGCTCACAACAATAAATCTGTGCATCTGTTCAATATGACTGCACCAAGATTTTACAGCTATTTACTATCCAAGTAAATCTTATTATTTTAATGTTACAGATTATAGTCATACTTTGCACAACAGGCGCAAATATCACGAAATGTCTTTGCATACTTTAGGTATGGGAAGAATTGTGTAAATGTAATTAGTACTGAAAACACACTTAAACTAAGGTGTTATACAGTAAGTAAGGAATAAAACATCTTCAGGTGCAGGAAAATAATGGTGGTGAGTTACTGTTCATATTACATTTATACCACTGCAAAGTGCTGAATCACATAACCAAAAAAAAAAAAAAAAAAAAGTTTTCTGTCCCCAAAACTCTTGACATCAACGTGTATACATTGTTATTTGATAAACCACACTCATTTTTAATTGCGTGCATTAATTGTGTGCCAACGGTACAAGTCCTTTTAAATATGCTGTTACTATAGAAAGGACAATGGATTGATATAAATGTGATTTAAAGCACAGCCCGCATTACTATCATAGCTATGTGACTAAAGAACATTAATCAACACCTTTCAACCAATCAGCCGATTCAGCAATTCCTCAACTGCAGGGTATAAACTAGAAACAAAAAGCAAAGAAACATAAGTTAATGAGAGATAGATTTATTTCCTATTAATTGTGGTAATCATCAACTTTTATTTCTGAGCCGAAAGAAAAAAAATGAGAGGGAAGGCAGAGGGGCGAAGCAGAGATCACCCGAAATGACTGACTATATTGACAGATGAATTTGAGCATAAAGTCCCCCGGCAACTGCTCAGTTCGTGTGTCAACACGGTTCATTCCACTTAGTCCCTGCACCCACAATGCTTAGCTCATATTTTAATCTGGTTTCATCAGCCTGGCAGTGTTTCACCCAAGTCAAGCTGTCATGTTTGGTTCATAGTTCATCCAGCTTAATGATCTATGTGATATGATGATGGATCAACCGGGCTGATTCGCGTCAACCTTGACCATAGCTTCTTACATTTCTGCTGCTATGGAGTCGATCAGTTCAATGAGAATATAGCCCTTGCCTATTGAAAAAATGTCTTGTGCTATCATTTTTCTGAGAAGTCTAGTTGCTCTGCAAACTGCAGACCTGCTACATTACTTCAGCTACTTCATCATCCACTTTCATGAGCTTTGGGTTTCTCAGTAACACCAGGCAGGTGCTGGCTTATATGTTGATTTCCTGTAAATATTGACCTTCTGGATGCTCTCCCAATTCACTCCCTCTTCCTTCCTTCCCTCCCTCCCGCCCTCATTCCCCCTCTTCCACCCTCCCTCCCTAGGCTCCTTGCCCGAGATGCACCAACTCCCGAAGGCAAACGGTGAAATCGTTAGCGCAAGGTATCATCTTCGGCTCTCTCCCATGCCCAGCTACACCCACCAGGGCATTGTGGGTAGTGTACAACTGTTGCGAGTGGGTGGCACATCTGTTCCCTGGGACAGCTCATGCCCTGAGGGTTGCCCGCACCACAGCTATCGTTTCACATGCTCTGCTAATAACTGCTCTGATATTCCACCTTTAAATGGGGACAAAGAGCTAGCACAGGCTGCGGGATTGTCTGATCAGAGATGCGGCGCTGTTAATAGCACAAGTATTAAGGGCCGAGCACCTCTCTATTTTTCCATCTGGCATGCTTTACTCAGGCGACGGGTTAAGTACTTTAAAAAAAACATGCATTATGGAAATGGAATATATTAAGAACAAGCACCGTCTTGTTAGCGATACCATATGCACATGGTGAAGATTAAACGCTGTTCCTGTGGCATTTGTGAAAAACAATCCACTTCCAGAACTGGTGGGAATGCCCTAACTAAAACTCTTGCGGAGTGGGGCAGTTCGAGACCATCGTCCAAACCCTTGCGGCAGATTTGTAGCGTCCAGTTTAACACAGGGTTACACATATGTTTCTAGCCTTGTGCATTCTTTTACCACGTCACCACTCAAGGCACTCTTTTCCTCCAGCTTTTCGCCAGAAAGTGGAACAAGGTAAGTTTACTCAAAACTTGAAGGTGTGTGTGACCATGACTTGACTCGGTTGGATAGAACCAATGAGCTTGGACAGGAGAGGGCGGGCAGAGAGCGTCAAGGATGAAAGATGGAGTCTAATCCTCCACATGTGGCTGATTTTTTCCCCCACTTTTTTAAAGGAAAGCCAACTGGATCCGTTCGTTAGACTTCAGGCCAAGGGCTCCAGGAAAGCGTCGCTGGGAGCCAAAGCACACAGTGTGAAATGAGGAGCTTGGGCTCGAATGTGCTTTTGTTTATCGGAAAAATGCACTCTAAGTGGGATTGGCAGTGGAGGGCCCAAAACTCCGTAAGTCATATAGATTTGCGCCGACCGGAGCAGCCGAGGCTCGAGGCGCAGGCGGCCTAATCTTAACTCCGGCACAAAGCAGGAACAGCGGGGTCAATCCAAAGTAAAGAAATTTGGTGGCAAGTTGAGTCATTGCTGGAGAGACAGAGGAAGGATTCAGAGGAGGACGCTAAATCACAGTAGGCCATACAAAGTCTTGGGAATTGGGGACGCAGATTTCTGGGCAAGTGCACAGCCGACAAAATGCCAAGGACTGATCAAATCTCAAACAATAGCTGCACTTTTGTACTTGATAGAGCTGTGGGATCCAAGCAAACTATTTCACAGGCACGTGCCACCCAGCTACATCATTGCCTTCAAAGCAAGACAAAGTCTGAGGAAAGTTTGCAGAACAAGCCTCTTACAAACCGCCTGCATTGTCAATTTCATTGTTAAATGCATATTATTTTCATCATAAGACAGGACATATTAGAACGTAGGAGGATCCTTTATCAGAAGCTCCATGGGAATGTCCATAATAAGCAATGAATTTGTAAACCATGGTAGCTAAAGCTATGGCTGTCTGATGCTTTATTCTTTGTCTTTTTGTCCCCCCCAAAAAAACCAGAAGAAATCGGCACCGATATTTGCAATGAAGTGGGGCAACACTACTTGCAATGCTCACATCTGGAAATGAATCAGCTTTTCGCTTAGATTTTCAGTCTTCCACAATCGTTTTCACATTAGCGCTACTCGTTCTCGTGTAGAATCCAGTGAAATCAACTTTTTCAACTAGATGCGATTCCTGTTTTATACACTTGAGCAGTTCAACCTGAAAGCTGAACTGTAAAAAGTGTTTACCCTCAATTTCAACCCCTCTTATAACCTCTTATAATCAGTACACATCTATGAAATTCACCAACCATTATTTTCCATTAGAACGGAAACTCCATTACAGTATAAACTAGACACGAACAGCTGTGGCCTTCAAAGACTTAATGTACTAACACTCTCTAAATATAAAGCCTAAGTTGTAGGTTTTCCAATGTTAAGAGCTGCATGATGAATATTTTTATTTCAAGCCAGATTGGCCTTTGATTTTTAGGAGGATATTTTTAACACGCCAATCAAGTTCCCAAACATCAATACTCATTTCCAAAAGTTCCAACATTTACGAGCTGGCATTTGACGGAAGGCGTGTCGAGCGTTACCTCAGACAGATTGTTGATTTTGCCATCCGTCTCCCCCTCATAAGATCTTGCTCTTCTTAAATGAGTGTGTGTTAAGTGAGCAGGCAGGCGCTTGCTGCCTCTCAATGCGACGTTCCATGAAGTGTTGGGGCGCACGCCACCAGATGTATGTCTAGACATCGATCCTTATCGCGTCAGGGAGGAAGCAGCAAAGTGTGTGTGTGTGTGTGTGTGTGTGTGTGTGTAAGCCTGATCTCTGGTGCCAGCTGCTTGCTTAAATTGCCTTGTTTTACAAACAAACCGACTCTGGGAACTTTCACACTGCTAAATGTGAAGGGAGGAACGCATGGCTGAGCCTCATAACGGCCCTGGAAATGTGAAAGCAGTGGAAATCAATGACTGTGATGCGTTTCATGAGGAAAGAGAAGAAAATGTGATGCTTTTCTGGTGTGTGAAACCTAAAGAATGAACACGAGGTCAGCGTTGAGATAAACTGCTCTGAAGTTCTTCCTTATTCTTCCTCTTAACAAGATGTCTAGAAAAAGATAACAACAAAAGTTGAAGTTAAAGCCGAAAATCACTTGCGCTTGAGAAGTGAACCCAGGAAGACAGACGTCACTTTAAAAGTTGGATGCTAAAAGAAATGCTTTCAATGGATAAAAAAAAAAAAAAAAAACCCACAAGAAGTATCTTAGCAAGACAATTAGACAGCAGCTGAAACAAGTGGAGGGTGTGAAGAAGGCTACGCAAACAGACACCTACTATTGTTTAAATAAGTGTACCAATTTGAGTGATTAAAAGCCAAAGGCAATAGAGAACAGGATATTGTTGGAAGGATTTTAACCGATGAAGAGTAGAAAAATAAAAGGAAATGCTTTTCATTCTTCAACTGTCTAGTTTCAGTGGGCCCATTATAGCCTCAGATTCCTGATCTTGGTTTGATCTTGGTTGGTACATTCTGATTGCTTTTCTGCTCACCATGGTTGTAAAGAGTGCTTATTTGAGTGACCACTTATCAAGGCATTTCTGCCACAAAATTGGATCTTTTTTCTTTTCACCTCATTCTGTGTAACTCTACGGACTGGTGTGAATGTCAGAAAATCAACAGTTTCTGAAATACTCAAACCAGCCCACCTGGCACTAACAACCATGCCTACGCTGGTGTCACCAAGATCACATGTTCTTCCATTCTGACATTTAAGGTTAACATTAACTGAAGCTCTTGACTTGTATCTGTATGGTTTTATGCATTGCGTTGATGCCACGTGATTGGAGCTCTTATTTTTACACCTAGAAATTACACCATATTTAACCTCTTTAGATGCACCAGTGTCTAAAATACACACTAATGAGCTGACCTTTTATTTTCCTACAACATTTCCCAAAGCGTATAAACTGTGCAGGGTACCACTTGACACTTAATTAGTTGGTTTAATACAATGTGTCAGAGTTTAGCATACCAAACCAGAAGGTACTAACATTAGCATCAGCAAGCCAACCATGCTTTGACTAATCGTACTCTGTAGAATTATCACACAAATGTAACTCTGGCTTTGAACAGAAATAAATGTGGCAGTAAGCGTGAATGCTGGTTGAAATTAATCTCCGTTTTCCTGTAGCTCTTTTCACATTTCTCCATCTTTCTCTTGCCTTGTCACTTCAGCTCTATGTACTTCCATCAGCACTCTCAATCTCCATCTTTAGATCTCGCATCTTAAAGACCATCTCTCTATTTCTACCTTTCTCCATATCCAGCATCATTCATCCATCTCCAGTTCCATCTCTCTAGTTCTCTGCAGCATTTTCCATCTCCTTAGCCTGCTTCTCTCTCTCTCTCCATCTACCCATCCTCCTATAGTTCTCTCCATCTTCTTCCATCTTCTCAAACCTCCCTCCAGCTGCACCTCTATTATCCTTCTCCACCTCTCTTCATGTCCATTTTCAGTGTCTGTTGATACATCTTATAGTACTTCTATCATTTCCACCAATCTCCAGCACTCCAAAATCTCACCTTTTCCATTTTTCTTCATCCCCATCATGGTCTGTCACCTTAATCACTATCTCTCCATCTACCTTTCTCCATCCCCTGTCTCCTGATCCTCATCTCCAGGTGTCATTGTTCCTCAAGTTCTAAACATGACCTTCAGCAGTCTCAATCTCGGTCATCAGCAGCTCTTTCACTCTCCATCTTTAGTTCGTTGCATCTCCATCCCCAGGTCTCTCTTCCCCATCTCTTATAATCTTCATAGAGCTCCCTCCATCCTCAACTACAGCTCTATCCATGTCCAGATGTCTCCATCCCATTGTCCAGTTCTCAATATGTTCCTCCAGCTCTCTACATCTCCCTCAGCACTTCTGATCTCTTTGGAGCGCTTTCAAGCTCCATCTTTAGCTATTTACATCTCCATATCTCTCCAGACCTCTCTAGGTCTACCTTTCACAATCTCCAGCTTCCATTTCCAGTTCCCTACACCCCCCACCCCATCACCAGCTCTCTTCATCTCCCTGCAGCTTTTCTCAGCAGGAGGCTGGCCGTCAAGCGACTCGAGGCCTCGGGCTGCACTCTGTGTCAGTAGATAGTGCAGGAGGAGCGCCTGGGCAAGCCGGAGGGGGCGAATCACAGGAGGCAGGTCTCGCCAAGACCCACACTCTCTTGGCATTTTGGCAGGGTGGAGTGGCATGGCGAAATGATCCAATTTAAGCTGGTTTGGGAGCGCATGAGATTGCTCAAATATTGATGCTCTTGAGCGCAGGAAGGCCGCGTCGCTGCTCTGGAGATCACCACTTGCAGAGATCCTCAAATCTATTGAGAGGGCCAGCTGGCGGGCAGCAGAACCAGGGTGGGTCTGACCAATAGGATGCCCACTTTGGTGCCTTTTTCCTAAAACCTGTTAACTCTCCATCTTAGAGATTTCCAAATATTCCATGGTACAGTGACAAAAATTCGGGTCAAAATCAAATTCTAATGGGGAGACCATAGAAAAGCAACAATGATACCAAACATTAACTTGTCTCTGAAAAGGCATACGTAGGCATATAAAGGAGCAGCCAATCTCATCCGTCCATCTGAGCTGCTCTTATTTCCCCTATGTTTTAACCTATTTCCTCCCCTCGAAAAAAAAAAACCACAGACCTGATTTAATCTGCTCTATAAATGACTAATGCCCAGTACACTCTACGCTCTGACATTATTGATGTTGATGATGATGAGGACCACTGTAATAATTGCCTTTAATGCGGTTATTGCTATTACTGTTATTATTACTGCTAATGAAGGAAATGCCGGCCCACATCGCCCCGGCAGAAATTTCACCATGGAAATAAATGAAAAAATGCCTTTATTGGATTACACTAAAAGCAATTCCAAATAAATGGGCCTTGAATACGTCTCTGTGAGATGAACATCGCAAACATGTAATTTCATTGTGCTGGGAGCAAGGGCACAGAACTCAGCAAGACACACAACAAGGCAGCGTTCTCTGATCTTGGCTTGAGAAACACTGCAGCTCCTGATGGAAAGAGAAGGATGATTATATATTTTCCTGCACAGATTGGATGAATATTAGCTCAGACATTTGAATTACTTCTATATTTAAATAACATGCATGCATTTAATATGTTGCTAGTGCAAATCATTTCGTTTATATTTATATAGTCAATGCTCATCTTTCGGAAAAAAAAAAAAAACCTCAAGTGAATATTTTTGATATAGAACTCCTAATCATTTTTTTTCTCAGCACTGTAAAATCTCCATGTTGTTTAATTAAGTGGTGTTCGCAATCGGTCTATGGCATTAATTCTGCTGAGTTAGTCATAACACTTTTAATGAGGCCCATCTGAGCTCCAAAATACTACTACAACAGCTAATATCCCAGAGTCTTGCACTCTGAGTGCAGAAACCGAGGCCCTGTGAGAGATTTTAAAGCCCAAAGAAATGAACGCACTGTGAAATCTCTTAACAATTAGAGTGATCCACACTTTTTTTCCCGAACGCAGATTGGGAGAGGATGCAGCACCATGATTCTGTCAATGTTGATATTGCCGTGAATCAATATTAATGGTTTGGTAACACGTTCCACGGGGTGCGGCATGAATAATTCTACCTGATGTTTTCGTTGATGAGACCGTGTCATTAAATATTGCAATAAGAAGTTTTTTTGGAGAGAGTTTGTTCAAGTTGGCATTAGCATGCTAATAGCCTGGCTAATAAGCCATTCTGTTTAGCTAGTGCAGCAAGATTCCTTGCGCATTTCTATCGCACAGCTTGTTAGGTAATGGAGAAAAAAAACGAAAGCCCTGAATCTCCAAGCCCTAACCTACACTTTTTTTTTTTTTTTTTTTAAAGATACTTGGTCCCTTTACTGCACTTTACGCCTTAATTGATTCTTTTTTGCTTTAGTCAGTTGATTCGTATAATCATAAACGCTACCATCAGTATTTCTTGTATTTCTTTATGCGGACTTTTCTTATCCATAGTTTGCTTTCAGATTGTCACAACTTTGGGTATTTGTTTTTCTTGCACATTCATTGTGATTCTTCTCACCGATGCAAGTCCTTTTATAGGTCTCATGAACACTTTCTAACTACTTCCTGTTCCGGATCTGCCTTGGCCACGCCTCCTAATCATTGTGTTCACCTGTCTCTAGTTGGCTGTAAACGTTTCTTGTTACGTGTCTTCCTGTGAAATACTTTTAATAATTAATAATAATTCCAGCAGGAACATTTTTAGGCATTTTAGTTTTAGTTTTAATATTGTTCGTCTTTGTTTACCTGTCCAGGGACGGCAAATGCAAATTAAAAGCTAATAGCTAAATCTGGTGCAGAGCATCTTTTATCATTTCTGGGTTTATTTATTTTTTAATACATGGTCCATGACAAAGAAACTTAAAACTTTTAAGGCAAATCTCCATTGAGTTGTATTCAGCAGTAAAGGCTTTGATAATATGTTATTTTTGTGTTTTATACAAACATATTGTTTTATCCATGTAACTACCTTAAATACAGATTTTTTAAAGTCATATAGAGCCGTAAAGCCGATTTTAGCTTTATTATTCTACGTCGTATTAGTCAGAAGTCCAAACGAGTATCGGCTTTAATATTCACTTGCTGTATGAATGAATAATGCACAAGGATTACGCGCAATTAAATATTTTTTTTTTTAGCAAATTTGTTTTTAGAACTTTCCCCAGCATTGCAGTTCAACTATTTTTTTCAGACATATATATTCATGCTTTTTCTGCTCCTTATGGGCATAGATTGAGCAAAAAAAAATAATAAAATAAAATTTCTTCCTTCCTCATTTACCTCAGTAGTCAATCTGCCAAGATATGTTTGGTGTCCAAATTCTTCTTCTTTGCAAACAAGGAATGGAAGCTTTTGGGCACCAATTAGCATGATGCACACTGTGTGCCAAAATGATCACATACTTGCCTCAAACTACATTGCATTATTAAGTAATGTCAAATTCTATGGTTTTTGACGTTGTCTGGATGATTACAATTGAACAAAAGCAGTTCACGTAGCTGAAGACTCTGAAATTTGAACTATGAATGATTGAATAATCATTAAATGTGGCACACAATGGTGTATATTACACAGTTGATTGTTTATATTACTTATTACATTACATGTAAGAATGGCATGCTAGCTCAATATTTTAGCAGTATGCAAATTGATTTAGAAGGCAATTGATAAAATTTAGTCCCATCCACGAAGTGTTTCCACCCTCTCCTCAATGGTCCTGGGATAGGCTCCGGATTCACCACGACCATGCCAGGGTTAGGGTTAGGGTTAGGGTCAATACGTTTACATGCACAAAATATTCCAGTTTTTGCCCTTATTCCGAGAAAGACTATATTCCTGCTATGTTTACATGACCTGTATCAAATTTCGAATATGTTAGTGTGTATGTTAGGGGCGGCATGGTGGTGCGGTGGTTAGCACTGTCGCCTCACAGCAAGAAGGTCCTGGGTTCGATCCCCGGGTCACCC
>JAQQZR010000019.1:2222998-2237262 GCA_030068235.1 Notoglanidium macrostoma
CTGGGATTGGCTCCAGCTTCCCCGCCACCCAGACGGATAAAGCGCTATAGATAATGGATGGATGGATGGAATAAAATGCTAAATTATATTATATATATATATATTAACATAAAATATCAAGATTAAAATACTTTAGCATACAAAGACATTCTATACAATTATGTGCTTCAAACTTTATACTTATACTTGATGTCCAGAAAACGTATCCCACCTGAATAGTACAAAATTGCTAGTTTCTAAACATGTGCCTATATTCATGCTAACCCAAATTGCCACATGCTACTAGCAATGGAGAAATTATTAATTGAATGCACAAAGTGACACTCAGGGCAGCATGATTACCAAACAAAATGATTAATTGGAGAATATTTTGGGTGAAATCCAAAAATGTATGTATTTGGAAACATAAGAAGGCAAAATAAAAACATTTCAAATGAGAAGAAGACAAAAGCTGTCTGGTGTTGGCGTGAACAAGTCCGGTGAGTAAACCATGATCTAATACCCCTCGAATCGATATGATGGATAAGACTATCGGCTTTGTAAAGTATCTAATGTATAATGCCGTTACCATAGAAACAGTTAATATTGTCACTCCGCCTGCTGTTTATGATCAGCCAGAACAAGTGACTCATGAACAGCCTCTTAAACTGCAACTCCGGTGATGGAAATGTAATTAAATCGCGATAACTTTATGTAATCCTCATATCAGCTCATGACTTTCATCTGTGTGAACTTTTACACCGTGCCCATCTCAGTCAGCTGAGCATCTCCTGTCCTGCGCTTCAGACCGCAAGCAGGTTCATTATAATCTCCCATATATGGTGCATTATTTCATATGCAGCCCATTATTCTCCCAGCTCAACGTGCAGGGCTTTTTGTAATTTGCTTTAATTTCATCTACAATTATTGCTGCATTCATAAACAACATATGGTGTAGTGCAGTGTGTGGGCATGATGGGAGAGCTACAAGTAATAAATTACAAACTCAACCATCAGTTGAACTCTTTTGTCCTTCCGCAGGAAGAAAGTCTGAGAAATGTTGTTCCGCATGCCTATCTGACACCGGCAAAACATTGGATAAGGCAGCGCCGCTCGAGGAGACGCAGAGTTTGCATGCTTAAAAGCGATTCATGATCAAAAAGGAATTAAAGTGTGTCAGGCAAGCAGGGAAATTCACACGCCGATCAAAAACATTAAACCATATCTAATA
Organism: Notoglanidium macrostoma; assembly: GCA_030068235.1. Classification (NCBI taxonomy): domain Eukaryota; kingdom Metazoa; phylum Chordata; class Actinopteri; order Siluriformes; family Auchenoglanididae; genus Notoglanidium; species Notoglanidium macrostoma. The sequence goes on from JAQQZR010000019.1 coordinate 2,224,209, forward strand.
TCGGAGTTGGAAAAACTTGCACTGCGATCACACAAATATTAGGTCGAAACGGCCAGAACGTTTATTGTTTTAAATTCCGCAGGTCAGATCGGATTATGATTGGGCTTGGGCGGTAAATGTACGTCGTCGCAGCACTGCTGAGTTCTGATTGGTCGAAAGCTGTTGATTCATTTTGTCTCAGCTGTCATTCAGATCACAGGGATTATTTATTTCCTTACGCACTCATTATATATAATACGTTATTATTTCTGTAGGTTGATAACGTTGATACGTTTTCATGCACAAGTCAAAAACAAAAAAACATATTTGCGAGATGATTCACGGTATTAAAATGACAAAATGGATGCACTAGTAGCTAATGTATGCATCACGCTTTGCTTTTGAGGACAAACACATCATTAACAGTGGCTCTTCCATTGTTGTTCTGCCACACTGCCGGTGTTATGATGATTTGTGCTACTGTAGCATGAATTGATAGCAGAGAATAAACACGCTCTTAGCCGTAGCTCTTAACCTAACTCTAAACTTAACTCTAACACCTTAAACCTAACACCCGACCGCTAATTATCATATCTCGGTAGGGAGCAAAATTATATTAAAACGTAAAACCTGCAACAAACCTTCATTGTTTTCTCGCACTCCAACCACGTACATCACTACTCCTCTTAATTTCTTTCCATTGCAAGCGTGTCGCGCAGTTACCAAAACAACCTCCACGTCCAGCATTAACGATGTACTTTCCGTTTACGTCCGTGTTGCGGACGCATCAGCGTTTACACTAGAGAAGACATGTGGTTAAATGCGTCCCAGACCACCTCGGCAAGCGGTTTGATCGAACGCGTCTTGGATGCGTCTGGGAGGTCGTTTACACTTGTATTAAGCGCCGTCCAGTTGTGATCAGATCACCCAAGACACATTTTAATAGCAAGTGTAAACAGGATCAGAGTGAATCCAATCTGATTTGGAAAGGATTTGTGTGTCCATACAGCCCGGAAAACGTCAGATCTGTTCACATTAAAGCAAAAGATCAGATTCGAGTCACTTCAGACTGGTAATGTGAACGTAGCCTTATAAAATCTCCAATATTATATTACTGAAAAAGTACAAGGATCAGAATTGTTAACGTTACTATAACTAGGACCACAATGGTTTTACAGGAAAAGAGATTTATTTATTTATTTTTTTATTTTTGCAAGACGCAAATTTTAAAGCTATAACTTTCCTGACGAGCTTAAACAGCATTAAAACATTCTCTAAAATGCCTGCAAATATTACATGAGGCCGGCTTGATATTAAAGAGTAAAGATGCTCTGGTACTTCCTTTTAGTTTCAATTCATTAAGGCACCACTTTCCAGGTTGGTGCCGCACGTGACGAGTTTCATGTTACACCATTTGGTATTAAGAACGCTTCGACTGAAAAAAAAAGTTGCTGGTCAGTACGGACCTGTGAAAACTTCTCCAGCGAAGAGATCCGCACGTGCCAACACCAATCTGCATATACTTACCCACACACACACACACACACACTGCACTTTTTTTTGTATACAATCAACACCGTTATTGTCAAATTGACTTGTCACCCATAATAACATTTTTGATGCAGCGTAAGATATGATAAAAGGAGAGGGGGAACAAAATCACACACACGCAGCTTGATATTATTTGCAGGTTTTTAACAAAATGGACGCTGATTATACAGTGTAGAGTAAGAGGACTAGGGAGGTGGAAAAGCATCACCTGGAAGTGTGTGTGTGTGTGTGTGTGTGTGTGTGTGGGGAAAAAATATAGAAACATGACGAGAATTCTGTCTTTCTGAGACTCCTTTAGCAAAACATGCCGACACCTAATCCCTCCATCTCCATTAATGGTGCTCTTAGCATCCATTTGCTACCTGAGAATCTGGCAAGCAGCAGCACCTGCGTGTTAGTGAAACAAGAGTCCTCGTCACGCGCTCATTCAGTGGCGCGCGGATAACGGGCGAGTCGCAAGCCGCCGCCGACTCAAGGAGCGCTAACTATGAGGAATGATGTCGATTTATCATGATATTACAGCCACTGACAGGGAAACACACCTGTACTTTTTTATGTAATTTATTGACTGGCTTGTGGATGTGAGAGAGCGAGGGAGAGAGCGAGAGAGAGAGAGAGTGGGGGAAAAAATTAGCGGCGCTTTAATTACTGCTGCTGCTGGTTAAAATATTAATGGAGCACAGAGTGTTGCATGCTCATTTCTGTTGATTTTTAATTAGCAGTAATTCATTTCGCACAAAGCATGTTGATGCCTGTGCCGCAGACATTAGCGAGGAGGCTGAATAAAGATGTTTTTCTTTTTTTCTCCTTCTCTCTCTCTTTGCGAGGAGGCAGGGTGCGGACTGAGACGAGAGAAAAAGGGAGGGTGTTTTGGAGTGCACTCAGGCCAGGGGGAAGACAAGGACTGCCACCCACCAGCTCTGCCTCGCACCGCATGCCAAGAACCGCCGCACCGAACACCAACCGTACGCGCCTCCTTTTACCCCTGCGGATGGAGCGAACGTAATTTCTCGCCCCCCGCATGGAGAACAGGATAGCCTAGGACCAGATATTACCGGTCGATTCGTGTCTGCGTCACGATTTATCACGATCTCGCAAAATGGACTCTGTATGATCTTGATATTGTTGATATTCTGTGTGTTTGTGCTTGTGTGTGTGTGTGTTTGAAGCTGCTGGATGCCTTGCCTCCAAATGAAGCAATTTGTGTCTAGGCGACAGATGTGCACATGTACAGTAGGCCTATTATCAAGCGGCAGTGATTAAAAATCCTCTTGAGCGCAAAAAACATGCTCGGGATATTTCCGACAAGTCTCACGGACGAGGCCTCGGATTTCGGAAAAGCCCCGGTAGCGGTGTTCGTCCAGGTGCAGGGCAACACACTCTGAAAAACAGCACACACATGCATACACACACATGTACACACACCCTTCCCCACCCCCTCGGTGGTGGCGTCCGGGTGGCATCTGGGATGCCGTGATTGAGAAGTGTAAATAAATAATAATTCCTGGAAAGAGGACCGGCACATCAGCATCTGTCTACTCCCTTGCTAATAGTTTGATTGTGGCGCCATCAATTTAACACTCTTTGTTTTGCGATGGAGCCCTCATTTAGGAAGAGATATTTCCTCTTTTAATTGAACTAAACGGCTTTGTTCGAGGATCTCTCTCTCCTAATTTTCGGCATTTCGATATGGAATAACGATAACGATAGCTACGGCAGCCACATGTTCCAAAACCTCTTGGACCATTTCCGTCAAAGCTGCCAGAGGAACACTGTGTGCGTTTCTGCATCTCATTGTCATTCAGCTAAACCGATCCTCCGAACGCTGACAGATGAATGTTTTCGTTTTGTTTTTTTCCTCCAGGTCAGCGCTCCGTGTACGGGTTAGACGAGAAGCGAAGATCTTGGAACACTGGTAACGTTTCGATTTAGAAGCTACTCCGAATTCGCTTTATAATGTGTGTATTTGCGGTTAAACGACTTCCTAGGCTAGCTCGTTTGTTATGGTTATTAGCATTTGGAAACATTTTTGACTAACGTTCGTCGCACGAGGCCGCAGCAGCGATCAGGGAGGCGAACTGGAAAATGTCGGCTTTCACTCAAATTAATCGTAAGGGGAAATTTGAACTTTTCATCTAAGAAGCAAGAGCGACAGTACAGGAAGAAAAACCAAACTCTGCTACACTGCTAGGTCTCCAAGGGTGCACTTCCTCCTCAGTGCAGGTCTTGTGGTCTTGGTCTGCTTCCTAGTGAACTCGATTGCAGCGAGAAAGAGATTCAACTCTGAATCAACCCGACTACAGGAAGTGAACCATGTGTTTTCTTGTTGCAGCGTTTACAAGCTGCGAGACGCAAGGACAGAGTCAGAAATGTCCTCTGGAGTTGAATGAAAAAGAGTCATTCTGTTCATTCGTGTTCTCGGTGCAACGCTTTTTGGGTAGTCGGTTCGTTTAACGACGTGCAACGTGCAACCAAGCCACATTGCAAATGAACCCGTAGCATCAATTTCATTCCGATTTAGGCGTAGAGAAACGCAGTAACAGCTGCGAAAGTGCCGTTTTAAAGGAAACGAATGTAAAAGGCGAAGGAAACATCAAATCCCTCTTACATCGCATTAACACGGACTTGCAACCTTCAGTCGTGTCTGAAAATTACACCGACTACCCAGTCCGATTTTCCGAAATTTCAGCCTTGAGGAAAAACATGAAAGGGGCTATTAAATCAGGACCTTAATGCATCAAAACCTTTCAATTTTGCGAGTGTCAAGCAAAGGAATTTCCAGTAGTGCTATCCTTCGCACGCAAAGGCTTCATGAAAGTCTTCCAGAACCTTTATCTCTCGTCAAGCCTACTTGGATAAATACGAGCAAACTAGGCGGTGAAAATGCTCCAACGGGAAGCTTGAAATTCAGGGGAGAAATGGAAAACCAAGCATTCGTTGTTGTACGGTAATGTACGTTTGGGTCTGGCTTTCCTTCTTCGGCAGAGGGGAGGGGATAACATGCATGCGTGGAGCTGTCAATCTCAACTTGATGTCTTTTTCCCGCTCCGAATCGGAACAAATGCATGTGATCGAAACGAAATCATGCACTTCCGTACGCAAGAGCGGCTTCCCGTACGCTCGGCGCTACACAACAGCACGTCTGTTCCGTCTGGGCTGACCTCATGCGTAATTGGGAATTGTGGGAATTCTGTTAAGTGGGCTTGAGCTTGAACGCAGCGCTAACTCGACCGTGCGCACCCACGGTAGCGCCTGCTTTCGTAGCGTGTATGACGTTAAAGAGGACCTGGCAGTTCCGAGACAGAGTGACAGAATAGAGGGAAAAAAATGTACAAGACGTGCTCGCGTGTTCACGGCCATCGGAATATGGCTGATGGGAGCATAAATAAAGCATAGCAGAACATCTGGTCTTTGTTGTGCGTTCAGCTTTTTAATGTCTTCCAAGAGCGACTCTGACGCTTCGCTGCCTGCCACTCCTTGCTCCTCACTTGGTTTTAGCATAGAATTATAAACCATCTTTTGGGAATTGAGCACCCCCCCCCATCCCCCATCCCCCTGTGCACACACTACGCCACCTCCGTGTCGTCCCCCCTCCTTCCCTCCCCGTTCCATCAACACCATTTGCAGGAACTTTCCTACTTACTTAGTTCGTTTTTTAAATCTTTTATACCTCGTGGGACGCCGTACGTGAGTGTACGTGTGTGCGGCTACAATTAAAATTCGCACGGCTCCGTCCTCGTCCTCCGTTCCGTTCACGCCGGCGCGACGGAGGCTTCTAAATTTCTGATTACTTTCAAAAAGGACTCGTCGTGCAAGAGGCGCAATTAAGAAGCCGCAGACGATGAATTAAACACGTGTAGCATTTTAAAATGTGGAACGATCAAGGTAACACACTCGACCAAACAGGCCCTTGACAATGCAGATTCATTATCGTGCCGTGCCTGACCAGATCTGAAGTTCTCGAAAAGCTAAATGAGAAGTTTTGAAGAGAACGTGTGTGTGTGTGTGTGTGTGGAACCCAGTGGTGCCATTGTTAAGCTCTAAAAGATGTTGAAACATACATGGCCGTGTGGCGCGTCAGTATTTTGGGAACTTGTATGTTTTTCTGTGCACCGTGATGGAAAACCCAAGAGTGGCCCTATTCCTGGGAGAACGATCATTTTACTGTGGCACAATCAGAGGAAATGGTGGGCAACAAAAGGCATTTTTATAACCATACATATGCATGTTCTCACACACACACACACACACACAGAGAAAAAAAAAAAAACCCTGTTATGGACTCACTGCTGTGAATTGGGCCTGAGAGAGCACGATATTATTGGAGCGTATCCTGCTTCAGATGAGGCTCAGGCTATTCATATATTTGGATTTGGGGTTCAGCAGATGTGTGAATTGCTAGGAAATGACGTGAGCGAAAACGGCTATCGAGATAAGAGTTAGCCGTCTGATTGAGTGTTAAATCATGGCTGAGGTCTGGTTACGGAAATAAGATAGCGAGATGCCGTCGAGTCATTTATCAGTTCAGCGAGACAGGAAGATGATGATTTGACGCTTTTTAGGCCTTCCGATAGCATTGCCGTTCTTCATATTTTAATCATGCCAATTCATTTGGGATTAATCTGCGCTTTTCAACATATCGTCCACATATCGAGGAAAATGCAATGCCAGCCCAGCGCATTCTACACTGTACGGGCAAAAGTCGGTTTCAGACCCATATGCAATTCCAGATGTAGTCCCTGTTTGCCCGTATAACACCCTCGACGCTTCTGCGAAGGCTTTCCACTGGATTTTGGATCATTCAGTTACAAGAGCATTCATGAGATCCGGCTGTAATATATGTTTGAGGAGGCTCCAGTATGTACCAGTTCATCCCAAACGTGTTCGGTAGATTGAGGTCAGGTCTCTGTGCGAGAGTTCTTCCACTCCAAACTTGGCTCATCTTACGTTCTTAAGCTGAAAATTCACATAGATGTCACTCTACCTCTTTATCACACCTTAGATCTTCAGACAGGAAGTGGCTCTGGGTTCCATCTCACACGTTTCACTCTTGATCTAATCGTCACCTCCTTTAAAAGAGTTAAGCCCACTGTACACTGAAAAAAAAAAAAAATCAGTGCTTACACACTAAACAGTCCAATACCAAAGGTTTATGGGCGTTAAGTTTCCAGGACGCCGAAGAATCCTGAAGAGGGTTAAAAATAACGTGTTAATGCAGCGGACCGGTCAATTCACTGGTTCTAGACTAGTGACTAAAATGGTGTGGGTTTCCTCAGGGTTCTCCGGTTTCCTCCCAGGTGGACCAGCTATACTTCTTAAGATTTCCTGTGCATGTGCGGCTGCTTGTGTTGCGGTGCGAATGAGAGGTTAAAGACGCTGAGAGGTTAAAGCGGTTTACTTACAAGTCACCTTGGATATGTGAAAATAAGTTGCCAGGTGGGTGAAAAATAATAACGCGACTTTCTCCATCCGTCACAAACACGTACAGCCTGGCGAGGTTCAACCCGAGCCTTTTGTCTTTGTTCACATCTGTTCTTTGGAACTTTTCTTGACTAATTGCGTTTTTATTTTTTTTCTCCCTGATTCCTTTCATGATCTATCCCGCTTTCCAACCCGAGCCTATTATTCGGAAAGTAATCACAGCTCATTTCTCTTCTAATAAGCGTTTAGCATCGTGAAAACGCAGGTGTGAGACCGCAGCCTGAAGTTACGAATCTGCCGAAATCTTCAGACTTGCTTTTTTTTCTTTCTCCCCCCCCCCCTCCTCCGCCCTTGAAATTGACCATTAATTAGTCATAAACAGTGCCTTTCTATTACTAATTGGCTTTTATTTGTCAAGATACAGTTAAAGCAAATGCTTAATTAATTAAACATGAAAGTCACACCTTTTCTGGGTGTTTGAGAATACAGATGTTGCAGATGATTTTCTCTTTTTTTTTTTTCTTCTTCTCCTTCTTTCCCCCCCCCCACCCCTCCCGAAATCCAGCTCTGGCGTCAGATTTGTTCAACTCTTTATCACGTTAATTAGCACCTCAATCCTGTCCCCTTTGCAAATGAGGGGTAGGTGACGAGGTGGGCTTCATAATGACTTAAGACGCGCAGAGCTAACAAGTTATTCCTCCCTCCGCAGCTGTTAGTTCCACTTAAACACTTCAAACCTTTTCTCTCCCCCTGCTTTATTTATTTCATCCTGTATTTTTAGTCAGCGTGGCTAACCGGGCTGTTGTGCATGCAGCTTGCTTTTTTTTTTTTTTTCGCACCTTTGTAATGTGGGAAGGCTCCGGGCTTCTGAACGTGAAGCAGATCTAAGGAAATTAGATTCATTGATAGTTTAAAAGAGCAGGTGCGAGATCTCAGAAATTAGACTGTTACTTTGTTTGTCATATTGCTGAAATATTGTTGGGGAAGTGGAGTGGTAAAGTTTTTGCTGAAGCACTTCACGTTTCCTACATGTCAGTGTTTGGATAGAGAAATTCTGGTTCGAATTCAGGTTTCAAGTACATGGCCTGAGAAGTTTCTAGAAGCCCTTCTTTGTCTTCTCAATCATCTTGTTGGATAATTCTCAGGTTACAGTGAAATTCCAGAGATTGGGGCTTGCGTTTAGTAAGAAATGTTAAAAAGGATTGACCCTTATAAACCATCAATCATAGTAAGTGACTGAAGAAATGTACTTCTATACACACACACACACACACACACACACAAATACATACACACATATATATTCATATATACATGATGGAGAGAGAATTAGGAATTGTGGTTTTCCTGCAGTTGTGATTATGATTAAAAATGACATTTTTATATATAATATTATATTAAATCATATTCACATTCCTGCTTTAACAAGAGAAACACAAGACACAGTCCAATATATGGAACACATTAAAAGAACAAGGTTTAAAAACAGTACAGACGCTTGCACAAGAGTCACAAATTAGCCGCTAGCTAACAGATGAATAAAATAGCAAATAGATAAGTCGATAAACGTAAAAGTAATATAGAGTAACTTAAGAGGCCATGGTTCCAGAACAGCGCTGAAGCTTCCAGAAGCGCCACTAAAACAAGCCATACATTTGCTCTCTTTTTGCTCTATTTCTTAGCCTGTCATCTGCAAATACACAGCTAGCAACATGGCAAGACGGTGAAATGACTTGGCGAAAGCAATTCCTGTATTAACACCTTTAAACTTTCAGAGCAAAAGTTTGTACCATTAAATCTCTAATCTGGTGAGTAGAAACGTATCTCTAGCAGCTGACCTTCCGTCAAAAATCATAGACATTGCGCAAAAGTGACGTTGTACTTATACTACATAGTCATAAAATGCACATGTGCTAACCTTAACTATATGGGACTTGTTCTGAAGAAGAATGAACCTTTCTACTTTTTGTCCTATATAAAACATTGTGTAGTGTATTAACATCCATAACCTAACGCACGTATATTAATAGCCCTAATTTAAGCAGGAAAAAACAGATATTTTCTGTAATCAAGGCCCGAGTACCAAGAAAAGAATATAATAATGACACAAAGTGCAAACTAAATCACTCCCATAGCTGATGAAAATGCATTTCCATGGTCAATTAGCGATAAATAATGCTGAACCTTAGTGGTGAATAACTTCGAGAGGAATCACAGGCGGTCTCTAAGAAGCTCAGCTGCAGTCTCTTAACATAAATAGATAATAAATACTAATTCATAGATGGATAGACAGTGAAAGAGATGAGGGATGATGCTGATACAAGGACGGGTACTGAACCTGATTTAAGGATGTTGGTAATATATAGCATGTGGTGATAATCTGATGATGTCACAGGTGGGAGCTCTTTCTCGATGTGTCCGGGTGACGAAATCTTATTCGACGCGTTTTATTTATCTTATCGAATTTGAGCCGCAATTTGCTACCAATCTCAGCTGTTTCTTAATAATGAATGACGTCGTACGTTTTATCCATTTATTGTTGCATGTCATGGAACACCCACAAAGCAATCTAGTAGCTATAGCTGTTACTGTACTGTACAAACGGTTGTTGGCTAACCAGCATCTCTCTGCAAGAACAGAAAACACAAACAAACGCAGCTTACCGAGAACCAGTTTACATTCCCGTGTAAAACGTTTTACAAAGTCCTGACACTGGAGACTCCTTCCCGTAAATGTTGAACAAACATTACTGAACGGTTACAATAATTACCCGTTTATTTATCTGTCTGTTATGCGCAGGAGGCATTATACAGGTCCCCGTGTTAGCTGTCACTATAGAAACCATAATGTACAGTATTCAAAGTAGCACGTTAATATAATTCCGTAATTTGCATTACAGCTGCTCTTATAGAAAACGATTCAACACCTTCTGACGGATACGAATGGCGTAAATAGTGATGCATAATGCTACACTTAAACTCCGGCACTTTTCCGCCAAGGCCAGGCAGTGAATCTGAATAAGCGCGCTGCTGAATGTTTGATGCGTCTGTCGTGCACCTGTTTTGTGCTCGCGAGAGGAGCCATCAGAGTGAGTGCTCGCCCATCGAGTGGCGTTGCACATCGACGAGTTATTGCTTTAAAATGGACGCGCAGCGACAGGTTTCGAAAAGGAAAACAGGTTCAACTAGTGCTTCAGATAATAAGAGGCTACTTCAGCTGAAATTTCTAGAAAATGAACAAGTGGGCATGCAGTGAGTAAATAGTGTTGGATAATGTTTGGAGTGATTGTTTCAGAGAACACATAGCGCTGAGAAACAACGGCCTCCTATAGTTTCATATAATTTCATCATCTCGCTGTTGTTGCAATATCGCTGTCAATGTTGTTATATTGACAGGTATCCTCTGTCTCTGTCATATTTCTGTTTTGCTCTGCAATATAAAAAGTAAGAATAATGGTATATACGCCCTAAATAACAGAGTTTTTCAATCAGGTAGCATTAATCAGGACCGAACTGGTTTGAACTGGTTTCTCAATGAGTCACTTGCCAGTTTATTGCAGCTTGTTCCTGCATCGCATGGAAGATAAACTCACCATTAACTATGGCTGCGACACTATTTTTCCATATGACAGTGAGTCATATTTTAATCTGAAATAGCAATATTGTCCGCATTGTGCTGCGTATATTATGTAATAAGCACATTAGTATTAAGTAGAACGAAGGACGTCACATAAAACGTAATTTCTCAACGTGACGTCAGGCGAAAAAGTCATTCCAGCATTGTTCTGTAAAACTACGTGAAGCTAAACGGGATCCTTCCAAATGGATCAGATGTAATAAATAATCCTCCAAACGAGTCAATATTTATATCTGTATATAAACACAATCTAATCTATAAATATAATATAATATGAAAAAAGTATTAGATTGCATTATGATCAAATTTTAAATGTTCATCGGCAGCACATTCATGATAACAATAATAATAATAATAATAATAATAATAATAATAATAATGCATTTTGCTCATTTTGTGCCTTTCTCACACACACTGCACTAAACCAATAAAAGATAAAAGTAGAAAAACGTCCATAAAACCCATTAAAATGCAGCATAATATTATAGGATGCAATGAAATGGATTGCAATAACATGGCAATCGGCAGACATGTTTATTTATTTATTTATTTATTTATTTATTTATTTGAAATGACAGAAATTGTCCTCTTCCATCCAGTGTCATGCATATTCTTCAAACCAGATATGATCTGTTTTGCGAGAAAAACCAAAAACACGTCTCGCTTAGAATATAGTGCCGTTTAACCGTTTTAAGAGATGGCATTAATCTCGAGTCTTTTTAAGCCTCATAAAACAACAGAAAAAGGAATACGCTCAGTGATCCGCCTGTTTTCGAGCTGCTAAATCTGTATACTTAATAAGCCGTCAACTCGATGTACACACTTCTGCGCAAATACCTTTGACCATTGGAGAAAATTGTGTTTATTAAAATTAAGCCAATTATCTTCAACTGTTCACTTGCTTGAAATAATAAAACCTATTATTGGAAAAAAAGCAAAAAAAAAAAAAAAAAAGCAGCTATATATAATACGAATTACACGCATTTAATATACATTATGTCTGCTGTGGAATGTAAAACTGAGAGCTGGGTTTTTTCGCTGTCCAATATAATTCAGTTTAGTTAGGATGAGATCAGGGTTCTGGATATTGTTTACCATCAAACATCAGCTTCATGTAGATTGTAATCATGGTTGAAGTGTGTTTGGGGTGGTTATTGTGCTAAATATTTATTTATTTTTTTTAGCTGCCAAAGATTTTTTTTTTTTCCTTTTTTCGGAAGTTTCTATTCCGCAGTAATTCGTAATTCCGGAGTTTTTGACCTGATTTATTTGAAACGCACCACCAGACCAGCACAGCGCTGACGGACATCGGCGTTCTTCTCATCACCTCCACTCCTGACATGCAAATCTGAGCTTCTCACCCCTGCACCGTTCTGCATGCTCTTGTCTTTCTGAACAAAACAAAAGTTTTCGTAAATCGAACCTGCTCTCCGAGACCTCTCCTTACAAGTTGAGACTATGGCACTAGCTCGAGGGTTCTTAAACTTTTTAGCACTCGAGAAAAATTCCAAGGACCCTCATTACGATCGCAGCACAGGTTTAATTTAAAGAATAATACTCGAGTAGCTGTGCTTCCTTGATCTACTTGAGTATTATCTGGCTCCTTAAGTACTTGTTACAATTCCAAAAAGTGTCTTGTTCCCTCATCCGGCTGATGACAGTTCACGCTACATGGATCGAATTAGTTTAGCGTCCGATCGTTTCGGTATAGTACCCAATACAACAAATAAAACGGGGGAAAACAGAATTCCTAGTCACGCTACGCAATAAACTGTAGTTAATCCTATAGCTGTGTCTTTTAACAAGAATAAGCCACCAGATTATAGTGTAGAACTCCTCAGTCAAACATTTCATTATACTGGATACTTTACCTCCTTCCTCATGAGCTTCGTCTCGTTTTAAAAAGGTTAAGGTTTCACCAATTTGCACTAAGTTAGCTTGTTTTCTTCGCTAACACCAGGTCAGGCTAGCGTAGATTCGAAGTAACTGACATAAATTGTCTAAACCAAATTCTAGCTATCGGTAAATAATGGTTATTTACACGAGCTTTTTTTATGTTTAATTCGTTGTTTTTTTTTAACACTATGACATGTACACGACCGATACAGAGATGGAATGACGTTTTCTAGCAAAATGGCGTACGTCCTTATAACACTTTCAGCTCGGAAGTCAAATTCTGACCTGACAGATTTGGTGCTATTGTTATGCTGCGTTCATTGTGCCTAATAAGAGGTTATTTGCATGCTGTAATGATGTCATTTCCCAGCCGTGTGAAATAAAAACATGGACGGCTCCGTGAAGGCGTGTCGTTTTATTTGCTTTGCCAGAGCACATAAAGCAATAAGAAGTACTTTAAGCACACTTTTAAATTTAGGATTACTAGTAAGGGTGCGGTGGTGCGGTGGTCAGCACTGTCGCCTCACAGCAAGAAGGTCCTGGGTTCGATCCCCGGGTCACCCAGGGTGCC
>JAQQZR010000019.1:2253685-2285689 GCA_030068235.1 Notoglanidium macrostoma
CACACACACACACACACACACACACACACACACACACACACACACACACACACACACACACACACACACACTGCACAGAAGGTGTTCCACTCCACCGCTGCAGAGAAAGCAACAGAAGGAGTGGAGAGGTGTGTGTGTGTGTGTGTGTGTGTGTGTGTGTGTGTGTGTGTGTGTGTGTGTGTGTGTGTTGCATTGTGTCCTGGCAACGTTACAAGAATGACGCCGTAATCTCCAGACCAGTGTGCGGCAGCACCTTTCATTTCCACAGGATTACCTAGCACTCGGCCACACACACACACACCATGCACACACTCCGAGGCTGGAGCCAGAGCCGGAGCCACACAGGCGCGCTGCACGGCTGAGATAACTCAGCACTTCTGTTGTCCCCGGTTCCAACTCCTCCCAAAGCCACATCAAACCCGAGAGAGCGAGAGACACAGCGATAGAGATAGAGAGAGAGAGAGAGAGACATAAAGACTGTAAATCCCACACTGTTTCTCTGCCACTTTTTTTTTTTCTTAAATGCCACACACAGGGATAGCAAACACACACTGATGTCTCTGTGTCGTTTCTGTCAACACACACGCGCAATCAATCACATCCATTAAACCCCATCATAAAATCCTGCGACATGCAGGAAGCCCTGATCAAAACGTCGCTCTGCATCAAATGACACGCGCACGCACACGCACACACACACACACACACACAGAGTTTAAAAAAGCAAACTGGGCCAATAATCTAAGCAGCATGTTGTTCCACATGTAGGAAACATGACATGTGAAGACTGGGCCGCTCCGATTGGAGCCGGTCTGCGGGGTTTACACACTCCAGTGTGTGTTTGTGTTTGTCCAATTGCATTTCTTCCACTGCTTTACCAAACACAGAGAGCGTGAGAGGCGCCTGCAGCGTGTTCGTATTTTTGCCTAAGAAAAACAGCAAACTACTTCTGCTTCGGATACGCATCCATTCCACTTCTTGTTTTTTTCTTTTTCCTTTTTAGCATCAGGCTGTTTAAACTTTGCAACATCTGTTTTGTTTGTCGTCTCCCAAACCGAGTCCTTATCAGGATTTGGTTTCTTGGGGGGAAAAAAAAAACAAAACCACCAGGTCAGAAGGTCTGTGTATAAAGAACACTAGATTCAGAGCTTCATCTTAAAAACGATGACATCGCAGTGCGGTTGAATTCCAAGTTCATTGTTTAAGAAAGAAAACCATACGGTATAAACACTGATATATACGTTTTCCGTAAGGAGAAGTGTATTTAACGATTATGGAAGGAGTCTCCAGTGTCGGTAACAGTTCCTGACTCTTTCCTCTTTCTCGGTATCATGAGGTTTCTTTTTATCTTGTTAACTTCGAGAGGGGAAAAAACGAGAGGCTGCTGAGGGAGCTACTGCTTATAGCTGCATGAAAGAGAACAGGAACCTTTTTTACAGACATTCCACAACATTAAACACAACTATTAATGGCTGAAAGGTATTGGGTGTCATTACTATTACTATTAGTGGTTCAGAAGATAAATAAAACAACACATTCACATACGGGGTCTTCTGAGAAGCGTCCTCTACAGCTACAAGTAACGATACAGGTCATGTAGAGAACTTTCTAGTTACAAATAATGTTACGCATAATGTAGGTAACTCTCTAGCTACAAGTAATGTTACAGATAACATATGTAATTTTCCAGCTACAAATAATGTTACGCATAATGTAACCAACTCTCTAGCTAGAGGTAACATTTACAAATAACGTGTAACTTTCTAGATACAAATAATGTTACGCATAATGTAGGTAACTCTCTAGCTACAAGTAATGTTACAGATAACATATGTAATTTTCTAGCTACAAATAATGTTACAAATAAAGTAGCTAACTCTCTAGCTAGAGGTAATGTTACAGAAAAGGGATTTAACTCTCTAGCTGCAAGTAATGCTACAAATAACGTAAGTAGCTTTCTCGCTACAAATAATGTTACGCAAAATGTAACCAACTCTCTAGCTAGAGGTAACATTTACAAATAACGTGTAACTCTCTAGACACAAATAATGTTACACATAACGTAGGTGACGCTCTAGCTAGAGGTAATGTTACAGAAAATGAATATAAATCTCAAGGTTCAGGTAATGCTACAGAAAACGTAGGTGACTCTCTAGCTACAGGTAAAGTTACAGATGTTCATGAGTGTTTGGTATGAGGCTATAGATTTGATTTGCGGTCCGTGACGCTTCCTGTTTGTCTGCGGAACCTTTAATCTGGTCAGAAAATGTGACATAACACTAGTCATTGGGAAGTTGCCTGCAGAAGTGCGGTAATATTTAGGGAGCTGAACAGGAAAAACTGGCGCAGAGGTGGAGAAATGTGAGAGACGATGGTGGAGCCTGTGTATTAATAGCGCTTTCTGATAAAAATATTTTTCTCGGAACATAATGGCTGAATTCATGCGCGAGATTCACCAGCTATGCGGTGAGAAAGGGAGCGAGAATGCAAAACGGTCTGTGTGTGTGTGTGTGTGTAGTCACAAGTTGCCAGTGACTGGTGCACAGGGCTTGTGTGTGAGCGAACAGCGCTGTATTCACCTCCGATCAGCACGCTGATAAACCTAACACCTTAATATTATCTCATTTGGCAAATAGCGTTAGCAGCGTGGTGTTAGCGGTGTCACAGTGAGAGCCGTGTCCTCCGTAACCCTGCTGAGACTTCCATGAAGTCAGGAAAAAGCTGCGCCGCATGGCTGATACGGGGGGGAAAAAAAAAAAAAAGAGAGCAGAGATTCCTAAAAGATGTTTTTATAACGCCGCTAATCCGGGGCGCATTACGACGTCACTCTTTTTTCCCCCTTTTTTCTCGGAGTAATCCACTGTTATGGCCTACTTCTTCTGTGCGGATGGTGGAAGGAGAAAAAAGAGACAAACATTATGATGTGAGGCGGAGGGGCTACAGACAAAGCGTTATTATCCCCCTCCCCTCCCCTCCCCTCCGTTCCTCCTCCTCCTTTTCCAACCCCCCTGTTTCCTGATCCTGGCACGGGCCCAGCTCTGGCACGCAGCGCTGTGCGGAGAAATGCGAAGGCTTACACCGGGCGCCTGAACCTGTTCACGGCTGCACGCTTTGTGTACGTGGTGCGAACTCGTCCCATCCACCGCCTGAGAAATATAAGCGGCGTCGCGCAGCGTACGTGAATGAACGCCGGGTCGGCGCTGAGCGAGGACGCAGCGGCTCGTCGCTGGTTGTGTGTTTGGCAGGGAAGGCCAGTGGCCGCATGGAGCCTAAAAAATTTTTATTTAAAAAAAAAAATGACACACAGATGACCATCTCGGGGAAATAAAAGCGGCACGGCAGAAAGGACTACAAATCCCAGAATGCCGCGGTCCGTAATGAGTCCGTAATAAGGGGTTATTTAAGTGCTGCTCTCTGAATGAGGCCAGAGAGAGAGGCAGAGAGAGACGGACAGAGTGAGAGAGACGCAGTGTGTCAGACAGACAGAGAGCGAGAGACTGAAGCAGAGACGGAACGGTGAGAGATATAAAGCCATGGATATAAAATTATAAAATAATAATATAAAATGACTACATAATATACATGCCAGTCTAAATCTGGCTTCTTTCATTCAATAGGAATTCAGAATCTCCGAACATGAATTATTAACTCGATATTTACAGTTCTTCTGTCAATCTTGGTGAAGGAGTCCACTCCTCAAAACGACCATTATTATTTAGAATAATAAAGAATACCGTGTCACGCTGTAGCTCGTTTGAGCTCGCCGCTAAACCTCTACGCGGCGCTGTACTCCATCACTGGCTCATCCGAATATATCTTTTATTAATCATATTTTCTTTGCTCGGTCCTGAAAAGGGGTTTTCATGCAATGTCATATCCTATTACTAAAGTTCGCTTCTATATAAACACTCTGCATGTTATAGAAACAGAAACGTCGACTGTCCGAGTGGCCGTACTTACATCAGACCCAGGGTGAATAGCTTCAAAAACGCTACTTAAAGAAAAAAAAGGGGGTCCCTTCTTGCTCTCGCTGCTAACCAGCTAAAATAAATCTGCAAAAGGCAGGGATTAATTCCCAAAATCTGTTCATTTAAGGCCCTCAAAAGAAAGTGAAAGAGAAAGAGAGGAGGAGGAGGAGGAGGAGGAGGAGGTCACACGTGACCGAAGACTCAGATGCAACTCGTCCACGCAGAGAGAGAGAGAAACTCATGAAGCGCCTCCGAGTCGTGCTAGTCCATCAATTATAAGCGCCTGATTGAGATTTAATTCAAAGCTGGAGTTTAATTGCTAATATCAGTGCGTAATTAAGCAGATAAATCACCGAGATCTTATTGCATTATAGATTAAAATTGCATAAAACCTGCAAATTGTATATGTCAGCTAAATCAGCATCCTTAATTGGCAGACAGGTTTGCCTTCGAAAAAGGGGGGGGAGAAAAAGACCAAGGAACGGATTCAAGAAGCGAAGCTTAGTGGAGATGGACTTTCGACTGACGCTTCATGTTACTTAAGTCATGTGACACCGTCAGCTGACTTATCTTAGCCAATGGAGGAGGAGGAAATCGTGATCTCTCAATTAAAAATGGCCGAGGTGATACGGCGCCGGATGCGATGATGAGACAAGAACAGGAAAGTGAATTGTGCGTCCGTGTCTCGTCTCCGAGTGGCCAACCAGCGCGAGCGGTGAAATTGAAATATTTCTCGGCGTGTGTCACAGGCATGGCGAGCGGTAATTATGACAGATCTGATTAAGCGGGTGAGGCAGGGGCCGGCTCCGGGCTGCAGGTGCGACCTTGCGCATTCCTGCGTGTGTAAATAAAATTAATTACAAGCGCGGGGGTGCGCGGCGCATGACATCGCCACGCACCGAGAGTCACACGGAGTGGGGGTGGGGGGCTGGGGGGGGGGACTAATGGAATATTTTCCCGGAGTCTAATAATACAGTTGGTATTGACTTGGGGTAATTAGGGGGATCATTAAAGCCGCTTTTCCCGGCGTATTTGCCTGCCTGATCAGATTAGAAGGAATGGGCCTCGGAACAAGGCCTGTGTGGTCTGACAGCGGAGACGCAGAGAAGATCTGGAGAACAGGGCGCGAGCTACCTACACTCACAGGCAGAGAAACAGAGCTCGAGATGACTGGTCTTCCTGCAATCACTGTGTTTACGCATGTGCGTGCACTGAATTAGGACTAGAAAGACGTATAGATTGTCTATTATCCCAACTAGTCCCAAAATAAAGCAGGGAAAGATGAAAGTCAAGCTCACTGATAGAAAGTAACAAAGAGAGGGATTGGAAAAGAGAGGAGGTCTTGGCTGAACACAGGAGAATGTTAAACCAGAGAGAGGAAGAGAAGTACACGGCCGGAGGTGAAGGTGAGCACTGCATGGTAGGAGAGATCCCAAAAACCCTGCCGTACATTCTCTATCTGCCCTGCAATAAGAGAAAAAGCTTCATTGCAAGGCGAGGCTTTGCCTTTTTGGGCCATAATTCAGCCCTAAATCAATTATTCAGACATCTGGGGCCTCCAGTTCAAGAAAATTGCGTCTTTAATAATAGAGGGAACCGCAGCCGTTTCCCAGGCAACCTAATAACCAGGCAGCCAGATAAATAAATAAATCAATTAATAAAGAGGCGCGGGCGCGCTCCCCCTCTCCGTTCCCATCTGCCTGCTTCTGCTTCCCTCCATCCCCCACGGGAAGAGGATGAATTCATAATGGTAAACAAACCACTTCTCAAAATGCAGCCGCCACACTATGCCAAATAATGAAAGAAATAATGCAGGGATATATATGTATATACATATTACACACACACACACACACACACACACACACAATCCTTTTTTCCCTATATAAATGAATAATAATGCTTTCATAGACAGCAGGCAATGCAGAGCTGAAAAGTCTGAGAAAAGCAAAACGCAGGACTTGAGGAATAAAGAGCTTGAGGTTGATGAAGAAATTTGGCACAGCAGTTCCACAAGCCCCGCCCATGGGAGGAGCTACATATGCATACGCAAACGAGCAAAAGGCGAAGCGGTTAGTGTTAAAATGGCAAATATGAAATCTGACCGGACAAAGAAATCTGCTAACCCGAAAGAGTTCTGCGGGTTGCTCTTGTGGTTCTTGGATTTGGCTGGGTTCTATGCAGAACCCTACCGCAGAGGGTTTCTCTTTAGGAGAAGTAGAACCCAGTTAGAAAGCTGGTTTTCTGAACCAGACAGGGAACCCTTTTTTTTTTGAAGAGTGCATTATATATTTGGCCCCTTGGTTCTTATGGCTCACTTTGTCAGGTCGCAAGAACATATACACATATATATATATATATATATATATATATATATAAAAGGTTTATACTGAAGAAAATGTCATATATAATACTAAATTCAGCAACAACCCCCCCTGCACACATTTTGCTCAGCCATGTGTCCTGCAGGATGTCGCAGAGGTTCCTGCAACGGGTCTCTCGAGCCTTTCAATGCGTCCCCGGTCCTCCAACTCAACTGTATGACAGACTCGCTGCCTCGCATACCTATAAACCCTACACACACATGCACTGGGAGAAATAAAGGTGTGTCTTCAAGGAACACAGGTTCTACTGGACAGGACCCGAAAAAGGGAAGATCTGTACCAGCCTCCAATATGGACTGATTGGATGGACGTCTGAATGGATGAATACGAGCTGAAGAACACCAAGAAGAACTAGAGACAACGTGGACAGGACTTCCTGACATGAAGAGTCAAGAAGCGCAACCCTAACCAGGGCAGGACCTGGAGATTCCAGGATGCCTGAAGACCTGAGACACCATCCAAAGGCCTGGATTTATAATCACGCAACAGAGAACCGTATTGGACTAGAACGGTGCTCTCAGGTATGTCTAACCCTTACATACATCCTTCAGTTCTCTTTCCAGCCTACGGTGCTCTGCTGTAGAGAGTGGTGAACCAGGCCCTTGGTGACAGATGGCACACCCTCCACTACCCCCAACACACATACATACGTACACACAGTGGAGCCCCACACCTGCCCCCCTGTACCGCAGCAACGTACCATATCCCTGACATTCTGTCTCATTAGAGCACTGCTAATTACCACTGCCTCTTCCAGGAGAGGAACAGAAAGAGAGAGAAGGGTCATTCTGAGGGAATAGGACAGGGATCTGAAGATACTCGTCACCCGAGAGCGGAAAGTGCGCTTGTTCCCACTCGAGGTAGAAGATACGCAGGAACGAAACACTCTATAGCGTGTCGTTCTAGGCAAATAATGCCGACTCTTTTCCTATCGCAGTGTTTTATTCCTCAACCTTTTACTCGTTAACGAACAACACGTCACTTTTTATCCATTTCAAGTTACATTTAACGTCGCGTAGCTTCGAAAGGCAAACGCGGACAACTTCCTGACTGCCCCAAAGCGCTGACACTTTCAATGATGTTAAAGGAACATCTTACAGACGACATCGCCAGAACAACGGTTACGCGCGCTGAGCATCCCCCATACGAGTGTGTTACCATAGAAACAATGGCATTTTAGACACGAGAGCACTAATATAAACCTTGGAGCTGGGACGAAGCGGCACCTTCTGGCCAATCAGATTCGAGGGTTCAGAGGCGCTACGGTATAACGGCAAAAAAATGAAAGGTTTAGAAACTTCGTAGCTGTTTCTGAAATGTACGAGCCGTTCACTACGTTGTTGCACCATTCCTGCGTGCACGTCGGTGCACTAAACATCCTGACAGCAAAGTTAGCCGCGCGCTAATCTGTAAGAGAATTGAGCTAAATGTGCAGCGGGAAGCTGAGAGCGTGAAGTGGCACCGAACAGAGGGGCTGCGTGGAGCCGAGCCCAAAGAGAGGGACGACATGGCACGCGTTCAACACCCATCCCCCAACACACACACACACACACACATACACACACACACACACACACAAGGTGCACACACTGAGCAACATGGACATGAATATACGCAACGTTTTCCGTATACACAAAAACGCCCACATACAAAGACGACGTGTTTTTGAAATATTTCAAATCTTTATTTAAATGCTACGGACCGCGTGAGCATTAGCGCTAGCGCTACGCCACGTGTTCGTATCACGCAGACCGCAAACGTTAAAACGAAGCAGATTATGAGCAGGATATAAAAATTAAATTTGGATAAAAAAATGTTCTAATTCACCCAAACATGAGCAAAGGTTAACACAAACACGCACACCGTTCCGAACACCTCGCCTCCTCGCACGGTATTTGTTTAATAGCGCGAGTGTCTAGAAACCCGGACACTGAGTACCGCAGGTGTATCCGCGAGCGTGTATGCGCGGGCAGGCGCCCTTATCCTCCATCCTGAGCTACTCGGAGACCCAACGGGCCTTTCGCCAATAAAGAAGGAAGAAGAAACGGCCTCCCATCCCCCCACTCTACACACACATTTACAAACACACGCCGCTGTGGCCGCCATCAGTTCCACCAAAGATAGTTCCCGCTGGCTGGACGTTTAGCCTGTTAGCTTGATGCTGAACACAGAGCGAGAGAGAGAGACAGAGAGGAAGCAAGGGATGGAGGGATGGAAGAAAGCAGGATGGAGGGAAGTAGGAAGGAGGGGGGGGGGACCAGCTGCCCAGGGAGCGCACATTACGAGATGGAGCCGGAGATAAGTGCTCTCCCCGGCCCCTTTTTCAGCTGCGTAATTAGCACAGTTCTTATCTGCCGCTTAATTCACATTCACACCAGCCATGAATGGGGAGCGCAGGCGCATGCGGGGGATAGAGAGGAGCGAACGCACACACACACACACACACACACACACACACACACACACACACAAACATATACATATACACATAATCCCACAAAACAGACACGCACACGCACAGACATATATAATAGAAAACATTATAGGCACACACACACACACACACACCCTCATAAACATATTCACATAACTCCACATATGCAAGCACACACACATGCAGATAAATGAACACACATGAAGGCACATAGATACAATCTCACACACATAGGCAGGCACACACACACACACACACACACACACGTGCAGATACAGTACAGTATATTCCCTTTAAGAGCGCTCTCTCTCTGTCTCTCTTACAGATACATTCATTCGTCTTCAGTAACTGCTTCATCCTGGTGCTTATGTAATGAATAAAACATGCAGTTCTAGAAAAATAATCAATGACTGTACGGTGTGAGGGAGCGGAGTTACTGTTACCGCCCTGACGCTGACTCTTGTTCAAATAACAGCACGTGTTTTATTCCTTTTACGCCACCGGGCTTAGATTCCGTGGAGCGTCTGGCATGCGGATTCCCACGAGCTAGCCGTTACTATAGAAACGATACAACAAGTGCATCACTGCGAAGCCGTAATTTGTTGAGGAACCGTCCGAGCCACGGTCATAGGAAAATGCTTCGACCAATCAGAGCGGAGAGATGTGTATAAAGGACCTGCGACATCCACAGAGCCCTTTCTTTCTCCCGTAATTCCAAGGGGGATGAACGCGCTGGTTGGGTTTCTCTTTCTGTGCCGCCCCTCCCTTCGTTTCTCTGCTTTGAACTCTCTTGAACAAAAACAGTGGTTTGTGCATCAAACTGTAATTTGGTAAAAGAAAGGTATCTGGCACTATGATCAGCGCAATCAGCGGGAAAAAAAAAGAGAGAAAAAAAGCCCTCCGATATTTCCAGATAATTTAGGGCTTTTCACTCGTTTTTTTTTTTTTCTCTCCCCTTTCGCCATCAAACGCAATCCTGCAAAATCTTCGACTGCACACGCAGATATTCCAAACCTTTAATAATGGGGCTCGGCTGCCTTTCTTTAATTAGTTTTAATAGAGAGAATCAGTCGGTAATTTGGTGCACACAAGCCTGTATTCAGCTGTAGCTTGTTCTCTGGGTGAGATAATGGCGAGGGCTTAGCGCAGACGGGACAATATAAACACGTTTGTTTAACATTGAAACATCGTCTGCTGTTCGCAAGGCCACAATAAAGCCTGTGTCATTATGGCCGTAAATTACCAGCCTGTGTTTTGGGGTGAGCGTTCTTTCCTTTTATCTCACTTTCTAAAGAGAAGCTTCTTCGCCTCTTTGTAGTCGCAGGCCAGTGTTGACGTTTTGTCAGTGGAAGTGAGACGTTTTGAGATTGCAGACTCAAAACCGGCCTCTCAGAAGTCGCATCTTGGATGCGGTTTGGTTCAAACTTCAAATGAACCATTACGTTGCTGTTTCCTTTAACTCTGAACACGCAGTAAGTTAAACATTTGAGACTGCCAGCAGCTATCTCACACTCACCGTACATTTGGAATCCTCTAGACTTGCCTGGGATGTGGCGAATTATTTATTTATTTACTTATCTTTTTGCGTTATGCGATGCTACAGGCCCTTACTAGGAACTTATGCTTCTTCGCTAATCGTTCGGGGTTAGCAATCAGCATTTCATGCTAGCAGAACCACCAGACGAATGTTGTCGGGATTCCTCAGATCTTTGATTTAGGCTGCGCCGACGTTAAAACGAAAGCGATCTCGGTCCAGACGAGCTCCGTATCAGAAATAATCTGGGTGGGTGAGCGTTTCCAAAACTCTACGTTTCTGCCTGTCCACACTAAAACATTTTCAAAACACTCCATCTTCACGGCTCGAAAACCCCGGAGTCGTATGGACGCCAGGCGCAAACATAGCAGGAGTCGTTGTGTTTGAAAACGAAAACATATTATTGCAGCCTTACTTTAATTCACTAAAGTGATACAGTGACATCCAACTAGTGTTAACGCCAATACATGCCAACACCCAGGCCATGTGCAAACAAAGCAAAGCGAACATCTGGATTCGACTGTTCGATAAAACGATGAATGTTGCTGTTTAATCAGTATAAGGTCAGGGCAGTCGCGACTAGCGGCTCGGCAACTCCATACCTGGCTCTTGGAAGCGGCGACCTTGGCGAACATAGCCTGGGACACTTTGGCCCTCTTCATCTCCTGCTGGATCTCGTCGTAGATGGACGAGCTGATGTTGAGGACGGAGCTCTCCTGCTTGCCGTTCCACTCGGACGCCAACTGCAGGGGCTTCACCTGGGCAGGGAGCCGAGACGCCTTCTCAATCCAGCATAGAGGGGCGGAGTTTCAGTTATGTTTCCAACAATTATATCAACAGTCAGTAACTTGTCTGTTATTAAAATAGATTGAAACAGTCGGTCTAATGGGTCAGACGCTGCCAAATACTGTATCTGGCTAAACGAACTGTAATCAAGTGGTGGGGAAAAAAAGCATACTAACTGCCAAGCAAATCCTGGATTACTATTACTGAAAGGCACTTTTTAATCTTCGTTTAAGACGTTTCGATACTAATCTTCAAAAAAATTTCCATTTGCTTTGATTTACAATTGTTATACAGTTCAGTATGATCTGGATGAAACTTTGTAACTTTATAGACCGGCTTCATCTGCATGGTCAATATTTTAAAAAATGAATAAATATATATATATATATGCAAAAAATATTATCAATATCCAATACACTGGATTTGTGTGCAGGAATTGAGGGAAGCTTTTAGCCACACGTTTAATAAAGAAATAAATAAACACCTGAAGACATTTTTTACGATAGGAGATTCACGAATAACAAGATACGGTTTGGTGACTGAAAAAAAAACAACAAAAGAAAACAGCAGTTACATTTGAATGAGAGGAAGAAAAAAAAAAGCACGATTTTGAATGATGTTAGCTACAAAAGTGAATTAATCAACAAAGTAACGATGACATCTGAGGCACTCGCCGAAAATCCAATGAAAATTATATACGGAGTATTGTCCAGCCTCGTAATGTGAAACCTGTGTCCAGTTCCTTTTTATTCCACAAACACATTTTAGTATTTGCTCCATGAACGTGTTTAATGCGTGAATTGAAAGAGCACTCACAGGAGATATCCCGACTGGAATCCTGGGGTTCCAGTCCTCCGGTCTGATGTTGTTACATTCTTCTCTTCTGGGCTGCACGCACACACACACACACACATATTTAAATGCATTTAACTCCTCCGGACCGTGCGACTTTAATCAAAACTAATCTAATATTCACGACACTCTACATTTAAAATGAAGAGCCACCCTTCCTGATTAATCGGCTTAATGTCTCTTTAGAGGACAAGGACTCTGCTGAACATTATCACCACTCCTATCTTTTAAACACGCTCGCGTTTGAAGACGTTCAAACTGTACTTCCGCCGTGGCTTCAAGGTTGAGCGATTTCTTGCGAACGTATGTCGCGGTTCGAGGCAGAACTTGTACGAACCCGCGGCGAGTTCTGCCTGATCATGCTTTAAAATACATGGGCGTTTTTATGACGATTGTTAAAAGGAAAAAAAAAACAACCAAAACACACAAAGAGTCGGAGCATCCGCTTTGGTGATATTACGGAGTCGAGTCGCTAATGTGTGTGCATGCGTCACGTCACGTTGGTATGCCTTACCACGTCTACGGGCTTGGCACGGAGATCCTCGACAGCCGGAGAGATAACTGGTAGCACATCAGGCAATATGTTTGCAGACGTATGCAGCGTGAATGGCATAAACACATGGGTGTGTGTGTGTGTGTGTGTGTACAGTATATGCCATGCTTCTTTTTTTTTATTAGAATGATTAAACATGAGATTTCCTAATACGCGTTCGCATTCGAAAAAGCGGACATGCCTATAATCGCACCATGACTAATAAACATAGAAGAGTGTCTAAAAGTAGGCGGCGCAGAATCTCGCATGTCTGATGAACCAAATAAACAAGAGTAACGGTTGAACTAACCGAGTCAGAGTAGCAGCTGATTCTGGGATCTGAACTGGAAAGCAGCATCTGGTTCACTCCTACACTCTGGTTTGAGCACACATTCACACAAACACACACACATACACACTTGAGCGAACCCCAGTGGCGTTCCAGCCTCTGCTACTGTGCAGATCTCCGAGTGAACGAGCAGGAGACGGGGCTTTGTCCTGATAAAAAGCCTGGCTTTGTGGCCACTACGCACTGCGCACGCGAGTGCACTCAAAAGAGGTCGTATGTAGGGAGGATCACGCTTATCACATGTTTCTCACTAACTGCATGCAGTGCAACGTGTAGAAGCAGTTCAAATGTTAAAACCTGCACTGTGACATTAAGTAGCTTGGCTAGGCTCGCTGGGCTTTAGGTAAGCTGGATACGAACAAATTTATTCGTTTGGAATGTTCACATGAGAAAGCTATTCAGCTAGTTTGGAATAGAAGCAGCCTCGATCGATCGGCTCCAGATCGTGTATTTGGCGCAAGTTATTGCGATTACGTTTACGCCAGCAAGTTATTTATCTCGATTCCACGCAAATTCTGAAAAATGTTTCACGTGAAACGATGAGGCCCGAGAGCGCCTAGCACAAAAGTAATGGCGCCCTATAAGAGGAAACGTGAGCGTGCGGTCCTGTTAGCTGCAGTGGCCGAGCTGCATCATTGGCATGCTTAGGACGTGCATTTTTCACCATTTAGCTTTTTTTAACGGGTCGCTGAATGCTGAGCTGTGAACGCGCTCGATAATTTCTATATTGGATGAAAAAAAAAAAAAAAAGTACTCTAAATTTGGTGGGGATTTTCGGTTCGGTTTGGTTTGGAAAAAGAATTACGCTCAGGTTTAGTGAAATGGTTAGACACGTCCGAATACGATGAGATTTGCAAAGGTTTGAGGTTAAATGGTTCTAAAACGGCTATGAAGGGAAAAGTATTCCACTTTGTCAGTGCTTTGGAACAGTTTTCCACCTTAAAATGAATGCGAGTGAAATTCCCAACAGTAAATGAAGATAGAAGGTTAATGAGTGTGTTACGTCAACAGATCATTATTGTATGAATCAGACTGTTACCTGGACAGGGCGTGTTGGAGGAGTGCTAATAAGCGGCGCAGGGCCCATGGAGGACGCCGCCGTTAAACTCCTCTCCCTCTCCTCCTGATAAATCCGGTCTCTCTCGGCCTCGGGTAGCTGCAGGAAGTTCTGCATGGCCCTCAGGTTCACCAGCAGGGACTGAGACGCCGTTTTTGGGTCTTCCTCTTTTCTCAGGATCTCTGATAGCAACCCCTGAACGAAACAGTGACAGAAAAGCAAGTCATGGGCTTGTCATGTCATGGGCTTGGGGGAAATATTCCAGCACACGTGCTGCGTACAATTAGTTGCAACAATCACATAATTCAACACGGATGCACGAGTGTCACGAACTCCGTGCTGTGCTTCTTCACATCGCTACGTTTTCTTTCTGGAACCTCTGCAGGCTCAGACGCGGTGACGTGCCACAAGCACTCTTCATTAAACAGCTGCAGACGAGTGTATAATAAATATTACAAGAGCTCTGTGAAAGGAAAAAGGCATATCACAAAATCTCACATAGTGTAGAATAATAGCCGAGGCTGCCAATTCGCGTGAAAAAAACGTGACTCCATGTTCACGCTCCACACTTTCCAGTAGATTCTTATCACTTTCACGTGACTTCAAAGCCACACGGAGCTGTAACGAACCTTCCCCGAGTTATGCGGAACATCTTCCTGACATTATCTCCAATGCAGGCGCATGAAGGGGAAAAGAAAGAAAGAAAGAAAAAAAAACAACCGGTGACTGAGTGTGGGCTCCCCATGCACTGATGGAGAGCCAGGTTAGGGGTGGACATATCATAAAGTTATTATTTTGCACGACTAAAAGCTCCAGTGTGCTTCCCAGGCCCTTGATTTTGTTGCTCGGGAACATTACTGACTAAAAAGGGGCGGCTAACGAAATGTACAGCAAGCTAGTTAGCTAGCTAAGCGCTTTAAAATAGACCAAAGTGGGGCCTGTGAAGCATAACTATACATATAGGTCCGTGATTTATTTATTTTTTTTATTATTATTTTGGTACAATGGTGGATCTGCAAAGAAAGTGGCACGAGCCACACAACACTATTCCAGCCAATCAGAAACAGGGGGCGTATTCCAGCCGATCACAGGGCAGGGGGGAGAGGAGGGGGGTGTCGTTGTTCAGTGTTGTTGCCTTGGCAATGCGCGTCCATGAATTTGGGGGCGGAGCTTCTGAAGGAGCGCTGAAAGGAAGTGCGTATTTGTTCGGAGTTATCAACAAACGTTCTCCAGAATCAAGACAGTGCCAAGTTTTGCATACGATAGCAATAAGGAGTTGGATATTTTCCTTTGTCTGGCCGTTAAACCTGTTGTTCATTGGCTACGAGGCTTCCATCATGTCCACCAGTTTCGTGTTGTGTTGGAGCACTTTGCTGAGTTGTTCAGCACCTCATAAAGACCTGCAAATTACAAACAAAAAGCTGGAATTTCTTCCTCAGTGCGCAGCTTGGTCGAACTAGTCAAGCGCCAGCAAACAACACAAAATATGTCTATTATTAAAGCTTGCCTGCCTATCATTATTTCCTTTAAAGACAATAAACGTGTGCATGTATCCAGCCATGGGTCCTAACCTCAGAGGAGCGATTATGAGTTAATATAAATCCTCCAGGTCCTGGCATGCAGATGTATCTCTCTCATTCCATCCTGTTCTCCGTGACAACAGTCTAGATTTGTCTGTTTATTCCCACAACAACCAGCATGGAGCTTCCATCTCCGAGAGCATTCCATCGTTTGTTACAAGAGAAGCGTGATTAGCGTAATGTGGCCTGCTTGTAGTGACACGCATCAGGCAAACATGTCATAGCTGATGTATGGCGCTTTGCTGGTAGGGAATGATTCAGCGTTCTGACTGTCAACGAAACAGTTTCATGGTCAACAACAGAAACCTGGAATTAATGCGCTTGATATGTGTATATGACACTTCTCAGTATCGGACTCAGGACAGAGAAACGCAACCGCTGCTCTCATTCGACAAATCTGTACCTACAGGACTGATCGACAGGAATTTCCAGACTGCGAATTTGATTCATCTCTGTAAAAAAGAAAAACAAACAAGTTTTTGCAAATCCTATAACAACCACGTGATTCACCTGTAAGCACATTCCCGTTCACACAGGACACTTCTGCGACTAATTCTAGGTTTTAAGTTTACAAGGATGAGAAGACATTTTCTACACCGTAATTGTCATGATTAATCACCTGTGACAAAATCTTGTTGGGAAAACTTAATGAGGAACAAATAATGAGTCATCGCTTATCCAGATAATTCAGCCAAAACAGATTCTAGCCAGCTAAGTACTGAGTAAAATATCAGCCGGGTGCTTAGCCGGCTAGGTGAATACCGCCAAGTCCATTAGCTCACGCTTGCAGTTTTGCTTCTTTGTTCTCCAGCATGTCAGTGAAAAGCGAATATCTGAAGTCTACGCGCTTGGAAAGCTCGGACGAGGAACCGGGCTTGGCTCGCGATCGTAGCGACCGCTTGAGGAAAAAGTCAAGATCGTTTCTTCAGTTGAAGAGAAAAAAAAAAAAAAAAAAGTCTTGACCTTTTGCCTATCCTGCTTAACAAACAGATGAGAAAGGATTTAGCAATCGAATAACAAGCTAATCACCAGCAACAGAATGCTGAATCTGGAGATTTCAAGCTTTGGAGAAATACTCGCGGTGGCTTGAAAACTCCAAAAGTCTTCGGATCCCGGCTGTAGCCGCGCATACGCTCGCCTTGACCTTGACTACTATTTTAACGATGCGGTGTTTCTCGGCAGTCTGAACGGAATGCGTAAGCTTTTAGGACATGCGTCGTACCTGAGTCCTGTTGAACGCGACGCGAGCGAACACGGCCTGCGAGATCCCGGCTCTCTTCAGCTCGTCCCTCACCCACTGGTAGATCTCGGACGAGACTTCTGTGTTGGACGACACCTGTGCGTCCAGGGGCTTGCTGAGAGCCCGGCTGACGGGCGGGTGGTTCAGGTACTGCTGGTTCAGGGACTGCTGCGCCAGGAGCCGGTTGACGGCGTACTGCTGGTTCAGGATCTGCGCCATGACGATCTGTTGGTTGACCAGCTGAGGACTGATGGGGCTGGACACCAGGCCGGGGTGCAGAGCGGGAAGCTGGGCACGGCCGGGGGCTTGACCGCTGTGGGCCAGGGGCACCGGGGACGGCGGCTGCTCGGCCGTGCTGCCCGGGATGGGCTGCTGACTGAAGCTCAGGTGGTTGGTGCCAGGCGGCGAGAGCTCTGACAAGCCGTCCATTTCGACTAGAAGACACGGAGAGAGAGAGAGAGAGAGAGAGAGAGAGAGAGAGAGAGAGAGAGAGAGAGAGCGGAGCGAGAAGCGATAACGCTATAGATAAATGTGTTGTATGGTATAAAATCAATAACACCTCTAATCGCTTAAGCTAGTGTGGAATTCATATGTGGAAAAACAAGTTGTCCATAACAGTTCAGAGACGCAAAGGATGTGGAGGAAGGAAGCACTTCACTTATTAGGTGAAGTGTGATGGGAAGAAGCAGCTAGCGAGCTGGAATACTCCGAGATTTTTAATGGACGAGTCGTCCAACTCGGATAGCACACACAGAGTCCCAGAGGAAAACGACTCGCATCGATGCTAATCGTTTAGTCGGTGCTGCTGCAGTGCTACTTTAGATACTAGCTTTAGTCAGGTGCGAAACACAAGACGACGACCTAGGGGGCGTGAAAAAACCCGCCTGCGACTAAACGCCATCACCACCTTAGCTGAGTTAACTTTAACAGTCATCTGTACAGGCCACATATGCTGATCGAGTGCTGGAGCCATGAGAATCATCGAAAAGGGCTCATGACCTGCAAGTTGGCAGCTTCCCAAATTAGTTTATAATGTCCATGATCATGTGAGCAACGACAACACGCCTCACATGTGTACGGCCAAAGAGCGGCGCGCCTGAACCACCCTTCATGCTCCTAATTTTCAAGAACGCGAGCTGGCTAATATGACATTTTCAGGATAAATAGAGCTAGAGGAGGGGCTCGCTGGAGCTCGAGTCTCACGGACGGGGCTAGCCCCGACACGACCGGGAGAATAAGGCATCTATTTGGTACTGTTGATGGTATTTACTGTTATAAATATCTCAGCCCTTTTTAATTGACGTGCGCGAGCCCGCAAAACAACGGGCTGGAAAATCCGAAAATGAAAAGGTCTGTTGTGAGCGCGGAGGTTGTGGCGTCACGGCTCCTGCAGACGTTCGGGGCGTATCCGTTTAAAAGGATTTGTTTAAATCGGGAGAAATTAAAGGCGTTCGACTCCTACGTGTAAGTGTGCGAGGCAAAAAATCCGGGCAAAAGAAAAAAATATATTTTTTATTTTTTGGAAGGGAAAAGAAGAAGGGAAAAAAGTGGCAAAAATTATGGCAACTCGTCAACATTTCAATGAGAGATAAAGACAGATTAAGAGCACGGAATGTGCCCAGATACCTATACAATAATCAGAGGAACACAGGCTTGTGTCTTTGGTGACAGCAAACACAAAGGGAGGCACTGCTGTTCCTTTCAGTACGGGCGAAAAAAAGTGAGGGGGCTCAATGATAATCAAAGCGTTCTCATAATCCCCCTCATTCCGGCGGTCTGATGTTACGGTGCGCCTGTGCGTTCGCGTCTTTTTCTAATCGTTCTAAACGTGCTGGGGGGAGAACTCGCCCGCGCACGCGTACGCACACACAC
The DNA here is from genome assembly GCA_030068235.1 of Notoglanidium macrostoma. NCBI lineage: Eukaryota > Metazoa > Chordata > Actinopteri > Siluriformes > Auchenoglanididae > Notoglanidium > Notoglanidium macrostoma. Next base: position 2,272,274 of record JAQQZR010000019.1, read on the forward strand.
TAACACACACACGCGTGGAAATAAACATATACGGTACATGCAAATTGACAGGGTGGAGCAAAATGTTTGAAGGCCCCGCTGAAGCAGACACACTTCCTTCTGTGGAATCTGGCGCTCAGTGAGTTGGGATTAGCAGTACAATAGTAGAGGGAATGTGAGAGAGAGAGAGAGAGAGAGAGAGAGAGAGAGAGACAGGGGCCCTGAGAGAGGCCCAAGAGAACAGCAGGACTCCATCTCACTTCATTGCTGCGCAGTCGGACAGCTTACACACACACACACACACACACACACCTCCCCCACACAACCTTAAAGAGACCCGGCTCACACGGTTCTCATCCAAGCCGAATCTCGAAAACAACTCCGCGGCTGCGCACGCTACTCTAAACCCCTCCTTGCTAATTGTGGCACCCCGGGTTAAACGCCTCGCGTGCCTCCTGAGCATCGACGTCCCACGCTGCGCGCCGCCCGGAGGCGAGATCTCCGCCCTGGCACCGTCGACCGTGATTAAGTCGTAAGGGGAGTGGCTGTCTGTGTCACGTGACCTACCTACTGCGGTGGCACGTGGGCTGTCGTGCAGGACGCACGTCCCCAGGTAGCCCTCCAGCTGGGAGGGTTGGCGCACGACTGCGCATGTCGGCACACACACACACACACACACACACACACACACAGGTGTGGAGAGAGATAGAGAGTGTTAGTGGGTCAGGACAAGCACGTGTGCATGAGGGAGGGGGGGTTGTGGGGGTGTAATGGGGTGGGGGGGCAGATGTTAGATCGAGTGGCCCAGCAGGAGATTAAATATGTCAGTGTGACTCACCTCAAGAGGTGTTTGTGGGTTTTTCTGGGTGTGTAACAGACGATAAAGAGCACATCCCGACTTCACTCGCGCACTCGCGGTGACTAGCGTCCCGAATTTTATCTCCTTTTTTCATTCCGAAGTTATTTTTTAAATGCATTTTGTTTTTTGTTTTTTTTTACGTAAATCTTATAAACTGATGATATATAACAATACGGTATCGAGTTCGTGAATAAACGTTCCGTGATCGCGGATATCTCTTTTTAAAAACGGATTTTTTTTTTCCAAATAAGAATCACAAACCAATTGAAAGCAGCAGATTAGATGGTAAAATGCAAACCTTTTACTGATCTTTCCTGCTAAATATAAACATTTTTTTTTTAAATAATCAATTTTAAACTTTAATCCTTTCCTAGAAATGATCTGCAAGTAATAATAATATATATATTTTTAATTATTTATTTTTTTTTTTTTGCCTGCAAACCGTTCCATCATGATTATTATACGACAATATGACGTTGACTCTTTGGATAGTGTGATTTCTTTTTAATAATTGAAATGAGATTTCGTGAATCGCTTCTCGTACGTAAATTGAATTGCAAACCGGCAGATCTGATATGAAAACTTTGTGCTTAATCTTTAAAATCGCGTTGCGAAATTGTCCGTAAATGTTACGGATTTTCCCTTTTCGGTGATATCACAAACCGTAGACATATAATTATTATTATTATTCGTTAATTTGGTTCACACGTTTATTCATCTGTATGAACTAGAAAAAAAAAGCCTTGGCTGCATCTAAGATGCACCCAAAAAAAAAAAGAAAAGAAAAGTGCTAACTTCCTTTAAGGTTCGTGCGTGGACTATAATTAGTTTTAACACTACACGCTCCTTTCTAGGTAAGTACAAAAAAGTATACGCTTGAAAATGGTTTTTTTCTAAGCGCGTGGGCAGAGCTGCCTCAGTCGCAGGACTGTATTACGATAACAAACTATAAACTGTGCGGCTCTTATGAGAACTTTAAACTCCATCCATTTTGCTGTAATCAATCTACAAGGATACGCGCTTAATTATTTACAGTCTTACGCATTTGGCATCGGACCCCAAGCAAGCGTTTACCACTAGTGCCAATTCCGCTCAATGCCAAAATATTCATTAGAACAGAGTGTTACTGTATCGCGCACTCGTGCTTGGATGTTGTTCTTCAAGTTTTGTCGGCGCGCTCCAACCTCTCCATCTAATATAATGTCTTGCAGGGTAATAACAAACGTCAGGTTTTTTTTATTATTTTTTTTAACTACGACATATTTAAAGTAAATGTATTCGCTACATAAGATGTAGCTGTGACAACTAATAATAATACTACAACTAATAATAATAATAAACTGGTAACCTTTGACCTAAATCTAAGCTCTTTTTGTATTGTAGGACTCAAAGAATATGACAAGGTTTTTCTTTGGTATAACAAATTGCAACAAATTGTTATTTTGTTTCTCTTCCCCGTCCATAAGGTGATTATTACAGTGGAAATGTGATACCAAAAATGTAAAGCGTAAAAAAAAAAAAAAAAAAAAAAGTATTTCCATTAAGGAAAAAAAACCCAAAACCAAAACCAAAAAAAAAAAAAAAACCCCGACATGAATAGCAGGTGTAATGAGAGAGTAACGCGTGGCCGCTTGGCTTACCCATCATATCTTTTGTCTTCTTGAAATGTTTATACCAACGTCCAAATTCCTGACACTTCGCCGCAGACACATTTGCATAGTAAGTGCTGTTCACGATGGAGGAGATCATGCTCTGCAGAGAGAGAGAGAGAGAGAGAGAGAGAGAGAGAGAGAGAGAGAGACAGAGACGGGGGTGGACACAGTGTTGGGTTTCTGTTTGGTTAAAAATGCAACACCTTACCGTGTTAAACATGACACTGTTGAACACACGCTACATTCATATAGACACGATCTACATCCGCAACTAAGCGTGCAGCAACATTTCGTTTTCGGAGCGTGATGTTCGCCTGAACGCTTGTCATGGTTTAAAAAACAGACACCATATTTGTAAACATTACTGCTCGGGAGAAGCGGAATCGTAGTCCGACATTTTGTTTAAAAACGAAACTGCAAGTGCGAGGCAAAACAAAAAGCAAACAATCAACTGTTAGTAGCTGTGTTTCCATTAACCCGCTTCATGCGCAACTGAAACTGCGAACTACAAGAAACGAGCGAACGGAAGCGTGAATTTTGAAACGACTCTCGAATTTGACGCGGCGAAAAAAAATATTCACGCTCACATGAGGTGACGGTTCGAAGAAACGATATTTCGCAGAACTGAAATGGAGACGTTTAAGACAAACAATCGCATAACATCGCTCGATGGGAGACGATTCGCGGTTGTCGAAAAGTATTTTAAATATCGCTTCTGTTGTGCACAAAGCTGCAATACAAACCCGGCTACTGTTAGCGTTCCCACCAGAAAAGTCGGTTATTCGGCTTTAACAGCGCGACGGCGAACACCGCGGCAATCGGACAAAGCTAACAAATCGTGTTCGATAAGAAACGACTATGTCGTTATACCTTTTAAATGTTTTTAGCATAGTCACATGTAATGTTGTGGAACGTCCACGAATCAAGTTAGTTCCTGTTCTCACTTACGTTATGGCAGCTATAAACAGTCGTTCCCTCACCAGCCTCTCTTTTTTCTCTCTCCTGAAGTTAATAAGACAAAAAAATAAATAAATAAAGCAGTCATGTTACTGAAAAAGCCCAAAGTGTTTTGTAAAGTCCTGACGCTGCAGACTCCTTCGATAAATCCTTCCTGGAGAAACAACAACGTGTTAGTTATCATACATGTGCGTTAATAGAACTCTTGGGATCTGCGAGGATCGCTGGACGCATTCCGGCCAATCAGAATCGACGACGCGGTGTAATGCGATACATGCAAGGTAGGGGCTGATTATCGGCACGTCTGTTTGGAATTCATGGAATTTCTTCTCGGAGGTTAAGAGGCAGCCTGCCAGGTAAGACGAGCTTCAGTAAATGAGATATAAAAAAAAAAAAAATAAAAAAAATGAAAAAAAAGAAAAAAAAAAAAAAAGAAAACCCTCAGCAGCCTTGTATGCGGGAAGATTTACTATCCAGATAGCTGAACAGATGACGCTTTGGGGATTTCTTGTCTGCGCTAATGCGAGTCGCACTGGCAAGCTGCTTTAAAAGCCAGCGTCGGTTAGAGAGGCCACACAGCAAGAGCCTCTCCTCTCACCCGTGTTCGGCGGTGTTCCTTTTCATTCAGACGCATTCCTTACAAATTCTGTTTCATTAAGCCTCAACACTGAACACCTTAATGGCCCCGGGCTCAGTCCCACACACAGATATGAGAATCTGCCCTGATTGTTATAAATATTCAAAGGAGGAAACCATCTGTTTTGAAATTACAGGTCTAGCGGCTTTATCGTTCGATATAATACGAGCGCCCAGGGACGGTCACGCCTCCGTCTTCGCGGACGATCGACTCGGGCTGCTCTTTCAGCGCCGGCTTTGGGAAACGCAGCGCGGTCTTGGGGCAGGGTTTCGTCGCGAGATCCTAATCGCGAAAAACGAAGGTACGCTCTAGAGCAGCAAAAAGTCGGGATCTTCTCGGAGTTGGGCGAGAAGCGTGGCGGCGAGAAGAGCGGAAACGGGGCAGGATGGCGGGGTAACGGCTCAGTGAAGCCCAAGGCTGCTGTGTATGCCTGAGAAGGACGATTAACCTTTATTGCTAGCGTGCGCACAGCTGGGGAGATGAGGAGAACGAGGAAAGGGTGCAGTCAAAAATGAAAAGGCAGGCAGTCGTCCTTCTTCTCCGCTGTAACTTATTCCTGCGGCAGGATCAGCGAGCGAGCCGGGAAGGGGAGGGGCCCGAATGAAGATTCATGCGTCGACTGATTGAAAAAGGTGTGCAAATAATTACGCAAAAAATGCGTCGAATCTTTCATTCGGCTGACAGCCGTGCCTGTTGTGTGAGCCGCTGTGACGCATCCATCTCCCCCCTCCCTTCCAGCCCTCTGCTTTTGACACAGATGTTAGAATAAATGCTGTTCATTAATCACGCTTCTTGCGCACGCCAGCGCGTGGCCGCCGCGCGGCCGACACCGAGCCGGGTCAGAACGGCGCTCGGGTCGAGCGTGACCCTCCTCCGCAGGTAATTGGGAAGAGGCCGAGGCCCTTTAAACGATAAGCATCTTCAGGCGTTATCAGCCAGGCCAGGAAGTCTCGCTAGGGTACTATCATGCTCAGCGATCTGCTTGGAACGAGAATGTGTCGCGTCCTGCTCTGCCGCGTTCTGCTATCGCTTTTCTCTTGAAACGAGGAGGCCTCGTTTCTCCTCTTCCCACCATGTCATAATTACAGCTTCTTCAGCACCAACAGAGGTGGGGTTACGACACCCGTACGCCGACGGCGGTCTCATTTACGCACCACCAAGTGACACGTGGAATCATTTTTGAAAGAGTCTTGGATGAGCTGGTGGGACATTCATCTCGTCTCACGTCTAGTCATGTATGAACGACCTGAACACTTGACACGTTCTTGAGCTTTCCCTTTCTTTCTCTAAGGCATTCGAAGGCCAGGCGCATTTAAAAAACACACACACACACACACACACACACACACACACACACACACACACACACACACAAAAAAAAAACCAGAGTAGCTGCTGGGGAATAAATCGAAACGCTCGACAACACGACGGACAAAAGCGCTCTTTTTAAGCTTCTCGCTCCCCCGGCTCCAGCGCCGGTTAATTCTCCTGATACTCTGTTTGTTAACCTTCCTCGTTGTGTGCGAGGATTAACGTCCTGAATATCAAGGACAAGTTAATCCTATAAAAGTTGCCAATCATGTGCCATAAATATGCTGAGCTCTGCGGGCGTCGCTAGCTCAGCCGTTAAGGTTCTGTGCGAGTTGCTCGGAAGGGTGTGAGCTCAAGTCTCGTGCGCGAGAGCCGATTTTGGGCCAGACCGCTTTAGATGAAAACGGTACAGGGTCACGTTCCCGCTCCTCTCTCACGCTTGCAAAGAAACAAAACTATTCCAGGTAGAACTGGGTGATGGTTTGAGAATTTCAGGTCTATTTTGAACATGTTTTGGATCTCTGACTACAAACAGCCAATGAGAGGGGGCAGAAACATTTGGGACTATGACATAGAAAAGAGGCGGGGCTTACGGCGCCGTCGTCCACGTTCGCAGGATTTTATTCCCTCCGGAGATCGTCTTTTTCGCTGTTTTTAATTTATATTAATTAACCGAACCGCTTACATTTTAAACCCGAAGCGAAGGAATTAAGTACGACGTTTTATAAGATGACCGAGTCACGCTATTTGTGTTGATTTTAAGAGTCACATGACCTATCCTAGCACGCTAGCTAACTTGCCTAATGACCCCTAACATCGGTTTCTTCCATAATGGGGACTTGACGATTGAAATTCTTACACTTACGGTTCTTTTGCACACGCGTTACGTATACAGACATTCGACGAGCAAACGTGGCTTCATGGCACTGCTTACAGAGTGACATCATCGGTTTAGAGCTCCAACACGTCTGTCTATGTACATGTAGATCAGTGATCTAGCTCTGTTTTTAGAAATGAGCTGCAGCGGTTAAATTTACTGCTCGCTAAACCGCCTGCTGCTATCTAATCCATCTGCACGTTTTTATTAGATATGTTTAATATGGAAGCGCTCACCAGGACAAATTCCTGACAACAAAGCCTCGTAATAAAGCGCGTTTGTAAATGAATTGTTCTTATTTAACGTCACATAATCGGCCGGCTCTGTGATTCGGGCTTGCGATCCAGTTGAAATACTTGGCAACCTGAAGGAAACGGACTTCGGCGAGAAAACAGACCTCCTGCGTTGGAGATTACACAAAACAATGAAGGAGAAAATAGAAATTGCTTTAGATTACATGTACAAGCGCTGAGTGTGTGTGTGTGTGTGTGTGTGTGTGTGTGTGTGTGTGTGTGTGTGTGTGTGTGTGCTCGGGCTGCATGCAGCTTGTAATTCATGCTAACGTGTCAGCTCTCAGACATGGAGGAAATGAGTGTTTTGAGACTTAGACGGTCTCTTAAGATTAGCTTCGCAAACTGGACGTAGTCAGCACACACGCACACACACACACGCACGCGCACGCACGCACGCGCACACACACGGACGGACAGGTAGGGAAAGAATTGCTCTCTCATGCGTTAGCTGATAAAAACTGCTCTCCCTTATAAACCATTTCAGCAGCAGCACACTTGCTATAGAAAAGGAGGAATAGAGGGCGAGTGTGGTACTTATTGAAATTGAAAAAAGACAAGTGGGACCCTTCTGCCCCAAACGCATAACAAAGATTCTTCCTGTCCCGCTATTGTTTTTCCCCAACAATAACTTACATTCATCATGACTATAACCGGCCCAGAAGGGCGGTTTGGTGGCGGTGCAGGGGGAGGGGATGATCACGGGGCGTGCATATTACCGTAATTTCCGGACTAAAAGACGCAGTTTTTTGCCCTGTAGCACTCACTGCGGCTTGCGGAACGCACATGTTGGGATATTTACACCACAGCGCTGTCGAATTCTCCATTCTGATTGGTCGGAAGGTGTGCGAGGTGTACTCCTGTACACGGCGGACACGTCATCCAAAAGCTAATAACAAACTGATTAAGAATGCGTTGATCTTTAACGAAAGAAATGTAAAAAATGATTGACATGATGACGTTTTCCATAAGGAGATATGTATTAACGTTCACGGAAGGAGTCTCCAGTGTCAGTACTTTGTGACAGGATGTTTTCCGACACGGCGGTTTTCTCGGTAACGTGACAAGCTGCGTTGTTTTTGTCTTATCAACTTCAAAGGGGAAAAAAAAAAGAGGGCGGACTTGTTTTCCAGACACCTAAGGTCATTCTAAACGGATAAAAATAAATCAATAATAAAATCACCAGAATGAAGATCAATCCGCTTAGCATACGGTAGTGGATTTTAATAAACCGCCAAGATGGAGTAAAGACACGGGTGAAGGTTTTGCCGACCAAAAAAAACAACATTAAAGGTGCAGTCTGTAATTTCTAAACATGTCTAAACATTATATCAAAGGAACCTTCGGAAAAGTGGATACCTAGTTATAAGATATAATCCGTTGAAACATTTGCAGGCTGGAAATTAGCTCCGCCCCCAGCTGAAACACGGCTTTAAAAGGCGCTCCATTGGGCGTACGGTTTCAAGAGGAGGCGGAGTCTGTTTGGAGGATTTCTGCTGTTACTTAGACGCCGATGTTTTGATGTTGACTTGCCAACCGGTTGTAAGTCTGTTTCAATGCAAACATTAAAGGTGCGGTCTGTAAAATTTTAACATGTTTCCAGACCTGTAAAAATTCGATTATTTCAAAGAAAGCTTAAAAGGACAATTTATTTATATATCAGCTGTAGAGTTAAACAGTACATGTACATATAACCAGATAAAATATATTCAGGTCAGAAATGAGCTCCGCCCCCAGCTGAAGCCCAGCTTTAAAAGGCTCTCTATGGGGCGCACGGTTACAAAAAGGCGTGGAGTCAGTTTGTGGGGAAAGGGAAGGTCCGTCGGTGTTTTTACCATAATCATAAGCGTAGAAGTAAGATTACGAACTGCTGCTTTCAGAATGATCGAGTGCAAATGATCACAAAACGAAGGTGTCAAGATGAGCAGAAATCACGTAGCCAAGCGGAAATGTGGGCCTACACAGGTGAAACCAAAACTTTTCTCCACGCAGACAACAGACATTGCAAACGGTGTGTAAGTCCGGAAAATATGGTAATCGGTAATAATTGATTTCCTACACTGGGTCTGGATGTTCGCTAAATAGAAACATATACGCTTCAGGGCTGGAAAGAAGACGGTAGAAGGTTCCGGTACCTGTGATAACGGACATTCTTTAGCCAGAGAGCTCTGGTTCATGTCTTTGAGTAACTCCTTGAGGGCGTTTCGCACCGTCGAGTGGGTCCACTGCTCGGGAGGCAAGTCTTCCAGTTTAGGACAACTGCATTGAGGGACAGATGGAGGTAGAGCGAGAAAGAGAGAGAGTGATTCAGGATGGCTGAAAGAAACAAAGAGAGTCGTAAAGAGAGAGAGAGAGAGAGAGAGAGAGAGAGAGAGAACAGGCCTGCTGCAAGCACCCCTCTAAGACAGACAGATTTCATTTGGCGCATCAAGCAGATGCATCTGGAGATTGCTGTCTCTCTCTCTCTCTCTCTCCCTCTCTTTCTCTCTCTCCTGATTGTTCTGATTAGTTAATTACTTTATACAACACATCTGCTGTATTGATGCATGAATTATACATCAGCTGCATGTGGCGACTAATATTTCACGTTACTTCTACCTTTGCGGCTCGCTGTGCCTGCTGAACATATCCGTGCTGTTACAGACCACATTTAGCTGCGGAATAGGGGAAAAATAAATAAATACATTTCGGCGTATGATATAAAACAAACCGGAGTATGCCGTGTATGGGTGTGTGAAGAAAAAAAAAAGAAAAAAAAAAGAAAAACGCTACATACATATGGTTAATAAAAACGAGCCTCTCTGCCGGGGATGATTGGCGACGTCGCAGCTGTGCTATATGCATCTTTTATAAAGCCTATTGAATAGGATTGAAAACAATATTACGCGAGAGTGCGGCATGAAGGACGCTACCGATCTCCGTCGAAAAATGAAGCCTTTCATTACGGCCTCCGTACGCTAGCGCAACGCTAAAGGCGAGCTTTGTATGTGGTTCTTTATATATGCTGCTGCGGATGTAAATATACTTACAAACACAAACACACACGCGTATACACACACACACACACACACACACACACACTAAAGTGGAATAGCAGCAGGAGGACCTTAACGTGCTGAGCAGCCGCAGACCCTCTGGGGAGGAGAGCGAGAAAGAGGGGGCGAGAGAGAGAGAGAGAGAGAGAGAGAGAGAGAGAGAGAGGGAGGGAAGGGAAGAGCGACAGACGAATGTGTATGGGTTGAGCTAGCATGCTAGAAATAAACGCAACCTTCTGTGTCCTAGCCAACACCAACTGGAGAGAGAGATAGAGAGAGACAGAGAAAGAGAGAAAGAAAGACAGAGAGAGTAAACAGCTCAGTAAAAATGGCCTGAGGGATTATGGGTAAAGTGCTAAATGGCGGGGAGCACCTGTGCAGCTGGATTTTCAGCGTGATGACGTGGTAGACGTCTTGTAGCATGTCGGCAACGGTGGCGTCAGGAGCGTCGGTCACGTACGACAGGGGAACGGGGTTCCACTTGCCCACCTGAATCATACCTGAAATGCAGAAAAAAAACCAAACACACACACACACACACTGTTACACATTGCAGACGCACGCGCACACATGCACAACTCTATATTCAGATTAAATTCGCATGACTAATCTGAGCGAAAAATCCAGCACTATGAAACGCTAATTCCTGATAATTGTCGTCGAATCTTCCGGCAATTATAAATAATGGTTAACCAAAGGAACCTGTCTGGCAAACACTTTGTTCTCATAAACAATTTGCTCTCATTAGCAGCCTGTCATTTTTGTTTCGTTTCCAACCAACACATAATAAGTGCTACACAGCTTGATCTATTTAAATGCAGCTCGTGTGCAGAAGTGCTACTTTGCTGTTCAGTATATCAGCTTAACTATTCGCAAGCTACTGGAAAAGACTGGACTAGAAAATGCAGGTAGTTTAACAACACCTAGTCGGTAGCTTCTTTACCGGTAGCTAGGCTAAGCGCAATCGACTTCTGTATGCCGGGACAGTCAGCACACCTGCCGTATTTTGTTCATCAGCACTACGGACTGATCTACCAGTTTCTTTTTTCAAAAGAGATCACAGAGGAGGAGAATCACGTGACCGTACGAACGAACGGAGGTGCCTGAATTCCGACGGAGAACCCGAGTTCTGCTGATTGCTGCAGAACAAAAGGTCCACGGTTTGGAGTGGGGCCTGATCCGAGCGAGCCAGACGTCCAGGGGGTGAAGACAACTCAGCGTGTTTGTTAAAAATAGGTTTCGGGTTGTACAGCGTCGCCGTGGGTGAAAGGCCACGCTTATAGGAGGAGTTGGAGCAGATCCAGCTCCACCCCCTGGACTCTCGGTTCAGTGGCGAGAACTAGTTCATTTTTTCGACACGTCGACTTTCGGAATCTGTGTCCGCACGGATGAATGAATGTTGTCGTTCCCGTTTTTTCTCTTGACTAAGCTGCGATTCTGAAAACAGTGACAGTTTAACGGACCCGCGGAGAAAAAGTCCATCAAACTGTCAGACGCTTGCTATATATGTGTCCCTTCTGGAGGTGAGCCGAGTTTAAGCGCTCGAACTTCACTTGTGGTTGAGATGCATGCGAAAGCAAAGTACGCACGGGTAAAAAAAAATGTAAACAGGCGACGGAGTGACCTGAAATGGACATGTCCTGTAGCAGTGGTTATAAGAAAAGCTGCCAGGTTGAAGTCGGAGTGTTGCGTGATGCATGTGTCGCACCTTTAGCCTGTGCGGCAGAGCTGTGAGAGTAGCCGAGTGAGAGGAGCGCCATCTCGATCAGCTGGTTGAAGAGCATGTCCTTTCTGACCAGCACGAATTCGGCGTGCTCTTCCCTGCTGTCGAAGTCGATCGGGTTCTCGTAGTGTTCCACCACGCAGAACACGGGCAGCATGTTACCTGCGAACATCACGGACATCGTCAACTCTGAGCCTCCTGAGATATATATATATATATATGTCTTTATATAAGTACAGAAACTGCTTATGTAAGGAAAAAATAAAGCACTCAGAGATGTACAGTTACAGGAAAATAATCAATGATGTGATGATGGTGTAATGTGACCCAAAACAACCATTATTACTATTATTTGCCAACAACATAACAGCACGTCCGTCTGTCTGTCTGCAGGATCGCACAAAACCTAGCAAACCGATTTCCTTGAAACGTGTCCGAAGGCTGTAACGTGCACCAAGGAAGAACCCAAGAAGCCATCAAAAGGCAGTAAGGCTCAATCGCGACAAAACATAGCCAGTGTAGAAATACTGGATATGGCTCCACTGGAAATACATTCAGACGTATTAATTAAAAACCCCCGCGTCACAGGACAGGCGTGACTATAGAGACGAAAACGTAGTCGAGCGAGCGCACTGATACAGACGTGACTTGCAGAGCTGCTCTTATAGAAAATAAAACAACATCGTCTTCTGACCAGTCGCCATCGAGGATTCATCATTGCTAGGGTACAAATACTTCTATGAGTACTAAATAAATAAAACAGGTGCTTTCTACCTGGACACCTTCTGCTAAAAAGTATAACAATATTCCAAAACATCCATACAATAGTTTCTTATAAAAATGTTGTAACAGTCAACGCCGCAATAAATTGCATTCCTGTGTAATGTCTAACCGGCTCCTGTCAGTTCCTGACATCTTCCCAGAATGCTTTGCGGCACCTCTCTACATACCGTATAGCCTGAAGGCTTACAAGTCTGTGTAAACACTCCTGTGCTATTAAGAAGAGGGGGGAAAAAAAAAGACGAATCCCTGTCCAAAGCCGTCATGTGTTTGGGTTTACTCTGCAAATATCACTTAATGCCAGCCAGCTGAAACACTCCGCCGCTGAAATTTAGAGAAACTTAGACTAATATTAAAGCAGCATATCATAATAAAGTTCCCTGAGACCTGAAGCCTGACCTCCCTGAGGATGCTAACGTCCTCTGGCATACAATCAACAAATCGTGTAGCATAGCGATCCCAAAACAATGTGCTGAAGGGGGCATTCGAACAGATAAAGATCTAACAATAAAGAATGCTGCGTAGGTTCGTTTCGGGATCAATCCCAGCTTTGTTTTCCTCTTCCACGTTGCAGCCCGTGCTAAATATTATCCGGGGGGGAGAGAAACAATGCCTGCGACGACGGCCAAGTTCGGCAAACGTTTGTCAAAAGGATTCGTAAATGAGGACGAGGACAATTATGTCATCAATTACGACTATGAAGGCTCTCAAATCTGATTGGTCAGCGCTGACCTGAGCAGAAATCACAGGTTTATATTCATGGGCTTTTTCTGGCACGTTATCGTTTCTATAGTAACAGCTAATCAACTCCGTTTAATCTGTGATTGATAGACAGATTTTGTTTTTCTAGGAGGGGAAAAAACGCGTTTTTGAGCTGCTCATTAACACTTCATGATGCGATGTTATAGGAAAATAATTCACTTTGAATTTCCTATAGCACGTAGACGTTACGTCACGTTTCATTTTTTGTTCATCATTACCTAAATATAGTACAGGATAAACAGGACCAGCTAGAAAAAGTTAAAGTTCAGTGGTAGGGTTAGTGTTCTTTTTTTTGCTTGTTCTCATTTAAATCCATGTAAATTTTCCTGAGATCAGGTTCTAAAGGATATAACGCGCGTAGCGAGACACACACTACCAGTCAAAAGTTTGGACACGCCTTCTAATTCAATGTTTTTCTTTATTTTTATGACTTTAAAAGAGGCTGGATGATGATGGACTGTTGTTTCTCTTTACTTAGTTGAGACATAAAAGGTTATTAGTGGAATTTCTTTCCTTCTTAATGCATTTGAGAGCAACAGTAAATAGTAAATGAT
>JAQQZR010000019.1:2291362-2309660 GCA_030068235.1 Notoglanidium macrostoma
AATTGGGTGCATTAAGCATATTTTATCGGTGGCTTCCCCCCCCCTCCCCCCCCCCTCCCCCCCCCGAACCAAATGCATGTGAGATAGAAAACAAAACCAGCGAGAGCAGATCAATCATGTGTTGCAAAACAGATTTCTTTAGCAGAAAAAGATGATCTAATATACGATTTATACTATATGTGCGCGTTTATACTCTAAGCATTTGACGTGGGTAAAAAAAATCCCATTTAGACAATTTTCCAAAAGTTATGACGCTTATAAAATTAGTTCGCCGCTCTAAAACAACACTAAACGTTAAATTGTGCAGATTTAATCTTCAGCCCAAAAATTCTAAAGCATGCATTAAGTGTTGTAGTATTTCACAAGCATAATAGATTTGTTTTTCATGGAAAATGTGAACGTATGTTGCATTAGCAACCTACACCATTCCTGTTATTCGTTGCACATTATACGATATTGTGTCTCTGTTGTGGTTCAAAAAGTGTTTCGGTAATTTCTGACACACACCGCCAGACATGTCATGTATTCATATAGCCTTGTCATATCTCTCTCATAGTCCCTTTATGCCTTAAGCCCATGAGGAGATGTTAAAGGAGACGGCGGCCATGTTGAAATGCACCACGGAGGCTTTAATGTCCATCGCGGCCGTCTGAGAGCGGGACACTGCCAAGAGGGGCGTCAGTCTGCCAACAGGTGCTGACATTGCCAAGTATTCTGGCACTCAAACACACACACACACACACACACACAGTGCCCTCTCTGACATCCGGAAGGGCATGGAGCTTCAGTGATGATTTGATCACCTATGATTATTATTAAACGCTTAATTATGTGTTAGATGGTATAAAAACGTCGCATGTAAAAGAGCATTTCAGGACAAAAACAGCGCTGAAGCAAGCGGGTGACCTTAAAGCAGCTGCTGGAGAGGCTCGTAAAAAAAACCACGCAGGAGGATTTGTCAAGTTGAAACCGTGACATTTCTTCTTTTTTTACAAATCACTTGGTATTATATTGTAATAAATGTAAAATTATCGGTTTTGGATTTCATGTAATATAGCAGATCTATACAGAAATCTAGAAACGTCCTTACAGGAAGGATATAAAATGTGACGTGACCGTATATTCTTTTGAGTCAAATGTACTCGATTATGTGGTTTATTTGGTGTAGAAATACATACGCTAGAGCGATGATGTCATTCCTTTGCGACGTCTCTTATTGTTAGCTATGTTGTAGCTTGGGTGCAATATTGCATCAGAAATCTTACTCAAAGATTTCAAAGCTCTTAGATGGTTAAGGAAAATAGTTTGGCCTTGAAATCACTTCTGGGTGAAGAACTCGACTCGAGCCACCATTTTAGATAGTCCGCATCGTTAGAAAACATTTCCAAATCCCGCTAAAGTTTGAATAAACGCAGAGCGGCTCAGCGACGGAAAACATTTCCTCCTCCAGACCCTTCTCTCACCAACGCTCTCCTGATCGCAACACGGCGTGGGCGTTGTTTTGTCTTGGCGTCCGCCAGTTCTGCGACGGTAGCTGTGCATTAACGTGATTATTGAAGCTCGCGTTATAAATCAGGGCCAAGTGTATCTTGGCAGTTTGATAATGCAGCCAGCATGGGGTAGAGTCATCACTGCCCACTTCGCTCGCTCCGAGAGAGGGCTCAACACACCACCGCTGAAGAAGGAAAACCGTTCTGGGGTTTTTTGTTCTGTTTTGTTTTTGTGGCTTTTTTTTTTTTTTTTTTTTTTTACAACGTAGCTCACGACGCAGCTTCCTTTAAGACGCATTATGATTTGGAGCCGGATGTAGGATTAGGAATTTTAGCGGAACGCGGGAATATTGAGTTTTGCGGGGAAATCAGTGAACCAGTTTGCTCTGAACGAAATGTCACGTACCGTGCTTTTGTGCTTAAGATGTTTATTAAGAGTGTAATAATATTGCTCAGGACATGAAATCTTCGTAAAAGGGCATGAATCAGGTGTGTTTTAGAGGCTCTGCTGATCGAAATCCGGTGTAACTGGACAGAACAGCGCGGATGTCGATTTGTGTAAAAATAAAAGACGTTATTAAGATTTTCAAATTGTAGAAATTATTCCTTTAATGCAATATATGCAGTACATACAGTATGCATTATGCAGATGCATCTCTCTGTCTCTGTGTGTGTGTGTGTGTGTGTGTGTGTGTGTGTGTGTGTGTGTGTGTGTGTGTGTGTGTGTTAGATGTCTCTTTTCAGACACATTCCCTGGTTAAGCCTGTGATGAGATGTGCACTGTAAAAAATCCCCCTGTGGCTTTTTAAGGCCTAAACGTGTGCCAGTGTGTGTGTGTGTGTGCGTGTGTGTGTGCGTGTGTGTGTGTGTGTGTGTGTGTGTGTGTGTGTGTGTGTGGTGAGTAGGTTAACGCAGAGCACTGTCCCGAGGTCTGGCCACAGCGGTGATGCCTCCATGCCTAAACAAGTGAACCACAGAAAGCGCACTCTTCTCCCCTCGGAAGCTCTTACAGTAACCTGTATTAATCATGTAAAGCTCTTTCCTCCTCCCTCGGCACATGGTGAGAGAAAGGAAAGCGTGAGAGAGGCTCTTTCTCCGCTGACTCTCCACCACTGACTGCCTTGTTTATTCTTCCTGCTTTTATCAAATTATGAAACGGATTAGTCAGCGAGCGACGGGCCAACGCCACTTTCGAAGGCCTCGGAAATGACTTTTCTGTCACTGCTGTGGCCCGCTATCACATGCTCGCATCATTAGGCCTCTAATTTCTGCCTCGTGGATCGCGACACAGCCACGATTAATAGAGGAATAGAGACAAGGCAGTGTGTGTGTATGAGAGTAAGAGAGACAGAGAGAGACCTCAGGAAGCTTGTAGTCGAAAGACATACGTGTGTGTGTGTGTGAAACTGTGAGAAGTGTAAACTCCGAGCGTCCGTCTCACAGCCCTTAGAGTTTTATCAACACTGCTTCTTTTGTCTTGCTTTTTTCACTGATCAAAGCGACGGAGATCTGAATTAGCCTTCGCTGCTAATCTGCGTCTCTGTAAATCTGCCTTGGAGTGTGTTTGTTTGTGTGTGTGTGTGTGTGTGTGTGTGTGTGTGTGTGTGTGTGTGTGTGTGTGTGTGTGTTGTAAAATACTGAATATTGTTCTGAATTGTTTCTTTGGAAGATGTGGGTGGGTATTAACAACCTGATCTTTTTCAGCATGCACATCCGTCACTCCTTTTCTTTCTGTCGCTTCACCAGAACAAAGGATCTGAGAAAACCTACACAGATCGGATAACGACAAGCATAAAAAAACAAGCGACAACTGTACGTGCAGCCTAAATTTAGGCTGCAAGGAGTCGAAGGTTCTCGCCGAGCCGAGCGTGTGCTCCAAATTCTATTAGGAACGCTGCTGTGTGCCGTGATAACGTCGCTGCTCTGATTTCGCACGCGCGCCGTCGAGTCGGACCATGGCGAAATCAACATGACGCAGGGCTTTTTTTTTGTTTTCTTCCTTTCCTTCCGCTCGGTCGTCCCGGACCGAGCCACTCTGCATATGAAAAGGGATGTGGATTTCAAAAGAGGCCGTCGCTTCAAAAATAAAACACAAGCTGGAGACAAGTTCTGGCACGGTGGAAAGTTGGGAACCGCACGCCTGAAAAACCGCACATGAGAACGCGCCTGTGTCTGTAATTGCCAGGGTTTTTTTTTTTTTTTTTACATTTTTGACTCTGAGCCCAGGAATGCGCAAACAATCCCTATTAAGACACCATTCATTATTATCTCTCTTTTTTTCCCCCAACCTGTCATCAGAAAGTCTGAACAGTTATTAACTCTCATCTATATTAGGAGATGCAGTTTTGAGGAAGGAGGGAAAAAAAGTGGAATCTCTAAACAGCCACAACAGTCGAAAAGCTAGAGACAGGCACCTTACTGGCGACAGTCTAATAAACACATGCGCTGGCAACTAAACAGGTATTTACTGAGCTCTGACCGCAAGTATAATTTCACTCTTTGCTGAGCTGTTATTTCGCTGCAGCGTTCATTATGTTGGCGATGAATGGTTTTACCCCACAAGCTCCGAACACACAGACCAACCAGGAAGATCGCAATGGGGAAATTTCGGAGCACTTTTTTTTATTTCTCGCTCCTAACGCTGAAGAAGTGTGCGCTGCTCAACGTCCGTCATATGTAAAACGGTAAAGCGGGTGTGACGGGACAGAAATAATTCATCGACGATGGGCTGCTTTGATTATGCTCGGAGGTGCTTTTGCAACCCACTGAAGCGACGTGCAGGTTAATTGGTCTCAGAGGGTCGGAGGCTAAATGTTGTTCCTCTCTCTCTGCCTCTATTTCCTTTCTCGTATTTCTTTCTCCTTTTCTGCCTGTGCTACTCCGAGATCTGAGCTCTTGTCCCTGCTCTCTGACACAGCTGGCTTCCAGTTAAGCAGGGATGTGACACGAAATAAAATAAAGCTTCGTTCTGAAGTGCCTCTTTACACACTCCTGACTTCCTGCAAATACTAGTGAGGCTTTGACGTGCACTAGTTTCACTTCACTCCATACTGACCTATATGTGCCCTAAGCATGCACAGACATCCTGCTGGCTTAAGGCTGATACACCGACACAACAAAATGAAATACTTAACATTACAAACAACGATGATTATTTTCACGAATGGCAATTACGTTCTACTCATACGTACTTCCGAGCTCGAGCAGGAACACACCAGTTTGTTTGGACTTGAGAGCGAATCAAGAGACACTAAATTTCAGGCTAAATATCTTACTCCGTTAGAAGCTGAGGTAAAGTCAGGGTTTTATCAAGTGACTCAGTGAGATGGCTATCTCTCTTCGCACGCAGCCGGCCTGTCACTGTCCCGATTACGTCGCCGGTGTGAAAACCGGGTTAAGTTGTAGCGATAAAAAAGCCTTACCCTTGTGATCAAGCCGAGCCAGCCAGTTTCACATGAACAAATGTAACACAGAAGGGTTTGTAAGAGCAGTTGAGGGGAATTAACGTTCAGAATAAGAGTCTTTGATCTTAAACCCGCATTTACAAGAACTGCCAGTGAGAGTGACAGGAAAAGCTCTGTGGCTCTGTTCTGCGAAATAGTGACCAGATAAGCCACAATCATTACAAAAGAGTGCTGCACAGGAGAGCAAAATACTCCTCAGAGCAACTCGAACTGCTAAAAAAAATGCGAAAGGGCAAACCGAGATGACTTGACGGCGTCTTGAGATGATTACACGTTCACATGCTTGAGTAGTTTACGCGTACCTACGAAATATATTTATCATATCTACACAATTATTATTAAAAACAACCATGTGTTCAGGAGCTTCCCTTCCTCACTCACTCACTCACTCACTCACATGATTATTAAAGCTCTGTGGTCTAAAAAGCAAAGTTGGTGAATGAGCTGTAAAAGAAGTATTGTGAGAAGTCAGAGCGAGCAGCTCAAGTCTTCACAGTCATTTCCAGTCCAACATCAGAATCATGAGATCTCTTTTCACACATTTCACAATCCACAATCCAGTCAAACCGTGCTCTTTTTTTTTCTCTTTTTTTCTGCCTTTTTTTTACTGGGGTGTATTTTGCAAAATCACATGGTTTTGATGGCTGAGCATTATTAGATCTAATTTAGAGTGAATAAAGATCTTGTTAACAAGCAGGACGGTGCATCTGGATGCTGACGGTCCCAAAAGTGATTCAGGTTTTGGAGACAAAAATAGCCTGCTGTCTCTGTGCTGGGCTCACCCTTACACAAAAGCTCTAAATGTACAAATACAGAAAAAAAAGCACTCTTGTGTCATGAACGTATACACACAATTAGCACTGATTATTGCTGATGGATGTTAATTAGGACAGGATGTTTATCTTGTACAGATTGAACTATTAAACGTCCTAAACTTTTAGCACCAGGTTCAAATAACCGTAGACCAAATTGTCTATAACAGTGTTTATTAATAGTAGTATTGGTAGTATTGTTATTAGGCTATTCTACGTTACCGCGTCGCTCGCGTCTGCGTGATCTCGTGCGCGTTATCCTTTTTTTTTTTTTTTTTTTTTTTTAGACAAATGATGAAACAGGAGAGCAAACTGGCTCTGACAAGAGTCGTCAATAATGTAATAAACCATGTATTCTGAGCAGGTGGTGTTGCCATGCCCAGAAAGAAGAAGGAAAGGAAAAGAGAAAAAGAAAACTGTACCTTAGTCAGCGATCCCCGTTCAGCCGCGCGTTTCCCATCCAAAGTTGAGAAAGAGCTCAAGCACTTGGTGAGACCTGGAGAGATCCGGAGTCACAGAAGTGCTGGTGCTGTCAAACACACTCTCACAGGCTCACACACACTCTCTCGCGCGCGCACGCACTCAGACTAAAGCACGGACGCGTTGGGGAAGTCTGGAGCGCACGGCGACGCAGAGGGAGAGAGAGAGCGCAGTGCGCGACGCGGAGAGAGCGCACGGCGGGCCGGGATAGAGCTGTGAGGAGGAGGACGGGCCGTGTGAGAGAAAGAGAGAGAGAGAGAGAGAGAGAGTGAGTGAGAGGAGGAGGAGGAGGAGGAGGAGGAGGTGGTGGATGAGGGAGGCAGGTAAACGGATCCGCCCCTCTTTGCCTCTCAGATGATTCGCCAGGCGAGTTTGGGGCTCGCACCCTCTCCCCTCTCCCGGGCCGCTTCTCATTCTCCTCTTCTCTCCTCTTCTCTTCTCTCCTCCAGGGAAAAAAGCATTCACACCCTTCCTTCCTTCTTTCCTTCCCTCCCTCCTCTCTTCTTCTTCCTCCTCTTCTTTTTTCTTTTTTTTTTTTTTTTTTTTTTAAATCCTTAAACACGCCCCGTTTAAATGTCCTAAAAATCACGCAGCGCCAAATATTTTTTTTAATCCTGTGATCACCACCTTTAACAGTTGCAACTGTCCCATATGGACACGAGAAAGAAAAAAAAATGCTCTTTTTTTTTTCTTTCATTTTCACACAGCAGCATCACACGAATCACAGATGTGATATACGAGTTGCAACTTTACTTTCCGAAGCAGGTAAATGTGATATATGAATATAACACATGGTCTTAGCTTGGCATTGATCAGTAGACATGCAATATGATTTCTATGGGCTAGAATAAAAATATATATTATATACTACACAAAAAAAAAGAATGCGCATCCTTATTTATTGACTTTTGTTTTTATTTGACGCATTCCAGATGTAACAGTTGGTTTTTTTTGGGTTTTTTTTAAATAAGTATTATTAATTGCATGTAGCCTCGTTTTATAAAATGATGTCTGAATTCTTTCCAGAATGCACACTCTTCAGTGCCAACCTTAGAGACGTATATAAATTAATCGGATGTTGATTTAAAGGCATCTACTTAAAGACGCAAGAGGGGGGAAAAAAAGGCTCGTGCAGGAATTTGATGGTTAAGCTCAGACATTGTTCATATTTGTGGGAAGGAAAAATAAATGCATTAGCTTTCACGTTGATCTCGAGGCAGGAGTGGAGTTTATAAAGTCCAGTTTATTAGAAATGATGCAGGAGTGTTTGGGAAAAGTCGAACATCTAGCCTAAGCGACTTGTTTTCTGTGCGCGTCGGCGCGTGCAGCAGGACTTTAAACCACAAGTGTTATATGCCTCTTCTAGGCAAAGAAGCCAATGGAGAGAAATGCTTTCTTTTGAGTCTTGCATATAGGCACCGAGGAGCGAGAGGAATTCATGCTGAATCAGTATACTCTGAATGCGCAATGCAAAACAAAATTGAAAAAAAATAATAATAAACAAAACAAAAAAAGATATTCTGTCTGTCCTGCACGTGCCATTTTTTTATTCTTCTTGTTTTTAGCGTTTTTTTCCTACCGTGCATGATTTTCGTATCATCCAAAATGCATGTTTTTCTTTTTCTTTCAACAGTTTTACTTATTTTTATTTTTAGATGTTTTTTTTTCCCCTTTGTGTAGCATTTGCATTGCACATGGAGCAATGGTAGGTGATTTCCTTGAAGTCTGAAAAGCGGAACAACACCGTGGCAGGATCATCTCTGAAAAAATTCTGCCATGCACAAACATTTCCTCTGTTAAACACTCTCCTTTTCCATCATTCTGTACCACTCTCCCTTGTTTCTATATCCTCCTCATATTTTCCTTTAATATTTACATTCGGAACAAGTGAGTGCAATAGATATTACACTCCAGATAACTTTATGAACTTTTCTTTTTAAAAAAAAAAAAAAAAAACCCTGGTACTTCAGTGTGTACATTAATGACGTCAGATCCACAGTGATCTAAGATGTATTACCTAATAGCCTGCAAATCAAATCACCCAACGCCTTTGCACTTGTTGCTCTTGAATTAAAAATACCACTAATAAGAATAATAAACAGGCTATGCAAAAAAATTAAAAATAAATAAATAATAATAATAATAATACAAGGTCCTGAAGTGCATGCTGTTTCAGTATGTTATGTAGGAACAATAGATTGTGTGTGTGGTGTTTAGTACAGTAGCATGCGGTGTAAGATGCAGCTCAGAGGGTCTCTGCAGAGTTGTTGTTTTTTTTTTTCTTTCTTACCCATTTCCGGTTACTGTAACTAAAAACAGGTTTTTGTAACCCATGCTTGGGTTCATCCTGCGGAAACAAAGTGTAATGAAGGTGTGAAACATGCCCACTAATTGTGTGAGAGTCTGTTCGGCTATCTAGGTCACTAAATTTGTTATTTTTTAATTTGTTATTAGTCTTTAATTAAAGAGATATTTCCTCTGTAGAAGTAGCCCATTGTGATAAAGTGATAAAGATCAGGGGGGTTTTGTTTTTGTTTTTGTTTTGTTTTTTTTTACACTTTCTGTGCTCATTAATGCGTATTTGATGGTGTGTCGTTAGTTGTTCTCGGCAGGTCGCAGTCGTTTCTCAGAAAAACTCGTGGTTTTGGGACTCCACAAAAGCCAGAAAGGTTTCATTTGGCGTGGGCTATTTTCGATTTGGATGAATCACTGCGTCGTGTTAATTTCAGTTCATGTGTCAAGGTGTGTGTGGTGATAATAAGGACGAAAAAGAAGAAGGAGGAGGAGGTCAGTTTGTTAAAAGCTCAGCACTCTGATCAGATCCATGTTGGCTCTGCTTGGAGAGTTTGCTTGGGTTTGGATCATTCCGAGTTGTGTTGTAGGTGCGATTCCGATTGCAGCCACAAGAGGGCGGCGTGTGAGCATTTAGAGCGTGGTTTAGATCAGGGGCTCTCAAAATGGGGTCTGTGAGATACAGCCAAAGGGGAAATGGGGGCATGTGGGGGGACTTCCGGTTCTTCTTCTTCTTCTTCTTCTTCTTCTTCTTCTTCTTCTTTTTTTTAACTTTAATGAAATTTGCTACCACAAGCTGCTAAACTCAAAATTGAGTTAATTATCGAGTTCTTACTCTCTTAAACATTTATCACTACAATGCTGCATCTTTACTATACACCTTTATATTCGAATTTTAAGTTTCCTAGCCAATTAAAAACATGTTGCACAGGTAACTAGATACAGTACATAGCTTACTAAATGTACGAAACACGCCCCTTTGATCAAACCAACCGTATTCGACTAATTTCAAATCAAAATAAAAAATTAAGCTTATAAAGGTCAACTTGGACCATGCTTCAGAAGCTCCAATAAATAGGCAGAATATCCCTGTACATATTTAAATAACGAGGTGAATAATTCGTTTTAAAAAAATGTACTGAGCGGTGTGTGGGATTTTTTTTTTTTTTTTTTTTTTTACAGCTAAAGGTCACTCGCTGCAGAAAGTTTCAGAACCCCCAACGTTCTGCATTTCTGTCGTAAACATCTTAGCATTCTGTTCGTCCCGGTCACTTAAGCTGTAAGCTGTAAGCTTCTAAAATCTTTTAGGAAAAAGGCAACCTGGAGACCTGTGATTTAGACCTTCATACCTACAATAGCATCATGATGGTTCAGCAAAAAAAAGAAGAAGAAGAAGAAAAAGATCTTAAATAACAAGACCTAAGTTTGTGTCAGATTTCTCAAAAACAATTTAATAATGCATGCAAGTTAGAGATGGAGAAGAGAAAATCTTTCATGTGTTAAACAATGTCATTTTTTACCGGTACAAACACTTAAATATTGAATTCACAAATTATTTACATAGTAAAATAGTTCTTCATAGTCCACATGTTGTTCCAGATGTTGACTCTCTCTCTCTCGCTCTCTCTCTCTCTCTCTCTCAGTAAGTGTGTTAGAATCAGACAAAAAAAATACACCAATTAAAAAAAAAGAATTAACACTAACAATGTTGAGTTTATATTAAATTAAATTAAGTTAAATTAAGTTTAATTAAAGGTGGCTTCAGGATTTATTTATTTATTTATATATTTATTACATCAGAATCCTTTTTGTATCATGTGTCAAAGCTCATCTTAAAGTTCAGTAAAATATCTGCTCTGAGGCCGCGGTGTGAAACCTGGAATTTTGTATCAGTTCAGACGACTCAGACTGGTAATGTCAGGGTTAGGGCCGTGGTTAACTTTTGTCCGACTTCATTTATGTGAAGTCAAACAAAAAATCCTACCACAGCGTCTTCTCTGTTCTACAGTGGGGAATTCCGGTCTCTATGGCATCCCAGACTCTGTTAACGGGATTTAAAAAAAAAAAAAAAATCTATTAAATTGGCTAATTCTAGTTTAGGCGGTAATCTTGGGGGCGTGGCTTTCGGGAAGGGTTGTGTTTGTTTAAATTGTAAGATTCATAGCAGATAAATTTGCTGACTGAATCTTTAACGCTGATCGGTAAACTGTAGTAGGGTGGAAAAAGGATATATAAATACACACGGCTATAACAACAACAATAATAATAATTTAATTATAATAATATTCTATTTGAATTTCTCCTATTTATAGCAATAATTACAATAACACCAATACTACTACTACTAATGATGATAATAATAATATTGATAATAGTTTAATTGCTATATTTTGCTATAGTGAACCACCCTGAGCAATACCACAGTATAAAGAGGAGCAGGCAGCGAGAGAGCATTAGCGATGTCAGTGACGCACCTTGTTGTTGTTGTTGTAGTAGTTGAGTAGGCCGTTGTGGGTGTCAAACTGCTCGTGTGGGTGTCTGAGACAGGAAGTATGCTTAATCACATCGACAGCGTTGCACTTTCCCCGATGCAAATCACATGTGCACCGGGAGGAAAACACAGCTACGTCGAAATCAATGGCGGCAAGGAACGGCGGGCGAAACCAGATCCGTGGCACCGTGGCACAACTTTCATCCCAGACGGTTTTTGATCTCCTGGCAAGCAGAGCAGATTAAAAAGAGTACAGCGCCCTGAAATTAATGTTTACAGCGAACGGCAATGAGACGCAACTCTACTTGCTCTCATCAAGCTAGGCCCGTTTTAATTACAGGCCTTATTTACAATATTGGGCAATTTGTCTAAAAAAGGACGCCTCTGGCGACAAGCTGGGCATCGCGTGTATTAATGGAATGCGTTTTACGATTTGGTTATGAATTTGTGCATGAGTTATTGCATGTGTGCCTACACACTCCCAGCATACTCATAAAGAGTAAAACCAAAGTTTGTCACTGGCCACAGGTTGTGTATGAATCATTAAAGGCAGGGCTTCCTTTCTCTCTCTCTCTCTCTCTCTCTCTCTCTCGCTCTCGCTCTCCTGCCCTTCTCCCCCCCACAGGTATATTTGTGCTAACAGAGAGGCCTTTAAGTACGTTCCGGTGTATTAAACACACTTCGCTGTCCAGCCGAGGCCCCATTAATCCTCATTCATCATCTCCCTGAGGAGCCGGCGCTTTGTTAGAGAGCGAATAAAGTGACCCTGAGAGCGTTTCGCAAACAGACGACCATCACGGTGCGCGCCGAGCACGCCTGAAAAATGTATTTATCAAGTCTGGGCCGACTGTGAGCTTGACAATTACACACTTTGGAGCCCTCAGGCTTCAGAGCGCAAGCACTTTGGCTAATTAGAGCAGAGCGGAGCGGAGAGAGATGCCACCCAAGTTCTGCCTCGAGAGGATGTTGATGGAGGAATGTGCTTTCAATGAAAAGGAGGATTGAAATTGTTTTTTAAAAGCAGCTCATCTTTTACCACTCCCTTTTATATACGTTTATTGATATGACGGTTAAATCTGCTGTAGCCTGTGTAGATGTTCCGGCATCGAGCTGATCAATGAGATGGATTTTGATTCAGTCTGGAGAGAAATTATGCATCTAAAAAGTGAAAGTGTAAAGATGAATTGGAAACAGTTTACATCTGATCGCTTAACCCATGTCTGATTCGGATGGAGGTCTTTTTAGCCCCGTTATCTCTCTCTCAAAGCTACATCTGAAATAAACTCAACCTCTCAACCAGCGCCATAAAACCGCTGTGCCTTTAAAAACGACAACCGCAACTTTTAACGAGGATTCACGGAACAGACAAGGACGGCGATGGCGTCGGAATGTGATGAGCTGATTTGCGCACACAGCTATCGATCTGATCAGAGAGGCGCGCGGAAACGTGCGTGTGGTTCAAATATTATCGGATACCAGACGCATGAAGGTGGAAGTGTCTACGTAGTCAGCCTAGTTTCTTATCCATGTATCGAATAGCAGCCAAAGCTATTAAAGCTGTTAAATATAAGTGGAATAACATTTGCTTTAAAAAAAAAAACAGACTAAGAAGGACGGAGCGTGCCACTTAAGGCCTCGCTGCTCACAATTCCCTCCAAATCATTGACATGCATCTTAGCACAATGTTCGGATCGCAGCAAGACATCATATTTTCAGAAAGTCCATTACCCATCGCTTAATTACGCAGACGTGATTAGACAGATCTGAAGTCACGCAAGTGCCGCTGTGATAAGGATAAGGATTCCTCCACGAGATGAGAGGACTCTGTCTCGCCCGGCTGGCCGTCATTACCAGCTCCTGCTAAAGAGCCCTGCAGCGCCACGGGGGGAAAAACAAGACCCGCTAAAATATTATAATAGGCATGTTTATAACTCGTGTCTTGCCACGTATCAAAAAAAATATCTCGTCATCTTCGCTGTAAGCCTCTTAGTCATGTAATTTGCGTGGCTTTTTTTAATCAATTAGCAGGAAACCCAGATCGCTGCTCTGTAACTAATGCACACCCCGTACTCACACTCACCCTAACAAGGTTTCTTTCATTCTTTCTTTTTTCTCTCTCTCCACAGGGATTTTCCTGCCTCTTTTTCCTTTCTCCTTTTATAGAGCGTATTGCTGATTTATGACCTGATCCAAACAGATCCTAGATAAAGGTTAGTCACGGATAATGAAAAACCACATGTTAATTCCTAAAATTCCACTGCTGGGTTTGGACAAACCAGTGAGAAGAATCCCGTGCCTGCCATTAAAACACGCCGGATCTGCAAGCATGGACCAAATCACGCTGCCCCTTTTCTCTCTCGCTCTAAAACGAGAAATTAGAACTACTTTGCTGAGGATAGACGTGTACACATACAGATATTTACCCTTTGTTGAGGAACCAAGTTCAGCTGTTCTGGATAATTACACAGGGAGGTAACCATGGCAACATCTGTAGGCATCAGGGCACACCTGTGTTGGTGGAGTTTGGAGGAGGAAGACGAGGAGGATGGAGAGGAGAGAGCTTCATTAAGTCCATCAAAATACTTGAGTGCAGCGTTTAAGGCCTGACTCGGTAATTAACAATTGTCCAAGAAAGGCGCTTTTTTTCTGTCAGAACAAATGAGACGTCTCTGTCTGGGTTGACGGCGGAGCCTCTCTGAAATGTTTTAGGCGTAGATTTCGCTTTATTTTGCAGCGCATCTTCGTGTCGCTCGGGGCAAGAAAGAGAAGCTTCAAACACGTGACCTGGTCAGATTCCTGCAGTGCCCACTTTAGGCTGAAGATTTGAAGCAGCGATTTTTTTTGTTTGTTTGTTTGTCAGTGGAAAAAA
The DNA here is from genome assembly GCA_030068235.1 of Notoglanidium macrostoma. NCBI lineage: Eukaryota > Metazoa > Chordata > Actinopteri > Siluriformes > Auchenoglanididae > Notoglanidium > Notoglanidium macrostoma. The sequence continues at coordinate 2,305,261 of JAQQZR010000019.1, forward strand.
AAAAAAAAAAAAGCAAGAATGCGAGAATTTTTTTTTTTTTTTTTTTTGTGGGTAATTACGTTTCTCTTCAAATTCATCTTGCAAATTTGTGAACCTTGATAGTGTGAACCAACAACAACAGCAAAAAAAAAAAAAAGCAAGATCTCTTCTTTCTAAAAAAAGTGATGCTGAAATCCTGCCTCAATCAAAGTTATGAAACTCGCTAACCGCAACGAGTTTGTTTACCAGTCGTAAGCTGCGTCTTTTTTCCAATTTATGAACGAAATCGCTCTTACTTGTAAGATTTTTCCGTAGTGTATGAGAACTGCATATATTATTCTACGATTATTCCTTTGTTTTAATCATTTTCTTTTCGCTAAATTGAGCGGAATTGGTACCCAGTAGAACGTGGTTACGGTTGGATGGGATTAGATTGGATGTGGACTAAATGGGTTCCTCAAGGACGGTTAAAAGTTCCAGCTTTCTGAAAGGGTTCTACATGAAAGCTGGTCAGAACATGTATATATATATACAACCTTTATATTGCTCATAGACCATAATTTCAAGAACATCTTTTCCTCAAATGACAGGGAAGTTAACTTGGCACTGTGGTAAAAAAAAAAAAAAAAAAAAAAGTGTCTAATAAGTAGGCGTACATCTAAGTACAGAAAGAATTCCATGGGTTTCAATTATGTTGTCTTTTTCCCACCTCCTTCACTCCAAACCATTAATCCTCTCATATTCCACATTGCGTTTGACAAGCCGAAAGCCACGGGGTATCTGTAATTTCCAACGGAGAGATGGAGTCCCTGTTCTGTTTGGCTTTCCCAGCGAGACAATGACGGGAGTCTGTAATTGGTAGCACCTCGGACGACTTCATCATGACGAGCAGCTTTTAAACTCCTTCCCTGCGTTTGACAGGTGGGCACTGCGCCCTCTGAGGCTACGAGGCCCAGCAGTCTCGAGGACCCGCCAGATCATCAGTCATCCCACTGTCGTTAGCTGGTAATGATTTGATTATTTTGCAGATGCACCGGGGTATAAATCTCTTTCAGAAGCATTTCCTTCACATATTAATCAAAAGCGATAGAGCAGAGCAGCCAGAGATTCGGGGGAAAACATTTAAAAAAACGAACAAGCCTTTCTCGTTCCGAGTATGCCTTAATGGTTTTTAACAAGGTTTGGAATTGAAAAGCGCCAACTTTTTATGGTGACATGATACGAGAAGGGAAATTATCCCCAGAGTTTGAGGGGGAACTTTGTGGTTAATATTGCTCAGCGAGCATGGTGAACGGATCTCATGGATGCAGGGGTGTAATGTAACACAGGAGTGTTTGTGTCACCCAACATCTTGCAAAAACGAGAGGTTAGGATGATGAGAGTGGCCACTTGGAGCATTTTGGAACGGTCAAACATACAAATCTCACAATCTCTTTAAGTAACAGATGGCTTCCGAACCAAAATCTCCTCCAAGCTGTGACTTTACGCTTATTAGTCAATAAAGAGCAGAAATATGGTGAGCCAGGCGCTGGTTTAGAAAAATAAAGAACTTCCACTTTCTGACAGTCAAGCTGAATTCACTGAGCTCTTGTGCTTGCGCTTTATCTATGTGCACGGTGTGAAACATGAATGCTGCAGATCTGGCCTCCACCTCCGGAAAACATTCCTTTCATGTGTCCCAGAATGCCGCGTGACGCGAAATAGCCCTTCAGTGAATGCGTATCGAACCCGGCCACCGCTCTGGGAGCCATCGGGACGATGCCAGGCGCTCTGGATTGGCCGAGGTTCCCGTGAGGATACAGGGAGGAGGGGGAGGTTTTTTACGTCTCGACAGGCCAGCAAGCCTCGGGGCTCCTGAGCCCTGAGAATCGTAGCGAATTGTGGGCACCTTGGCAGCAGCTCGCTGTTCGCCTTAGGTCTGTCACAGCTCAAAGAGACAGTCGGCGCTTGCCCAGATACTGAGCGGGCAGAGCCCAGGAATGCTGGGGAAAGCGTTTCTTTCGGGTTCGTCTGGACTGCTGTCGATAAGCAGTGGTGGGCATCTCCTCTGCGTATCGCTGCCTCGCACCCTGTGACGGCTCGAGTGCCACGGACTGGGACATCGGAGGCGGAGTTCCTGGATACCAACACTGGACACTGCCATACCAACACACGACGCCATTCTTCTACCGCTATTCCTCAATGCCCTCGGCTCTCGGCAGCGCCGCGTGCCAAACGCTCACTTGAACCGCGCTATCGGTTAAAACACAAGGTCTGAATTTGATGTGCTTTAGTGGGGTTTTTTTGCAGCTCGTTCAAAGGTTGTGCATTCTCTTTATTGTGCATCATACAATAAACAGAGGCCGAGTTATTTAGTGCGACGCATTCTCCTATTTATTTTATTTTTTTCTGAAAGACATAATGATAATCATGCACTAGGTTGCCAGTTTATCTCAATGCGGTTCAAATTTTCAGGTACTTCCCCGGATTCTTTTCTTTTTTACTCAGAAACTCGGTCACCACCAGTCACGTACTCTCGGGATGTTGTGACATGACATGCAGGCAAATTGTAAAGTTCCACAAACGTACGAAAGGACCTAAATTTCACCTGTGTACCGTACGTCAATTGTTTTGAAGTTCGATTTTCTTCTACCTTTTAAAGTTAAGTAGGAAATACCCAGAAACCTCTGAGGGGAGGGGCACTGGAACCACAGAGAGAAGTGTGGCAAAACTACAGATAAGGTCAAATACTTCCTGTCAATACGTGATTCTTATAAATGAGTGGTTTAAGGTAAAGGTTGGGGACAGTCTCATGAAAGCCCGATTCCCAGAATTTAACGTTTCCATTATTACTATTGAGTCACATCCGACACAACAGCAATAAACTACTGAAGTAATTAAACAGGTTTAATGTTAGCAGCTTGTTACAGAAAACAAACAAACAAAAAAACACGCTAGCATCATTTAACGTCATGAGAGGACGTCTGAACATAAACGCGCTTATCGGACAAAGTTTAGTTCTGGGACATTTTGGACAACTGGTTTATAGACTGTTGAGTCTTGAGGGAGATTTTACCGAATGTTGCTAAAAAAAAACAGCAAAAAAAAAAAACCTTGGTTAGCTTGGCATGTCCGAGATTCAAGACAGCAGTAATGGTAATTAAATTCAGTACAGCTGAACCACCATGAATAAACAATACACCTCAAATATAAAGTGCAGGATGTTCCATAAGGATGATATATATGTATAAATATATTTAGATATCGGTGTGTTATTTTAGATGACTGATAAAACAGTACTAATTCTCGGTAGGGGTCTAAAATTGGACCCTACTGTTCTTTCCATTAAAAATTCAGATATTTTGTTATTATGCTCATCTGTTGTCAAGCGTTCAATAAGATATCAGAAATTAAAGGTTGCAACAAAAACAACCTTATTTTTATTCATTTGTTTGTTTGTTTTGTTTTTTTTTTGCAAATAAAATAGTCAAATGTTATTTAAGGCCAAGCTTGTATTTATATTTGATAAGCATCTCTTTAAAGATTTTTAAGGCTTGCGGAAAAAAAAAAAAAAAAAAAGAGTATCGTGTACAATGTGCTTACATCAGCTTAAAGGTCCGCTCGGGTCTATTGGCACTATTAGGACTTAACTAGAGACTTTCTCAAGGCGGCTGCTATGTCAAAATGTTTCCATGATCATGTAAATTTGGCTACTGAAAATGAAAGTCTCACTTCTGCCGAGGTTTTTCAGGAAGGAGCTGCAGCACTAACATCCTCTAGCAGTGTTGTGTCTTAATCGTAGTGGAAAAAAACAGGCGTGACTGACTTCAGGTAAGCTGTAGGAGGATAGAAACGCGAGCCGCCACATCAGAGGGTAAAAACATCAGACGTGTTTCAATACAGTAAGGCTGGTGAGTAATATTTACACTGCAGGACTCATTGTAGTGGTACGAAAATTTGACATGACACCCAGAGGATTCCCCTAATTACAGTAAATTAATTGGCGCTGCACGTTCTCACGTTTTTTTCAGCCTACTGTGGGAATTGAGCGCCAGGACGAGGTCTTTGCAAAGAATCGGTTTCAGGAACGGTGATTCAGAGTTTTGCTGATATGTTTTGGACAATGGTGTTGTTGTCCAGCAACTCTCTCTGCGTTCGCTACGGAAACTGTGAGGAGTCGGGTATCCGTGACGTCGGCTGTGTTCGTGCGCGCGCGGATATTCCGAACTCAAACGGAATTCTGACACGTGTCAAGTAGAACCTAGCACAGGCAAATTCCTTATACTGGAAAAAAAGCTATCAATCCCAACGATGCTCTTTTTCCAATCACGCGTAAACAACGCAAGTGTGTAAACACCATGTTCCTTTTTTTAGCCCACATTTGCAAGGTGTCATAAAAGTGAAGTGTTCCTGAAAATGACAGCTAGATCATTTTCATGACA
>JAQQZR010000019.1:2320293-2344888 GCA_030068235.1 Notoglanidium macrostoma
TGTGTGTGTGTGTGTGTGTGTGTGTGTGTGTGTGTGTGTGTGTGTGTGTGTGTGTGTGTGTGTGTGTGTGCACTATGGTTGGATAAACCATTAAAAAAATCTTAAAAAGGCTATTTTAAGAAAATACACATCGGGCAACCGGACCGGAGACGCAAGCAGCAGGATTAAGATTTCATTTCTTTTGCTCTTGCAATTCATTTGCTTTATTTCGTGCTGATAACAAGCCTGTTGGCTACATTTATACGATTAGAAAAGAAGAGTGTAAAAAAAAGCTTTTTTGAGAAGGAGGATATTGAGTGCAAAACATGGCCTAAAAAGTAATTAATTGGAGAGTGAAATTTGTGCAGCTCTCGATTCTATTATTCTGCTCCGTTCAACCCGCAGCTGTAAAGGCATTTCAGACCGATGGAGGTAATTACTGTAATATATCTTAGAAGGCTTTCTATATCAGTGCTCGGTTTCAATAATCAAGAGCTGTGCTGCTGATTATTTCTCCAATCTTAGGCCAAATCTGTGAATGGGATATCACTGGAAAATAAATAAAAATCTACAACCACTTAACCAACTAAACTAAATTCTTGGTTCTAACCTCAACCAATCATAACATAACCTGTAGCTGTGTGACTTCTTACACTATGTCTGGCACTGGGTTGATTCACTGTGTTAGAATAAAATTTGGCCTTGTGGGTAATATTAATGATGTTATAGCTGGTGTGGACTTTGTAACCATGCGTTCTGGCCATTCTGGTATAGTGGTGTACAATGAATGTAGTGCTTTCAGCAACTCAACATCATTTTTAGTATAATATTTGTTACTTAGGTCAGCGTTTCAAGGACAGTGTTTCTGAGCCATTGAGGAAACCTCATTGAAAAGGATAGCAGCTAATGCGAATGACTCCTTTATTTCTTAAAAGTGTCCAAATCAATATAAGTAAAAAAAAAAAAAAATCTAAAGTTTGGGCGGTAACTGTGGAACTGCATGCGTGTCCATGAGACGTGAATTTGCTCAATGCTAAAACAACCACAGTGATGTACTTTGAGATGAGTTAGTAAGGTGTGGACAAAGAATTTAGCATGCTGCTAATTGTGTACAAAGATGAACACTTACATAGTATTTTCTGAACGTATATTGTAATATGTGTACACTGAAAAAAAGGTCATGGAGTTTACTTAATTCATACGTGAACATCTGTTACACTTGAGCGAACCAGTGACACTATTTGTGTAACAAAATTGAAAAACCTGTACGCTCGGGATCGAGCCCGTATCACTAGCACTGTGAGACCGCGACACTTCCCTGCTGTGCTATTACACCACATGCTAGCTAGATGTTAGTTACGTTCATTTTAATATTACAGTCTTTCTGTGCGAACGCCAACATCTTGAGGTTTCATAATGTAACTGGATCACGTTACTAATCTGTAATCACGTTAACGTTACGTAATTGAAATGCGTAATTAGAAAGTTGTTTAATTCCAACTTAGTAAAGGCAATTGAATCATGTTTGGATGAGAATTAGTTTTATGTTAAATATTAAAGGAAAAAATGGTGAGTTTCGGTCAGTCAGTGATAAAACGGAATTAGCATTTTGCTAACACCTAGCTAGTGATAGGCAGCTGGAGTAAGCTAGCTAATGCATGTCTCTCTTTGAATAAACTGTGAATAACTTATGCCATCTAGTGCAAATATGCAACAATGTTATTATTATTATTATTTTTTAGCAAGAAATACATTTGGAAGGTAATACTGTTGCTTATTAGCTTCATTAGTATCAAGTTAACATCTAGCCAGCACCAGGAAGATAAAGTAAATTAGCTAGTGCATGTGTCTATTTGAACAACAAAAAAACAACAACTATGCTATCAAGCAAATTTTTCAAAAATTTATTAAGTAACAAACAGTTTTGACCACTAACCTAATTTGTTTTTAGTATAATGCTAACATCTGACTAGCAACCGGCAGCTAGTGTACTTTAGCTGCCTGTTGCTCTCTATATTTTTAAATAAATATAGTTCTGAAAGTCAATCCTGACATTTGTTTTTAACATTTTTATTTGTTCTTAGAATCATTAGCGTCACGTTAACAACTAGCTAGCTATAGGGAGCGCCGATAAATTAGCTAACATAACACAACATAACTCTGAAGAATTAAGCCTATGATATGGAGTGCACATGAATTTTTTTTAATTAATTAAATAATAAATACTTTTGAACATTATTTCTGTTTCTTCTTTTTGTTTTGGTTTAAGTAGTATCATTAATCCCTAGATAACAACACACATACCAGCTAGTGGAAAAAATAAATGATAAATATTTTAAAAGCTAAATCTGTTCCTTGTGATTAGCTTCATTAGTATCATGCTAACAGGCAGCTAAAATAAACTTGTTAATGAATGTCTCTGTGGAGAAGGAAATATAACTATGCTGTAGAGTGCACATAAGGAACTTTAAAAAAAAACAAAAACAATACATGCTAAATATTTTTTGAAAGAAAGTTTTATTATTATAAGCATTAGCACCCTCAACATGCAGATATCTTTAGGTTCACAGGTGCTAATTATGCTAACGTCTAAAAATGATTTTGAGCCGAGCGACCGTTATTTTCAGAACGCCGAGGGGCGGGGCTTGCCGCACGTGCGCAGCAGTGATAGGTTAAACGTTAATGAATAATTATTAATAACCTTTGATGGCGATTTTTAAAAAGGGAAGGAAGAAAGAAAGAAATGGAGCGCACGTGCACCAGGCATCAGAAGCACGTGACCTGTAATCACCGGGATCAGTGTGAAGGGGGTGTTGATGTTTTATTCTGATGATCAAATGTAAGACAATGACGGTTTTTGCACCTGCGTGGTGAAAGAAATGGGCTTGTCATTTCCCTTTTAATTCCCAGATGCTTATTTTTCATGCTTTTTTTTTTTTTTTTTTACATTATCATTAATGTGTCCCAAAAAAACACTAAACGTGTCAAATTTTATGATTTTAATATTAGGCTGTTACAAAATATGATCCTGTTTGGGGAATTTAACTAAATATTACATCAGGTAAGTAAACAATAAAATTTAAATTAAATAAAGAATAAAATATTTGGAGGAATGCTCTTACAGGAAAATAATCAGCTATGGAGCGGTTATTTATCTTTTTTTTTATCGTTATTTATTTATTTTTAGCAGCACTACTTTCTTGAATCTAAATGAATATTACTGGATTGTATGAACTGTAATTTAGACAAGTGTCAAAGCAGATGAGATTGTCTAATATTATAACATTTCATTAATATCTCTGTCTAGACAGACTAAATATGAAATCGTTTGTTTATGAATCATGAGTGTTTTTGAAAGCCTGGCAAAGAAATAAATAAAAACAACTAATTTAAGAAACTTTTCAGCATATTCGTCAGCTTTGTTGAAATGTAACGCTGTAAATCCTGCAAAAGTCAGGCTTTTGGCTCCATCTACTGGAGAAAAGAAGCATCATACAGACAGGGATTGTGGGTAAAACTCCAGCGAGCTTTCGTCAAGTTTCCGGGATGTGACGTAATTGCAGAGCGAAAGAAAAATTAGATATGCAGTCTGTCAGATGTAAGCAACAGAGCATAGAGCAAAAGTATAAAGTGGTGGTTATAATTATACAGAATTATTTAAAGAGTATTTTAAAGTCACAAAACCTAACTAAAAGTACATTTAAAAACAATTTCCTCTTCCCTGATATCAACATAAAGGGTCTAGTATCGTATTTACATATGATACATATTTATAAATTTTTATCATAGTGATATATATATCACATATTAGCATCATGTATTTATAAATATAAACTGTTATAAGTTTCCATTTCTAAAACAAGAACACACCATAACTACTTTTTATCCCTTTCTAGTTACATCTGATGTTCCGAGATCCGAGAAGAGGTTAGATCCGAGAACTAACAGTAACAACCGCCGTCGCATAATTGTACAGTGTTAGTGTAAGTGCAGTTGGATTCTCTTTGTTTGGCTGTCAGTTCCTACGCCCTCATGAATTCTCCTTCATGTCTTTCCTTGACCTCATGACATTTTCCATCAAGGTCAAAACAAAGTGGTTAGGAAAGGACAAAGGACAGACTATTCGACCGTAGCCTAGCTCTGTTTCTCAATTATTAAGTACAAATAAGTACTCCTGGGCAAAAAAAATGAGGCAAACCCAATATTCGCATCACTGGTCAGGAAAATGAGCAAGAATGAAACAGATAGATAAAGTAAATTGGTGGTGCAGATTTTCCCTTGATTTCCTTTAAATGCTGAAGGATTGTGGGTAAACCTGCAGACGGCTTTTTACAGAAAGAAGAGTCCGTGTTGTTCCACTCGATGTTAAAGTCTTCAAACAGAAGAGATTTTGGAACATTTTGAACCCCCAGACGAGTTAGTTTCAATTAAACATTTCAATCTTTTCCTGATTTTCTCTTTGCGCACCAGAAGACTATGTAAGTCAACGTCCCTGTTTCCAGCTTTTCCCCCCGACAGTTTCAGCAACGAGCATCGACCGGCGAAACAAGGCCGACGTCTCAGGAGCGCTTTTTTTTTTACTTCTTGTTCATTTTCTGCCCAGTGATTTTTGTTGAGACCATTAAAAGCTTCATGTTTCGCAGTATTGGGTTTGCCTCATTTGTTTTTGCCCAGGAGTGTATGCACAGTGTACTAACAGAAGTATGCGAAATGAGACACACCTCAGGTCTCTAACGGGAAGCATTTGACATTTGACCGGTTCCTGCTCGCGTTAACAAAGCTCCGCCCACCCCGTGATCTACGGTGTGCCGTAGAGTGTCTATAAAATGACTGACAGGAAGCCAATCCGAACACAAACAAGCATTCCTGGACCGGACGTTCATTTCCCAAACAAGTTTTTATCCTATTCTGCACACCTTTCAGGTTACCTGTATAACTGAGAAATAAAAAAAAATTGACTACTGCATCTTTAATTTGTCAGGGATATTAACAATCTGATTAACAAAACAAAGCGAGAAAATACTAAATGCAAAAAAAACGTACTCTAAAAATAGTGTTGGGACAAGTGCAAAATTCATCATCAATGAATTCAATCATCATCACAGAATTTTTTTATCTTAAACACGGCGTGCATTGTTCGTGTAAGTAAGCCTGTTATGAGTGGGTACTGAGTACTGCCTTTTTTTATTATTATTATTATTATTATTATTTGCAAAGGGCAATCAAAGGAGTGAATGTTTCCCCTGCGGCAGTATTAATCTTTTAAAATCTTTAAAAAAAGAACACTTTATAATTATGAAATAAACAACTGATATTAGCAATATAATCTGTGAATAGAATTGAATAGAATAAGTTTAAAGTATTAAAAATGTCCAGTAATAACCGTAACTGCTTTGATCACGTACACATTTGTTTTTATTATTAGACATATTTTCTCTTATCAATACTGTTTGGTAAATATGGCAGAGATGTGCACGGCAGTCTTTGTTTCAGGGTTACATATTTGGAGAACAAAAGTTAGACCTGAAAAATAGAGATTTTTTTTTTATTTTAATGAGGGAATATGAATCTCGAGACTCGGCAGATGTGTGCATTCCCGTTACAAATGAAATAACCTGACCCATGTGCTATCTTCCTCCGCTCTGTGCTGCAAGTGTCCATGATGAGAATGTACGAATCAGGTAGCGAGTTAACCAGAACTTCAAAATCTTTAGTAATAATGTAATAATGATTGCGTCCTATGTATGAAAAAAAACACACTTCACAATAACAATTTCTCCGAGTTCTAATGAACATTGCGACATAACTGAAGCGCACAACAACTCTTGCAAAACATCATTATGCCATTTACGTATATACGTGTGAGAGCTGAAGTGTTGCTGATTTGATCGCAAGAAACTTGATGATGCTTTCTTTAGTGTTTTCCATGTTTCGACACGTTCCGCGTGGACATTTTGACAGTAATGTTCAAAGTTGTGAGCTTGTTTTTCGTGTCAGGAATCTGTCACAAAGACTAAATATGAATTAAGCGTCATGATGGAGGCTCAATTGCATACGAAGAACATGTGCGAGAACGTGCGAGAGGTGCACCGGAGCACGACTAAAAGGCTTAGCTGTACATAATCGGTTGCGGTCGATCACATGACGTGATGCTTTATACGACTTCTCTTATAATTTATAGCGTTGGAATCACAGCGCACGAACTTCCCGACTTGTCTCGCGCTTTTTTAATGAAGTGTGCATGCAAACCAGTTGCCACCACACGACTCACTGATGATGGTCGGCGAGCTGTAGATGAGTTTAAATGTAGTTAATGGGTTTCTGCTCTTATGACAGACATTTGTTTTCTGTGCTCCTCTGACAGATATACAGTTGCTAATAGGTTTGCTCTCAGCTATTTGCACACTTCAGGCTCATGTCTGCAAAATCGCACCATCTGCCACATCAACACTCCGACTTTCTGCACTCTACACACATGCAAAACTGTCACTTGGAGTAAACTTTAAGGAAATTCTTCCTGAATTTGCATTCGGGTGATTTATTTCCTTCGGGCTTCAATACTCAGTGGTCACCAGTGGTCTTTTTTCACAAATCCCGAACAATTTACACCATGCGTACTTTTACCAGGTTTCACGTTGTTCTTCATTCCTACACAACACTATAATACCCTGGTTATGATTAAATATTTTTTATTAAACCTTCTTCGGAGAACAACGAAGTGTATGAAGTTACATTTGCATGGACAACAAAAGAATAGTCCTCGGAGAGGGAAAGGAAAAAAAAGAAAACAATAATAATATTAATAATAATAACAACAATATTACAATAAACCAAGTATATGCTTATTAAACCTATTTTTAAACCCTTTTTTTGGTTAAATTCAAGCTTGAAACTATTGGCAGATCATTATTTTCTATTTCAAGCCTTTCTTTTGAGAAAGAAGCAAAATCGTATGGCGAGGAAGCGAATTCAAAGCTTGAGATGAGGAAAAGAAGCCTGAATAATCTTCTAATAATAAATCAAATTCATATTCAAGACTTGCTCAGGTGTCATTTTTGCAGTGCGTAAAAGATCTCGGAATACATATGCCGTACTGTATATAGAAAAGCAGAAGAAGAAAAAAAGACTTTTTAAAAAGGAAGAGGAAAAAAAAAAAATAAAGATATGTCCTGAAAACGTTCCCATTGCGGAAAACAGCGCTGATGCCAGCGACTCCTTATAAATTCATGCTAAATAAACACTTATAATATAAACCTGTGCTTTGCAACTGCACTACTGTCAAAGCTGCTCTTATAGAAAATTCATCATCACCTTCTGACCAATCAGATTTGAGAACCCAGCTGCGGTGCTTTAACAAACATTTACTCTATGACGCATTACAAAAAAAAAAAGATCCAGTAGAGGTGTGTACGTGATGATTAATAACCTTCCAAGGTATATTTTTTCGCGATGAGCAAGAACGTAGTTTGTCACTCACTATTTATTCCAGTAATTTTATTCCATTGATCCTTAAATCCGGACCTGTGTGAAATTAATGCCTACCAGCTCATTCGCTCACACTGGAAGATTTCTGAAACAGCGTCCAACGGCGTTGTTATTATTATAATACGTATGCACAATTTTTTCAAATTAAGCAGATTAATAAATATATTTATTATAAATAATAAAAATGAGCCCTTATCCAAAAGGGTGTGACATGGCGTATTAACGCACGTCGGCAGCAGCGTGCCCCTCGTTTTCTTGCGGATTGTTCCGTTATTCGATGCTCACACGATTAATTGGCTAATATGGTATTAACATGTTCATTTCAGCTGACATGATATCCACTCTGGTAATCATATTAAGACCTGTTTGCACACACATGACGAAAATCCCCACACAAACTCCATTACTGCTGAAAAAAATAATCATAATCCTACTAACGTATTTAAAACAAGTTAATGAATCCTTGCGAAATCTTATAATTCTGTTGCTCCGAGACTGGATAAAGAATAACGTCTTATAAAACGGCTTCTTTTTTTTTTCCAGAAATGGGATGACACGCATGCGTCAGAGACGCTTCATCTCATCGGTGTTTACAAAGGATGGATTTTTAACATATATTAATTAGGTAGGAATTATTCGTGTATTTATTTACTTATTTCTTTGGTGTGCAGCTTTGCTGCACGGCACTCAAGCGCTCTAGTGCCACCAATAGCGCAAATTTGGCTACAATTGGCTTGGGATTGATGCCTTTTTATTCATTGATAATCAGAAAATTTTCCCAAAGACTATCGATATACAGCAAATCAGCATTTTACAGATAAAAAAAAAAAATAGGAATCACTAGAGCCATATTTTCTATCGTCCCCTTGTGGTCTCCGAAAGCTATTATTCCAGACAACATGAATTGGAAAGCACACATATTAGGCGTCTAAATTAAATGTCGGATCATTTTAAAACATCGATGCCTCAAAAACATATCGATAAAATAACGTGCTGATCAATATTTGATATATCAATATTTTATTACATCCCTAGTCTACGATGATAACGCCACAGCAAAACTCTTTGGGCAATGCTAAGATGTTCATTTCGGCCATATTGGATTTTCTGCCATTTTGAATGTATTTCCTGTTAATTTTCCCTTCTGCTATAACATACAGTATTTTGTCCAAGTTTGAAAGCTTCATCGTGAAACCAATCCTAACAAAACTACTTTCTCTGAATGTTTCACATCAAGGGCGTGTTTTATTCAATTTATTCATATTCATTCTGAGCTAAACATGTGATTGTATATCTATATATGTGTAAGACACTACAGGTGAATTGCTATTTTTTGTTTTTTTGTTTTTTTTTATACAATAGATATCTACGCTTTTGAATACAGAAAAGCTCCTTAGCATGCAATGAAGAGAAACAAGACAATACTGAATAATACACCTCCTTTTCTAATTCGCCTCCATCTCAATGAGAACCTTTCGAAAACTCTCCAAACACACTTCTCCGCTTGGGTGACTCCTGGAAGCCAAGCTCCAGGCCTCCTCAAACGTCTGATCGGGAATCTGCAGGCCGGCGTTCCGGGAAATTTGCTTCAGCTGAGACAGGAAGGAGAAATCAACCACATTATAATGTAAATATAAGTTCAAATGTATTGCTTTATGCTTTATTTGATCATGTTATTGAATTTCTCAAAAATATATTAGAAATGTTATATTTTCAAAAGATCTGTTCAAGACTTTTTAATTGTCCATTTAACCCTTTTATATTGTCTTGTAATTATTTTTTTCTTAACCCCTATATATACATAGATTATTAGAAATACACACCATGTAATATTGACAGTAACAGTACCCCAAATCCATCCCGATACTCATTTAATGACCTTAAAAGCATCCCACATCTTTGCCATCTTCTTCAATTTGCATATCGAACATGATTGGTCCAAAGCTGATTTTGTGACATCACAAATTGATCATATATAACATTTATGTTTCCCGAATCATTTTTGTACAGAAGACTTGTGTTAACAGTTTTCTCTCAAACACCAATCTATATATCTATAACCTAAAAGAATGAACCATTTAAGTATTTGGAGTTTATTGATGACCTATGTTTTCCCACCTCATCTTTGGTGCGAGGGCAGAAGAAATGTTTCTCATGCACCCCGAACAGCGAGTACAGTGTAGGAAACAGCAGTTCATACGCCGTGCCTTCTTCACCGTAGTTTGTTCGGTCAGCGATGCGTTTGATATGCGGGGCGGCCAAATCGGTGCGCACTGACGGAATGCCACATGTCCGATAATCTGTAGAACACAAAGCAATGCTAATAACATGTAAAATCTGCCCTGGTATAACATTAGACTGGAGATGGTGTGTATGTCATATGGGCTTTTTATGTTAATCTTGGTTACAATTTTCATTATTCCTATTCGATTTAGGATCCCTTTACTTATAAAGCCATTAATAGTTATTGCTGTCTTCAAATGACCTGAAATTATTTGGTGATGGAAAAAACTTAATAAGAAGTTTTTTATGATCTATGTTTTGGACTGGAATTTTTTTTTTTTTAATTAATTTTTTTTTTTTTTTTTCATTTTTTAACTACGTTTTTTTTTTTCACACTTACACTGGGTCAGGTAAGAGCATATGTTTGTTTTTTATGTTTGAAAAGGAACATATATATATAAATTTCTTATTTATATCTTCATAATGTACTTTAATAAGAACACCTAAAAATAGTTTTAGCCCAAGATTCAACATACTGTTTTTCCTGAGATGCTTTACTGCTCACCACGGTTGTAAAGAGTGATTATTTGAGATACCTGTGTGAACATTCTCCTCTGATCTCTCTTCTCAACATGTGTGTTTCCGCCTGAAAAACTGCTGCTTACCCATGCCTTTTTTTCCCAGTGCCACGCTGTGTAAACTCTAGAGACCATTGTGTGTGTGTGTGTGTGTGTGTGTGTGTGAGTGTGTGTGTGTGTGTGTGTGTGTGAAACTCTCAGGAGATCGGCAGTGTCTGAAAAAAAACCCAGCTCATGGGGCACGAAAACCCATGCCATGGTTTAAGGTCACTGAAACATTTTTCTCTTAATCTTATATTCAACGTCACATGATTGGCTGATTGCATAATTGCATGAATGAGCATGTGTACAGGTGTTCCTAATAAAGTGGCTAGTGAGATTATATAAACATATGAAAAGATCTTAACGTTACTTATAATGAAGGGGCATGTAAATTTCTTTGCCTCCATTTGATCCTAACCTTTGCACTCGACCGTGTATTTATCATTTAACGTATGGTCTTGTAGCATTACGAGCCTGTTAATTACCACTGTTGTTGGTGTACACTGCACCTGAAAATTGTGATTGCTTAATAATGAAATCAGGTTATTAATGTAAAATTTCCCGAATGAAACGTGCCTCCTACGACTCTGAACATTTGACCCGCAGGTCTGAGTCACGGGTCGTAATGTGACTCACCGTTAGCAGCCAGCTCACCCACGATGGCACAGATGGCAGAGGATGAGGTTATGAAGCTCTCTGGCTTTGCTCGAGTTCTGCGCAGTGTTTTGGGGGTTTTCAGAACGCTCCCCACCTTCACAGGTTCCAGGTCTTCACACTTGACCAGACATTCAGTTCCAGCCTGTTTCTCTGCGTCTGCTTCCTGCATCCCGGCTCTCGTGCTGATAACCGGGGCCGTGCTGGGCTTCCGCTCTGAATGATTGGACAGAAGCTTTAACCCTTATGTTCTGCTTGGGTCAAAATAACCTATATGGGCTTTGTTTAACCAAAATGTATCTTTTATATCTTTTACAGATTTCAGTGACAACGATCTACTTCTATTTTCTTCTTCGAAGACATTGTGAGAAAAAAAAATTGATGACATAATAATCCACCTCATTCCTGTTCATTACACTTCTGGCTGCTTTACATTTCACATACTGTCATCGACACTCCAGTACACTGAGTGCTTCTAATTATGTATCTCTATAAATGATAAAATTAACTCTATAAATAATAATGTTAGCTCTAAAACAGCTATCGATCTCACCTTTTGTCAAAATCCTTTGATCCTCTGGACTGATTGGCATTTTGTCCTTCCAATTAAGGAAATTTGCAAATTCCAGGAAGTTAATTAACCCATCTTTATCGACGTCGCAGTAGTCCATAAGGTCGTCCAGGATGTCTGGGCTGAGGTCCAGGTTAAACTCACGGCACATGTCCCCGAGGTCCTCCTTATCGATTCTTCCCTGGCCTTTCTACACCAGAACAAGAATGCATATAATACACTATCCACTAACACTAATAAATATTAGATTAATAGGCTGCATAATTGTGCTTATCTTAAAACTGCTAAAAATTATTTTTTATGCTAATACAAAAAAAAAAAAAACAGGACTTCTACATAAATGTTAATAGTGATGCAAATCATAAAATAAAGCATTTGTGGTAGTTTAGAAATGCCAGTAACAATGTTAAGAATTAAATAAAGCTAATTGAAGATGGTTAAAGAATGCTAGTAACAATGCTAATAAACAAATAAAGCCAAATGGAGATGATTAGAAATGCTAGTAACAATATTAAGAATTAAAATAAAGCCAACTTGAGATTATTAGAAATGTTAGAAACAATATTAGAAACAAAAACAAAGGTTTTTGTGAATTGTTAAAAATTTCTAATAGCAGTGCTAAGAACAGAGAAATAAAGCTTTTTATTTGGGGGGTGGGGTGGGGGGGTTATAAAATGTAAATAACAGCGGTAGTAGTGAAATAAAGTTAGTTGAGGATGGTTATAAATGCTTACGTTACAAATAATAGTGAATTAAAGCTAGTTGAGGATGGTATGAAATGCTAACATTAAAGCTAGCAATGAATTAATGCTAATTAGTGATGGTTAGAAATGCTGTTACAAATGATAGTGAATTAAAGCTAGTTGAGGATGGTATGAAATGCTAATAACAATGGTAATGGCTGAAAGCTCGTTGTAGCTAGTTAGCAGAACACAGCACTAACTTCTGTTCTTTTTGTTTTTCATAATTTGGGTAGAAATAATTCCTATTCGTGTAGTTTAACATCTGGGTGTTTCTATAGCCTGACATACACCGGGTTGCCAGTTTATTAGGCACGCTTATGTGTTACCTAATAAACTAGAAGCTATTTGTAACGAGTTAAGATAAGCATTTGACCTTATCATAGTGTCTGAATGCATGGAGCAAAGAGGTGAAGTTGTGGAAGTTGGCCTTCTTCAGGTGCTCACGTATGGCGCTGACCAGGGTGCCATGTCTGTCCTGTCCTTCCCTGTGCTCTGAAGGTGGCGTGGCATGGAGGACGTCTGCGGCACCTGGGTGAAGTAAGGAATCCATAACTCAAGTTGGAGGCTGCTCTGCGAATGTCTAGTTTAACTCTCTTTAAAACACAAACTTTTTTAGTCCAGGAGCCTAGAGGAAGGCCTCAACCTGAGGGACGCTGGGTAACCAGGTCCACTATCCACCCCTCTATAAAGGATAGCATTCCTATAGTGACAGTCCATTCATGAATGCTCAAAATAATCTAAGCCTAGTAATAAATGCCTTCTAAAAACTTATAATAGTTGATATGGTTAAGTTTTCTGTAAGGCAATATTTATTGCCTTCTGTCTTCTGTGTTAACACTTTGTAACAAAGTTTTCTGCAACAGAAAAGTTTTCAGTTGTGGTTTCTCAGTTACCTTACAAGTTGTGTGGTTTTTTTTTTTTTTTTTAGTATGGCGAGGAAACAACTTTTTAAAGGTGTTATAACTTAGGTGACAACAGGAACTAACTTGTTTCACCGAGGTTCCACAACACACAATTATAAATGTAATTATAAATGGATAAAGAGTATGATTCCGCTTTCATTATGATTGGAACCTTTCATTCCACGATGAACCAAACTAAATACAAGTCCTATTCAAATTACCCAAGTCATCAGGATACAGCAACGCTCCGAATGCGTGATCAGCCGGAACCCTCAAGGTGTCTGCGATTCTGAAACAGATCAATACAGATTAATGTTTGCCCTCCAACTGATGATAATACATGCAGCAGCTACACTAATCAGGACTTACGGATCATGAACTTTGCCGATCTGCGACTGTGTCCTCTCTCTGAAGTCGTCGCATCGCTTCGAAACAAATTTTGCACTGTGGTTCCTTCGGTAAGAAGAAGTTTGTTTTATTTTCTGGTCATTTTTAATATGCCCTGTAGACATGTGCATAATAAATGGCATCTTAAAAGCTAAAGAATTATAATTTTCCACATCTACTGGTAGATAAAAACCTGAAAATGACTGCCATGGTCTTATCAGTATACAGTACTACACATTGTCTTTTATTGTAGTGTAACAGTAACATGACTCAGTTAATACCTACAGTACATCTTTTACAGGAAAAATTCAGGTAATAATGAAATTTGCACAATTTTCCCTTTACGCCAAATCATCGTCTTTGCTTCTCTTTTTTCAGACTGGTTCTATGAGGCTATTACAGTAAATGAAAACCCTAAATAATGCTTATACTTTGCTAATGTTAATGCTTTTACTTTAGCTTATACTTTTAAGCTATGTTGTAGTTTTTAAAACACAAATATTATGCATTTACAAAATGAAGTTTACTATGGAACGATATTCTCATATGCACAGCTCTCTTTGATCATTCCGTTTTAAACACACAGCCAAGGAAAATACAAAAAATGGCCGCCCCATAATGCTACAGCATTCGGATACAGTTCACTTCATGCTTATAGATTATTTACCGAAGAATATATTTAGGTGATATAGACGTCTAGTACGTGTTAGCTACATTAGCTTTGTAGCCCCAGTGCTGTCTATATATAATTTTAAATCAGGCTTACATTTGTGTATCACTGAACCACTGGAGAGATTTTCTGACATGGTGTCCATCACTGCGATGTGGGGTGGCCACACCAAACCTGCTGTCCTTCCTGTAACTACTCAAGTCATACTTCCTGTTCACACGCTCACCTGGGACAGCAAACAAGAAATAGGGTCAATCCAGTCACCTGTTGCGTTTGTCCCTTAGTGTTGCATGTATGATGACATGGACATACAGTAGACTTTCTAGCTTACTTACCAACAAAGTAGGAACTGTGTGAGCGGAGGTATTGCTCATGTTTGTCTTGTGCTTCTTGTTCTACCTGCTTTGCTGTTTTTGGTGGATTGATGATCTCACCAGCGTTAAAGGCTGCCCAAAATGATAATAAGTAAATAAATAAATAATAAAACTAATCTCAGTTCTTCAGTGCTGAAGTTAGTACCCTTGTTCGATTTTAGAGTAGCCAGTTGACCTCACCTGCATGTCTTTGGACTGTGGGAGGAAACCGGAGCACCCGGAGGAAACCCACACATGCACGGGGAGAACATGCAAACTCCATACAGAGTGACCTGGGGATCGAACCCAGGACTTTCTTGCTGAGAGGCGACAGTGCGAACCACTGCACCACCGATACAATACAATTCGATTCTAAAATTAGTTTTGTTTTAAAAGGGCCAGTATATCTGGCAACATTATTAGCAACATAAAAAATAAGCTTCAGAATCTACAAGGTTACTATCAGCACCATGCACTGTGTACACACTTCGGCGCATTAGAGTGAGTTTTGTGAGGAAGATATAGCCATTGGATTGAACGAAGTGCAAACTACACTATAAATGCCTAGATTTATGCAATATTTAATCATCTGGATGACGCTAATATCCAAAGCAACTTACAACTGAGACAGACTGTAACTGAGCAATTGCAGGTTAGGGTTCATTGAAGGATCTCTCCTTGGGGATTTTGGGATTTGAACTTACAACCTGCCAATCATTAGCACAACATCTGAATCACTAAGCCACCACTGCCCTATACCAAATCTACCAGACTGTCTTACACAAAGGCCTGGTTTGTGAAATGAATTACTATTGAGTAGCCACTGACCACAAATTGGGGAAAATGTATTAATGAATAACAATGAAAGATTATATGATTCTCTTGTGGATCTTACAATCATGGAATTTAACACCAAAAGTTGTTTTTTCAGGATCGAGACCCTTTGGAAGGCCAGGACCCGTAGCCTGGGACCGTCCAAATGGAGCTTTCTGTCTGCTGTCATAAATGGCCTCCTGAAGCTCTTGCAGCCTGTCTTGGTAACATGTCTTAGGTGACGGGTTGATCACGGTTCCAGCCTATTAAAAAAACACACAGAATAGGATATATCCGAAAGACTTAAAGGCCTATATCATCATTATCATCAGCTGATTTCTGACATGATTTGGGGATATGGGATATTTACACCGATAGATGACTTTGTGCTTATTCCATGCACCAGAGCGCTGGCGATATCAGGGTCATCTGCTTTCCCGAAGAACATACGGATTGTCCCTGGGTCCGGATGTGTACTCTTGTGGAACTTCCTAACCACCGGGGGCGTCTCGGGCTATGGAGCAGCAGACATTTAGGAATCCAGTTTATCAGTGATCTTAGACCACTAACCTGTTCTGTGTCACCATAAAGACAAACTTTTTAGAACGTGCACACAATGATCTCCCTTTTAGGCTTTCCTTAGAGGCAGAGAAGATTTAGAAACATCTCACAGGCCTTTGTGTTGCAGTCTGGGAGACATCTAGCCTCTCGACTTAATGGTGGGAAATTCCCCAGTATTTATACACTGATGATATTGTGAGATTGGCATGACTCTGAGGTCTGGAGGTGTGAATTGCTGTGAAACCACTAAATACAACAGTGCCAGAAGATTCTGCAGTAGGAGCACAGAAATGGAAGGACTGTTGTCATCAGCACAGTTTTGCCAAATTATTTACCATAACCTTTGAGTAATGTACAAATTACAAATAGATCTCTGAGGGATTTGTAACCAAAGTCTGATCATTAAAGCGTAATGTAGGTGTTGTGTCCCACCAAGCAGTGGAACAAATGAGCGATCAGACTCCTTCACACCTCACTTCGACACATTCAGCATGACGGTGATGACAAAACAACATGTGAATACTGCAATGATGTAATATTCTCTAACATGTCATGCACAATTTATAACTGTTCCCATGAACAGTGAAAAAACCCTACAGATCAGTTTTGCCGTATTTCATAAAAAAAAAAAAAAGCTACGTGTTTCATACAAAACCCAACGAAATAATTTGTTATTTAAAAAAATCCCACACTTTTTCTTTAATTAGTAATTCAGTTAAGAGCACCAGTGTGCATCTGCATTTTATATGGAAAATGAATAAAGAAAGACAAATTTATGTCTATGTTGTTTATGAAACAGATATTTATCATTATAGATCCTTTGTCTTCTTCAACTTATCATATCAAACCTTTGCACTTGTGGTTTATTTGTGATCTAATGCCATCAGTATGACATGTAGGCCATAAAACCACAAAGCAAATAAGCTATTTTGAAGCCATAACTCACCCTTGGTGTTATTTCCTGAAGACATGTCTGTGCCCTGTCTCCTTGTGATATAACTTTCCCTGCCTTTTTCAAGGAAGAAACACTGTAAATTAGTCATGTTGAAATTTAACTCCATTACTCTTAATCGATCCTAGAGAAAATCGTCACTGTTAATAAAAATGACTAAAACACACATCATTTCTCCCAGCTAACGTTGGAAATGATCTGAAATCAGTCTGATGAATATAGTATTACCGCTCTAATATTTGAGAAAGTGTGCCTGGGTCTCCAGGCACCAGTTGTCGTTTCAGAAAGAGACATCATATACGTGTGTAGGACATGGATCACCCTGACTTTATTAGTTTGACTCTGAATGTTTACCTGCTGTCGCTTAGCAACGGATTTTGGCAGCGCATTTAGCAACAGCAGCAGTCTGCAGAACACGTCTGACCTCATGAATATTAATAGCTTAGCGTGAATATTAATTAGGACGTTCATAAAAGTGAAATGTGATTGGCTAAGTGAAAACGTTGCTAAGGCAACCAGGCTCAGGCCACTCAGTAATGAAAACAATTTGGTCAGAGATAGTGAGCACTATTTCTCTCAACCTTATGTTCCTGTTGTACAAGTATTACTGTATTTAAAAATATAATGCATAATATTTTATTTTGTTATTTTACTATATACAGATATATACGGATTATTTTTCTTTTTGTCAAATATGGAAAATATATTGCATGCAGTACAGTGACCAGAACTTTCATTTATTGCACATATATGTTTTTTTGGTTTGTTTTTTTATTGAACGTATTAGCCATATTGGCCTTATGTATAATATATAAAATGGGTATTATATAAATGCAGTATGCATTATTTTAATCTATACCTAGGTTATGTGTAGACCAATAATTTATTTTTACATATTATCTATATATTATCCAGGGCATACTGTAGGTGAGCACAGTTATCTAAGCTGAAGTAGTAAAAAAGAAAACTAATTATGTGTCGGCCTATATTTATTTGTCTGTCAACAAATTTGAAGGTCTGACCATATGAGCACAAATATTGATTTACAGGCAAAAAATGTTATGTATTACAGCTATGTATTTATTTTACCCACCTGCTGTTTGTCTTTTGTCACTGATAGTAGATTTATACTGAGTTATATTATAATCAATAATAATAGAATTGTCATTATTGCATTTATTAATTGTAGTCGTTGCTTTTTTTTTTTTTTTCCGATAGATCTACATCAACCGATCATTCTACCACCTAGTAACCTATACGGTGCCCTGTGATGAGCGTGATGTCTCAATCCAGGATCTATTCCCACCTGGTTCCCAATCTTCCCAAGATAGGCTGAAGCCTAATTTGCAAAAATGATGTACTTGTATATTTAAAAAAAAATTTTAAAACAAAAACCAGTTATAAGTACACTATATGGCCTTAGGTATTTGGATGTCTGAACAGCCCATAATAATCTCCATTTTCTGGAAAGGCTTTTCACTAGATGCTGGAGCGTGGTTGTGGGGATTTGTGTTCATTCAGCCACAAGAGCATTAGTGTGGTCTGGCACTGAGGTTGGGTGAGGAGGTCTGGGGTGCAGTTCAACCCAAAGGTGTTGAGTGGGGTTCATGTCAAGGATCTGTACAGTTCTTCTACTCCAACCTTGTCAAACCATATCTTCATGGAGCTCGCTTTGTGTACAGGGACATTGTCTTGGTGGAACAGGTTTGGGCCTCTTAACTCCATTGAAAAGACATTATAATGCTACAGCATACAATTGTGTGATTCCAACAGTTTATGTGTGATGGTCAGGTGTGTAACATCTATTGTATTATCTATTAATAATGGGCGATTCAAAGAAAAAGTTTTTAACCAATAAAAAAACAATTAGCTGTGACTCTGGGTTCTGATTGGCTCACGGGCTCTACTACGTCACCATATGTCAGTTCCAGTCACCCGATCTGTCAGGCAGATCTGCGGGGGAAGTTGCGCAAAAAAAAAAGAAAGAAAAAAAAAAAAAAACGAGGAAGGAATTTAACTCTTGTTTTCTGCTTCTCGGTTTTCTCTTTAACTCGATCGTGAAGCGCCACTGAAACACGCTTCTGCTCTTTTCTCTTTAAAATCGGAAACCAGGTACTTCATGCGGTGAGCTCTTCTGTGTCTGTGGTGTCATTTTTTTAGCTTCATCATGGTTCGATTCGCAGCTTTCGCTTTTATACTAGCCGGCGGCTGGTTAGCATTATTAGCATTGTTAGCATGACTAGCATGTCGTCGCTTAAAAAAAAAAAAAAGAAAAAAAATTAAGGCCTGTCGCGTATTTTCTCGCATTACGTTCAGTTTAACGCACAATAACTCTCTGGATGCGAATGAATAAATTTCTGATGTCAATTTTGACCTAAATTGATAACGCATATATCGGCCATATTTGTCGTCAGGAAGCTTACGCAGCTAGCAGTGATGCTAACTCGGATTTGCTAGCTAGCAAAGGTTACAGCCTGGATGTTGTTGCGACATTCTGATTTTGTTTGAAATATAAACCTATATAAATGAATTTAAAAGTACAATATTTATATATAGCACTCTTTAGTTTTTTTTATCCACAAGTCGACCAGCGCTAGCTAGCTAGCTAACTAGCTAGTATGCTAGCCAGCCTCTGATGACAGTCAAAACAAATGCTGGCCTGAGGAAAACAAGGGCGAGCTAACACTGTGTCGGAATGGCCAGGGTGGGGAAAAACTGTCACGATATAAAGTTTTTAGTCACTATATAAGGTTAACTAGGGAATAGAAATAGCTAGCATGTCACTGGGACATTTGTTAGGTAGCGCGCGTGCGTTTTGTTTGTTACCTAATCACATGTTAGTGTTTCATCATAAACCTGGCGGGTGTGATTAGCTAAAGTTCGGTGCTTTATACCTTATAAAAACGCCAGGGAAGCATTATTTATTGCCGTTTACGGGTTTACTTTCAGTAGCTATTCTGTCACAACGGAGGCGTCATGTGTTGTACCTAAAATTAGAAAACGTAAGCAGTGTTGTCGACTCTTCTCAGGTAGCTAAAGCTCAAGACGCTGCTAGCAGTCGCCAAATGGCGTCACAAGCTGATTTGCATATTAATTGCGATGTCGTGATTATTTGCATATCAAAATGTGGTTTGAGGAAGGATGATCTGAAGACACTACGAGCAGATTAAAGCATACAGGAGTGTTATTGGTATAGAGCATTATAAGCTGCAGACTTTTAACATATTTACAAACTAATTATTTGTTTAATTACTATATGGTATAATTGCTCACAAGAATATAGACCCAAAGAAGCACTGCTAGTGAGCGGTCAGGAAATAAACCTAAAGGGCACAGTCATGGATGGACTGAGTTGCTTTTATTATTGTAAATTCCACCATGAAGAGAGTTTAAAAGGAAGCATGAAGAAATACGCAGGTCTGACAAATAGTGGTGATCAGTGACGGATGGTTGGGGACAGTCATGAGCTGTGATTGGTCAATAGGAACAGTGGCGATCAGGGTTTGGGATCCTTGATTGGTTGTTGGGCGCAGTGGTGATCAGTGATAGGTTGTTGGGCGCAGTGGTGATCAGTGATTGGTCGTTGGGAACAAAAAAGTGCAGGACAGTCGCTATTCTCAAAATATTGCTAGATTGGTCTTTTTTAAAATAAAAATAAAGCCACTTAAAGGGTTATCAAATCCATTGACAAAGTTGCTAAAGCAAACTTCACGTACATCTGTAACTTTATTTGGTTATAGTGTTGCTATGGTGACTCTTTTGTCATTGGATTTGTTGCTATCCTTAAACAATAAAGTGGCTAAAGTGGTCTAAAAGTCACCACATCTACCAGCACTGAACCCAGGTGAAGTTGCAGAAGGTTGCAGACATTAATCATATCACATTTTGGCGAATCCATATTTTTTCTTTCAATTTTTCTAGGGTCATTTTCAAACTAATAATAATCAGTAATTGAGGCTTCGAAACATTGTGCAAGAAGTTAGATATGTGCTGGATCTACCAGTTTCTCTAGGACTGATAATTAGCCAGTACTTAATTAAGCAATGCCCAAAGTGTTGCAGTAATGCCAGTTAATTAGGTAATAGATAACTTGTAACTGAAAGCCAGGTATGCACCATTTCCATTGTCACTAGGCTCCGAGTATTGGCTAATTCCTGATACTGACCCAATCAGGACCAAAGTCGGTAACCAAGCTCGAGCTTGAGCTTCCTGCTGCCATGTCGGTGTGATTCAGTGGTGGGCAAAGATATCAGATCATATATACGTGCAAAAATATTTAGTTATATAGTAAATTTTTTAATAAAGTTAATATTTACTAAAAGGGTACCTTTTCGTTTGTGCACACAAAAATTCACGAAATATTTAACATTTCTACAATAATCTAATATTTAACAAGGGAAAGGAGAGAAAATAAGGCTGATGCAGGTTTGAGCAGTTGTTCTGCGAGTAATAATGAGTCACATACCTGCAATACTCTTTTTAAAAAAAAAAAAAAAAAAGCATGATTAATCACGATTATAAATTAAATTCTGGAGGAACAAAGGCGCTCAGGTGCATCGTGAAGGAAGCAGTATTACGTCAGACAAAATTGAAAATATTTACAAATGCAAAACAGAATTCATGTAATATAAATAAATAAAAAAATAAAACTAGCGATCTAGTGCAAACGCATTACAGTAAGCTTTTCGATTCTACATGCATGAGAGCTGATTGTATGACACCACCGATATGATCGATTGTCCTCTTTTTTTTTCTCTCTCTTCAGAGTTAAACAGATCCAACTCAAGTCCATAACAGGTGACTGGTGACTGGGTCATGGCAGGAAGAGGCGGTGCTTCAAGACCTAACGGGCCGAACGCAGCCAGCAACAAAATCTGTCAGTTCAAACTGGTGCTGCTGGGCGAGTCTGCAGTCGGCAAGTCCAGCCTGGTGCTGCGCTTCGTCAAAGGCCAGTTCCATGAGTTCCAGGAAAGCACGATAGGAGGTAAGAGCACTCCTGCATGAGAAATGAGGAAGTAAGACGGTTTAGAGTCAGTTTCACAGGAGTAAACCTTTTCCTGAAGCCTGCTCGGTTTCTCTCTGACGACGGACGCTCGGACCAAAATAAAAAACGGACGCGCCGATAGACGTGTCGTAAACGTACCTGCTCACCTCTCACGCTGGCGAAAACACAGACCTCCATGAGACGCGTGTCCAAGACTGCGAGTCCTCATGATCCAACAGAGACACAGCGCCGGACGTTATTATGGGGTGTAACTGTGTATAATACATATCGGTTCCTTTATTTATTTATTCATAATTTTCCAGATAAGACCACAGATTATCCTGTCGTTAACACCAGCTCACAGATTGACGCAAAGTGAAAATCGCTGCTTCCTTTTTCATTTTCCATTTCCCGTTGAAGTGTTTTGGCTTTTCATGCTTGCGACTTCAAACGCTGAATATATGGACATCTTCACGCTATTTACGTGAGCTTATTTCACATTCTGCATTGTGCTCGAAAAGACAGAAACCAGTGAGAGCAAAACGTTTACATCTAATTAAATATGCTCTGCATGCTCACTGTTGACGCTCTACACATTTTCTCAGCTGTCGCATCACATTTTTGTGGATTTTGCTTATTCAGATCAAAATATTCGCTAATAATATTCCCATCGGTTCCTGACTTTTCCATCACTCCATACTGTAAGGTATAATTTGGGCAAAGTGAGTTCATTAGGGTCCCCCCCCCCTCTTGGTTATGAATCAAAACAACCGATCCGTGACAATATGCGCAAGACGGCTTCTGTCCAGTTCCAGGAGAAATCTAGGGCCGTTTGTTTGCAGTGAGAAAGCGATTCACACGACTGCAGGAAGTGAGGCAAACATTCTGTGTATTTTGGGCTGCGGGGTTTTATTTTTTTTTTTTATTTTTTATTTTTTTGGGTCTGTGCAAGCTGCTAAACAACTGAGCCAAAGCCCAGAGCAGCAGCACTATGGAAGTGTAAGGTGCTCTGGATATTTGGACTGACAAACAAGAAGAGGAAATAAATGCTGGATATGATATGCAAAATGTTATGAGCTTGTTAGTGATTTATTGAGCACTGGCTCTTTGTTCTTCATGCTTGGGCGCTTTTTACGCGCACTTGGCCAGCGCTTGTTTAACTTTTTCCATTGCTGAATTTCTGACTAATGAGCAAATTACGGCGGTGTTTTTTTTCAGCTCTATACGTCCACCGGCCAATGTTTTTCCTTTGTGGTTTATGTAATTATAAACGCTGTGAGTCTACACCAAACCAAGTAACAAACAATCTCTGAAAGTGGACTAAAAGGTGTCTATATAACTAAAACCTATTATCTAGATAATATTGCAAGCGGGTGTAAATATAAATATAAACTGTTGGAGTCCAAGGCCCACTTCCTGTGCTAAAGTTTGGCTAATTTGTTCTATATTATAGCGATTAAACATTGATTATTGCAAAGAGATACAATATTGTTTTAAAGAATACTAGAGCACACTCAAAGTTTTTTTTTTTTCTTCTCCACACATGAAACCCACGCCCTGTATAATTATGGATTACCGGGATTACGATAAGTACCAGTTATACTGTGTGTGAAGCCTAACACCATGAAGTAAATATTTATAAGAAAACAGGGAATGCTGTGTGTGGCCTCTAGGTGCTCGTATACTGGGAAGACGGCCACAGGAGTCTGACTCCACCTCTGTTATTTTGTTTCCCCAGCGGCCTTCTTGACTCAGACAGTGTGTTTGGATGACACGACGGTGAAGTTTGAGATCTGGGACACAGCTGGTCAGGAGCGCTACCACAGTTTGGCTCCGATGTATTACAGAGGAGCGCAGGCAGCCATAGTGGTGTATGACATCACAAATGAAGTGAGTCGGTACTTGAAATGACCCGAAGTTGTGTTTTTCATCACACACTAGCATGCTTAGTGTGTAATCGAGTGGTTGGTGGCCAGGGGCACTAAATACACTCAAGTAATGGATAGTAATGTAGCATGATTGTCCAGGAAATGCTGTTTTATGCCTTCATTTTTTTTTTTTTTTTTTGCAGGAATCATTTGCACGTGCAAAGAATTGGGTTAAAGAGCTTCAGAGGCAAGCCAGTCCTAATATTGTAATAGCGCTGGCTGGAAACAAAGCAGATCTTGCCAACAAGAGAGCACTGGACTTTCAGGTTTGAGGGTTTTTTTTCCCTTGTAAAACTTGCACATTCACCATGATTTTTGGATTCCTCAATTAAGTCCAAAAACGAATCATGATCTGGATTCCTAGAGTTTCTTATCTTGTATCATGCCTGCATACCAACATTTAAAAAAGAGCTGTTGTGTGTGTATATATATATATATATATATATATATATTCTGTTTCCACATATGACTCGCTACATAATTAACACGCTAACATGAGATGACTGTTGCTATGGTTCTGCTTGTTTCTTTTATTTCATTCTTCTAATTAAAAATATTAGTTTAATTAAGAGAGGGATCTTTAGCCTCTGGCTATGTTCAGTGTCATGGTTATGTTTGAACATATTGTATTGTCAGGATCTGAATGTTTGCAAGCATTTCCATTAGAGGCGACCGTTTATTATGTATGTATTGTAAAGGGTATTAAGGATAAATTTGTAATACAGAGCATTGCTTTGTTTAATTAGTTTGTAGTGTGGGGGGGGGGGGGG
>JAQQZR010000019.1:2344898-2361839 GCA_030068235.1 Notoglanidium macrostoma
CCCCCCCCCTGTTTGCAGGATGCACAGTCTTATGCAGACGACAACAGTTTGCTTTTCATGGAAACGTCAGCGAAGACGTCGATGAACGTGAACGAGATTTTTATGGCTATTGGTATGTATTTGCAAGGATTTATCAAACACTTGGAAGTAAGTAAGGAATACATCACCGTGCTGTTGTAGGGAATTAATCAAGTATGGGGCGGTGTCGCGCGGACTGACGCACGCTTACATTTACCAAGCCCAAAGTTGATTGTTTCAATAACAGCAACATTTTTAAGTGTCTTGTTATTCGTACATCACAGTAATTTGCCAATGATGACATTTTTACTCACTGTACAATGTTTGTACTGTGTACCTTTTAAACCATTTATAGCTGCAATTAATGTTGTGGCGTACAGGCAAAACAAGTTTCTGTTATTATTGGCGTTATAGAAGCGACAAGCGTAATTTCCTCACCAGCCTCTTTTTTTTTTTTATTTTTTTATTTTTTTTTTTTTCCCAGTCATAAATTGATTAGAAAAAAAAAACCCCACAGCAGTTTGTCATATTACTGCGGAGCCAGAAAACACAAACCTTTGTAAAACGAAAGACATTAAGCTCATTGCCACTGAGGTTCTGATTACGTGTACATTGATATGAGGCTCTAAACACCCATTAATTACTTACGAGTAGCTCCAATGCCGTATCAAAGAAGCAAACAGCAAATCCATCTGTTTTACTACATTAAGTTGCCCCTGATACAATGTTGTAAAGTTTTATCTATAATGGTTCCTTATGGAATAACATCAGTATTTGTTTTTCTTCTCAATTGCAGCAAAGAAACTCCCCAAGAACGAGCCCCAGGCGGCCGGAACGAGCGCGGGCCGAAATCGAGGAGTGGACCTGGCAGAGACAGCGCAGCCTGCCAAAGGGCCTTGCTGCAGCAACTAACCACCAAACGCACACATTCTCACCTCCCAACTAACTCTGCATCACTTCTGGACATGGGGCGCATCCTTCCAAACCTCGCTCCCTGGAACTGCTAAAGACTCTGTATAGCTCTGTTTCTAATACCTTTTTGGTCTTTTTGTTTTTTTTTTTTTGGTTTCTTTTTTATTTTTTAAGCAAATATAAGTACTTCAGTATAATGGATGCATGTATCACTACAAAGCCTAAATACACATTTTTAACTTAACACGGGGGAAGTTAACTAGGTCGAATGAGAGAGGAAGAACGAGAGCTTGATCGTGTGCGTGTGTGCGTGCGTGCATGCTGTATAGTGTAGTATTAAGGACGTGGAGGCACAGTAATATGTCCAGACCGGGTTTGGTGGCTGTCGGATGCTTGTATTTAGCAGCGAAGTCGAGCTGTACGTGCAGCTTTCAGTGCGTTTAAGTGCCATAGCGGGGAGGCGAAGAAATCAATCAACTGTGGAGGTCTGACCAAGAACAACCCGATCCTAAACAAAGATGCTACCTAAATGATCACTGTTGTATATGTAAATGATGTAGAGAGAAGCTGGTTTGCATGACGTGACTGTTGGTAAAGTAATTCCCATGTTTAAAAAAAAAAAAAAAAAAAAAAAAAAAAAAATAACTTCTAACTAGTAAAGCATCCAGGACTTTTGGAATCTCCTACTTGTAATATTTGACCATTTTGGTGTCCAAGTGTAGTTCCTCAATGACGAGGAACTTCCCCGCCTATCTTTCAGTTGAATTTCACCTCAAATCAGTCGCTTAAACGAATCCAATGGATACAAAGTGAGGGCTAAATAAACCTCTGCTTATCCAAGCTATTGTTGTGTAGCTATTAGAGAACAATCCTCGTTCTACCTGCGCATTCCTCCTTAGGTCCAAGAATACACTCTCTTCTTGTCGCTTCTTGGAGATTGTTAAAGTATTGGTGGCTGAAAGCCTCAGTGAATCTGTTACTGTCCTGGACGGGCAGCCCAGTCTGATCATCAGACCTGATTTGACCAATGGCTGTGTCTTCTGAGGGAGATGAATAAACCGAGGGTGGTAATTCAGTTCTATCCTGCTGTATGGACTTCTGTTGATGGTTACATGTTGGTGTTACATACGGTAACACTAAAGAACAGCAGATTAAAGTCTCCATTCCCTCAGTCTTTGGAGCTACAGTCTCTTTCATAAATGTTATAGTGCATGGCTGATGCATTATTGCGATGCAGTTGTATTACAGCTACGAATCTTTGAAGACTCTTTATTGATTAATCTTTGGAATATATTCCGGTCATTGAAGGCGTCGTTGCCCAGTGGTAGAAAAATTTCAGCGTGTCAAGGTAGAAACCCAGTATAGCTTGCTATCACCATCTTAAATACTACTATATGAACTGTTTGCCATGATGGACCCGTATGTATGCACTTTTTTTTTTTGTTTGTTTTTTTTTGTTGTACAGTTCACTTTAAATAAGAGTTTTCTTTTCACAAATTGGCCAAATAATGGTTTGATGGTTGTCCTCTTTTCCCTTGTATGTAGTGTTATTAACAAATCAACTTGACGTTTAACCCATGGTCTGTTTAGTGCTTCTTTTGAGATGCTAAATGGTTGGTTTTTTTTTTTTTTTTTCTATTGAGATACTATCAAGTTGCACAAAATATGAGTTGTATTTTTAAATAAGTCATTATGAGACGATGCCTGCCTGGTGTCTCTGCAGTGTGATCAAGCTGAAATGGACCACAGTGGGCTTGATTAGCGGTGCTACTAAATAGCCGCAGGTAGCTGAGGTAATTAATTAGCAGCCGTCCGAGAGCCGAAAAGGATTGAGTGATGTAACAGCATTAACACTGAGGGACTGATTGTTTTCTAAATGTCCAGGTACTAGTTACTATTTCCAATAAAGGGGGTGAATTGTATACAGTTTATGTGGTGTGGATATTTCATTCAGATCACAATATCACTCAGTTTGTGTGGTTATTTTGAGTAGAAGCAGACAATGCTGTTGCACAGAACTGAGAACAATGTTCTCTTTGATCTGGCAGCCACATTGCTGAGGATGGATGCCCTTTGCAAGGTCACAGTCTTCTGGATCCTTCTGTATAAACTTGCTCTAGCTTTTCCATAACGTTCTCAAACCCTTGCATTCTGATTCTACCAGTCTAGAGACTTTTTGAGATCTTTTAAAAGGTTTCTGTTTCTTTCCACCTGCTAAGAAAGAGCTTCTCACAGGCCATTTAAGGCAAGGCTCCAGAGGGTTTCTCCCTTGGAGGTGCCATCGTAGGGCACCACATTCACAGGATGCTGCAAGCCAGGCTCTGGAAGGATGGTTTCGCACTTGGATATGCCGTTGTAGGGCGAAGGGCTCACAGGCCACTGGAGATCTGGTTCTGATGGGATGGTTTCTCATTCAGAGATGCTGTTCTAAGGCACTATGATCACAGGCTTTCTTTCAGAGGCCACTGGAGGCTCGGCTTTGGAAGGACGGTTTATCCCTTGGTGGTGCTGTTGTAGGGCACTATAATCAAAGGCCTCTTGAAGCAAGGCTCCAAAGGGATGGTTTCTCACTTGGAGATGCTGTTATAGGGCACCACAGTAACAGACCACTGGAGGCGATGCTCTGAAGAAATGGTTTCACTCTTGGAGATGTCATTGTAGGGCACAGGGAACACAGGCCACTGGAGGTCATGCTCTGATGAGATGGTTTCTCACTTGGTGATATTGTATAGCACTGCGATCACAGGGCACAGGAAGCCAGGTAGGGCACATGGAACATACCTCAGTGTGGTCCCCGGCAAGGCCTCCATCAGTTCAAAGCTTCAGCTGTCGCTTGGTGTCTTCTCCAATGTCATCCAAGTTCTCAGGGATTTGCATGTTATCAATGTGGAAACCATCTTTATTCAGGCAAGGAACATCAGCTCACTTGGCTCTAGGGACCGCACAAGACCCTGCAACTGTCCCAGCTAAAGTTCCCAGGTCACGGTTTCTATAGCAACCCTGACGGAAAATATATAACCAATTTTAAAGAAGCTGGACTCTTCTTTCCCCTCTGTGGTTCTCGGTAATGACCAACGCAGTTTCCATGACCTTATTTTCCCACGTGTGATGGAGTTTTACTCTTGCATGACTGCGCATTGTATTCTGACACATTTTTCGACATCTTCATGCTAGAGGGCAATGCTGAAGCATCTGTGGATGGCAAAAGTGCATGCTATATCAAAGCAAGTGACACAATCCCCACTTTGTTTTCCAAACTGAAGTACATTTAGAAATACTTCAGAATCAAGTCCAAGCCAAGAACTGGTTCAGCAAAACAAAGAGCCTGCTATCATCCTTCAGCAAAGCCACCATTCATTTCAGACTTCAACAGGCCTGTGGTTAGTGCATACCACGTTTTCCGTCTGCTTTTGAAGTCCTCAAGTGCCACTTGGATGTATGTTGGCTGTTTACTCACCTCCCCTTAGCAACCAGTCTCCTTAGCAACTATGACAAATATGGGAACTGTGACAAAAGCTCTGCAGCTGGTTAACCAAAACTGGCCAAAATCTAGCAGTGCAGACAGATCAAACCCTTTGAGTGCTCTTAGGTGTGACAAAGTGTAAAATGCAATCTATTTTTTTTCTTCCTGTGTTGATTTTGTGGTCAGGTCAGGGTGCAGCTAAGCATGATTGCATTCGGTTTTGTGGGTGCTCAGGTTGTTTTTTTTTTTTTATAACATATTTGCACATCATAATCCAAAACCGTAGTAAATTGCATCTTTACAGGCAACAATAAAGGAAAATCCACCAATTTGTTGATTTCTTTAAATAATGAAAAGAATAATAACTTTCATTGTTATATTTTCATTTAGCTGTGTTACTGCTTGCTGACCTCTAGATGGCAGCATTGTTCTTTCTCTGGGTATATGACGCACTTATAAAGGACTATCGGGTCTCACATGCAGAAGAGCATATTAGGATAAGATTTTTGGAGAAAGAAATTTTACACACTGGCTCAATAAATGAGCTTTGTCAGTTTTAGGAGTTTTTATTGGATAATACTGTTCATCATGCCAAACCAGAATAAGACCATGGTGTACATTTTTTAAAATATTTTTTTAGTACAAGCATGGCCCATCAGCCAGAATCAGCACATTTTGATGTGTAAATTACTCTGAGGCTTTTGTGGTTACTTTAAATCAAAATCAATGTACAAGCATATCAGATACGACCCAATTTACATCGCTCAATACACCATATTCCTGTATCAGCCCTTCCTTCGGATTCTGCTGATGCTAATTTTGCACCGTCTTATGATCAGAACAACAAAGTGCCAGCTTGAATCGTGTCCTGTTATCTGCCTGGATCTGATGAGGCCCCAGCATGCTTCGCTCGTCCCACCTGTCACATGGAGAACTGAGATGACACGTCATTGACAGTCCCATTAAGTTTATAACTCAGCCGCTGCATTCATTACTGTCAGTCGTCTCGACTCTGGATGGAGAAAACCAATGAGGTGGTGATCATGGTGGTTTTGGAGACCTAATGTGTGTTCCTCACACCAGGCACAGGCTTTCAAGCTTTTCATGAACTTAAAGGAAAAATCCACCCTCAATGACTTGCATTTCAGTAATTGTATTCATTATGTGATCATTTCTGCACAAGATTTATGTTGTTATGAAATTTTGAGTTGACTTTTTGGGTTAAAACGTCTTTAATTGACAAGCATTTTCACTATTTTCGGTTTCCTACATTACCCACAGTACAGTTTGACTCCCAGCTGAGGTTTAGCCCTTGCATCAAGCACGATGCTGCAGCGTTTTAGTCTTTCAACAACTCATCTGATCAAAAGGATCAGCTTCCAAAGCTTCAGATTTCATGCTAATACTACGATAAGTGTTACCAGAATAATGATAACCAGATTATACTGATCAGTGGTGGATCTGGAGTCTTTCCTGGGAAATGCTGGGTGCAAACTAGGGATAGACCCTGAATGGGATGCCAGTCTCATTATATCAGGTTCAGGCTTGTTTGTATAGTTCTGCAACGTTCAGGACTGAACAAAAAGAAGGAACCAATTTAAGAACTTTAAAGAAACTTTAAGAACAGACAAAGTGAGAGTTTGAAAATCTATTATAATTGAAGGGAAATTGTAATGCTATAGCATACAAAGGCATTTTATACAATTGTGTGCTTCCAACTTTCTGGCAAAAGAAAGAAGGTGTGATGCTCAGGTGTCCACATAGTTTTGCCCACATAATGTATATTTATGCCTAGGATGGTGCAAAGGTGTAGTGTTAATTAGCTTTTAGAGTAAATCTGTAAAGTTATATCAGGTCCAGTTTTGTCTCTTCTGTATGGTCAGAATGTCGGATATGTGTTTGAACAGAAAACAGACCACACAGTACTTACACTAAGAGCTTTCAACAGGTGGGGGAAAAAAACATTCATTTCTTGGACTGAACTATACCTCCAAACCCTGAGCTGGATTAAATTCATTCTCACCAAGGCTCATTTTTCAGAGGTAATTGATATGAGTGGTCTTAATAATAAGGAAGCCCGACTCTAGTTTGCCGAGTGCATGCTACATTACCTCCAAGTCAACCTAAAATGAAATCCTTTCGTGCCGTTATTAATTACCTTCCACTGAGCGTACAGTCAATTCCCGCCCGACCCAATTCGTGGCTCCTCTAAGTCAACACCACCGATCATCTCTATTTTTCTTGCTTAAAAGTAAACTTGGCCTCCCGTATTAGCTCTCATAATTGTCTTTGAACACATCGCATACTGTGTGTCATTTACTGAATAACGACAGCTATTAGGAGAGCGGCAATATTTTAAATCCTGATTAAGACTCTGATGAAAGTCTCAAATGGACATTTTGTGGCTTATATACTGAACTGTGCTCTTCAAATATTGAACATTTAAATGTTCTTTAAATGGTTAATTGTTCAACATTCTACTTAGAAGCTTTTATACAAAAGTGACGCCTTCTTTTGTAGGGATTTACATTAATGCCCAGACGGACAAACCAAAGAACCTTTTGGATGATAGACTGAAACTTGTGTATAGCAATTATTAGGGTCTGTGCAATATGGGGAACCTTTAAAGCAGTGGTTCTCAACTGATTTTACTTCAGGACCCAAATTTTATGTTGGACATCAAGTCGCGACCCAATCCTACACTGAAGCGGTTTATCATATGGACGTAAACGCACAAATGTATATTAATACCGATAATAATTATGCACTGGATAAAGCCTAATAAAGTCGGATAATAAGCATTTACTATGTCAGATGCCTTCTGCTGCTTTACGGCCTCACATCTCGTATATCTTGCATTCTCCTCCGTATGGTGTCATTGGAGAGGTTTTGAAGATGAAAACTGATTCACGTCAGATTTGGTCATGCCGACTGCAGCAGGTAAAACAAGATCCTCCATGGTTGTGTGGGTCAGTTTGCATTTTGCAATGGTGTACGACGCACAAAGTGTTTGCTTCTGAACCGTGCACATGTTTTTGATTTAGATTTTTTGAGATGTGTCCAGATCCCGTTGCTTTCTTTTGAAAAACTTAACAGGCTTGTCTTTATGGCTGGAGTGTTTTGTCTCTAAATACCTTTTGAATTTCGATGGCTTCATGCTTTCCACAGCCAATAATACACCACACAAAACCTTCTGTGGTCTGCACAAACCATGCTTGTCTTCTGTTCATATAAAGCCAAACAAGAGGGAATTTATACTCTGTTTATCCATGATAGCACCAGTTGTTTACAGATGAATCAGTGCCAAAACTGACAAAATATGAAACTGAATGCACATAATATGACCACTTTTTACTGGCTATAACAGCAGCTATGTTGAGCATTCCTTCCTTCCTTATTGATTGATCGATTGATCCCAGTTTTCGGAACCCGCCAGTTGAGAATCACTGCTTTAAAGGATCTATGTAGGCCTCTACAGTAGAACTATTTTAGGATGCTACAAACTATTATTTACCCAATGAATGTACAAAGGGTGTAGTTATCCTAGATCACTGTAGTGTTATAAAATCCAATAAAAATCCAGTAAGGGTTTTACAATAGGGACAAACCAAAGAACACTTTAGGTGCTATACCAAACCTTTTTTTATAAGATCGGAACTCGCTATCCAGTTTTTAGGCTCTTCAAATGTGGAGGTTAGAAGATTGTAGTCTAGTTCTAGTCTAGTCCTATCTAAACTTCTATTTAGGTATATCCAGACAAATACAAGTTTACCTACCAGAAAAGGTTCCAAATAGTACCCTTTTAGGTGGCTAATAACCTTTAATTATCCAGTGAACCCCTAAAGAACCCTTGAAGAACAATTACTGAAATGTTCATCCCATTTTAACAAAACAGACACCTTATCTGTTAAAGGGTTTCACCAGTGTGGCAAAAACCAAAGGATCCTTTGGATTTGAGAAAGAGATCAGGGTTGTCCAATGTGGTACAGAATAAGTCTCTCTTGGGGAAGCTTTACAACTTCTATGTAGAACCCTATGAGTTTTCCCATCAGAAATTGTTCCATGTAGAACCATTTCAAGGAGGCTAAAAACCCATAATCATTCAATGAACCATTAAAGAACTGTTTTTTTTAAAGACTGCAATTATTAAGGGGTAACATTACGCATGCGCTTGGGTTCCCCTTGGGTGGTTAATGGTCCTAGCTTTCCAAAGAGGTCCTACAAGGGTTCTTTAAGGGTTTTCACCAGAGTGACACCAGACAAACCAAAGCTTGGAACTGGGGATCCAGCCATTTTTAGATACTTCTAATATTCCATTTGGAGTCATTTCTGAAAGCAAAAACCTTCTTATGTTGGGCTTTACACAAAACGTTTAAGGGTTTCACCAGTACGATGAACCAAAGAAGTTTTTAGGGTGCTGGAATTTTAGGGTCTTTCAATGTGGTACTCTCATTCAAAATTTGTTTCATGTACAACCATACAAATTGTCCTGTCAGAAAGGGTTCCAAGTAGAACACTTTTAGGAGGCTAAGAACCCTTAATTATCCAATGATACTGTAATTCGTAAATAGTCCTTTTTCTTAGTGTAGTTCTCCTAGTTTTATGAAACTTCACATTTTTCCTATAAGCACCCTTGTAGTTGTCCTAGATCGCTGAAAAGTATAATGGCAGGTGCATCCCATTACGCGTGATGGTTCCATCATACCAACTCTTCCCTATGTTGGATAATAGGAAGCACTGTGTATGCTACTGGGTTCACATTGGTTCTACTGTGTTTAGTGTTAGGTAACAGTTGGCTAACTGCTATGCTACGGAAGTTCTGCATGTATTCTGTTAACGTCAGATGTCAGAAGTTTTCCAGAAGGCTTCCAAAGTGTTTAAGTGTTGCAGTCTTCTGAGTCACCTTTATAATCAGGTCATTCACATTCCTTCAGCAGATTGTAACTCACTCCCGAGAGAACTGGGGGGGTCAAATTGAGACTGCACCCCTCTGTCAGCATGATCCATGAAATTGCTCCATTTCCTGCAGGAGATTCGTGTGATGCATCGCACACCGCAGGCTTTCACAGCTCCAGGCTATCTAGCACAGAGAGTGCAATATGAGCAAAGAAAAACCCAATCCTCCTGTGACAGAATGCTAATTACTACCTAACTTCCTCTTGATCAGAAGCTCAAGAATGACTGAAGGTATAAATTTACCATCCATCCGTTCACTGGGAGGAATTTCTGCTGCCCTGTGAAGTTCCATTATATACATATTTCCATTTTTTCCCCCTGCATCCTCTCTCGCTGGCACTTGAAAAGAAAGGGCAGGGATTCAAGCCAATGTGTCGTTTGGTACGTTGGGAGGAAATGAATTGCAATGCATTCTCAAAGATGGAACTCTTTGTACTTGGGCGTGTCATTGTGCAGTTTGAACTTGAAATAGTGACGTGAGAAACCTTTTCAATATTAAAGAAGAGGAATTTTCCATTGTTCAATTGCATCTCTTACAATTTATCAGCTGCAGGTTAGAAATCTGTAAGAGCATATGAGTTTTAAATGTTATGTAATAGGCAAAATGATTATGAAATAATAGGGAAACTCCACCCTGAAACGTTTGTACTGAAATATCTGGGAGAGTTAGCAATTCTCATGCTGATTTATTGGTTGGTGCTGCGTTTTCGCTATTCCTGTGAGAAGTTGTGCAGTTGTGTGATACACTAACAATACAGGTGGACATTGTTATTTCTAGTGCAGTTTTTACGCAATGTTTAATAGCAGAAAATATTCAGGGATAACAGAATGTCTTCCCTCACTCAACATTTTCCAGCAATGGTCAATGTCATATAATGAGAAATCCAAACAGAAGTAGTGGAGACATGGATGGAAATGTTGGTCTCAATGCTCCAGAATGCAGCACAGCTATAGTTAGCAATTTATGAGATGACGAGCGCCATGCCACTGATGGCCGTATTAGCATGAGCTTTGAAGCTTTGGAGGCTGAGATGAGGAGGTGAGCGAGGTGGACAGACTAAAGGACTAAAGCGCTGCTGCATTGCAGTCTGGATATAGCAATGAAGCAAGGGCTGAATCTCACTATCAGTCGGTGAGAAATGTAGAAGACCGTTATCCAAATAGGAGTTGTAAAAAACAGAAAAACGCAACTCGGAGATCGATAAGAATGTATTTTTTTATACAACAGATGATCATGTAAGGAAAAGCTGTCCAGTCACTCAAGCAACACGCATAAACTTTTCAAAACTTTTTTAAATATCACGAATAATAAAGTCGTCTAAATAAAGTTCGCCTACCTAAAATGTTGCTTTCTCAACTGACTGGGATGCAACCGGCAATATGTGTGTGCAGACTGACAGCTTCCTGGAACAGCAGATCGAAAAAAGAGCCCGTCCCACATACAGATGTTGGTCATTATTAGTTCATAAATAAGTTAGGGCCGCACAACGGCGCCAGCAATCCCATTCAGCAAATCCCGTTATCTGCTCACCAGACTAACGTCTCAGCTGGGTTTGGAGCGTGTACTGGTGAGACTTTTCCCCTCAGTCTTCTTCAGGCAAGGATAAGTCATAGTGGGAAATTTACGCAAGACAAGGGAGAGAGTTCAAGTGTAGGTCCATGGAGGGAACAGCTGAGTTCACTCAACACCTGGAGACTTGTGAGATTTTGACAAATGAGTATCACACTCACTGGAGCTCCAGAGACAGAGAGGAGAGACAGATTTCTTTTTACTCGGTATGCTTGCCATTGTTTTGTGGTGCATTATGAAATTCATGTTTATTGTTCTCCCATGGTTCAAAATTAGGCTGAATTGATTCGATAATTATTTGCTCCTCATTTTCATTAGCAGCGTTTCATGCACCAGAATAAACAGAAAGGTTCCAATATGGAAACAGGGCGCATGGGGATATTTCCTAGCTATCATTCATCAATGAAGTTAATCGAAACATGGTGTGTGTGTGTGTGAACTTGTAGAAATATCTGATTCGGGATAAACAAGTTAGCAAAGTAAGATTTTATTTGAAATTTTGTTCACATTGTTAGATGAGATAGACAAGCTTAACCATCTTTGTGACCGGTGTAGATTTTTGCATGGGTAGATTTAAGGGAGGTACAAATGTGTATACACACACACACACGCACACACACGCACACATACACACACTTTGCTTAGCAGGTAATAAATCAGCAGTAATTCATTTTTCACTCCATTTTCCATTCACACGACACCAAATGCATGTACATACAGATAAAAACCAAATCCAGGAAGGAATAAACCACTTTCTACTGATCTAAAGCACTGAAGACATCCACAGAAGGAAGGGCTTAAAGTGCAAACAGCTGAGCAGTAGAACTTATTTTCCCATACTTTAGCCTCTCTATTTTCATACATACAAATTTTTTTCAGAAGCAATGACATGACCAAGACCAAAAATCCACCCCAACAATATATTCCTAAATCCATTTAGAGTGATGACAATGCATAGTTACCTGGTTTTGTCTTTTTAATTATTGCGGTATAGTATCACACAACAGATCCATACAGGATTCTTGTGACGATGGACAAAAAAAAGGCAATAATCCACACGACTGGACCACAGTAAAAATCAGTGCTGAGATGTTGTGTCAGACATAGTTTGAAGTCGCAGTTCGGAGGTCAGTAGGGAGCGAACAGTACCGGCGCATGGCTGGTCCTAATAGGCCCAGGTGCAGGGCGAAGAAGTGTTGTGGGGAGAGATTGAGTCTGGAAAAGGGATGGGTTATGGCTGGCGCGAAGTGGGAAGGCGGCGGCTGCTGCGGCAACGGCTGCCAAGTGAGAGGGCACTATTGTGGCGGTAAGCGGCTGGCCCACGTCCTTACTCAGAGGCAGCTTCACTGGCTATGTAGAGAGACAGAGATGGAGAGGGAGGGTCAGAAAATATACAGTAGTTAAGTTTAAGTCATCCTTGCTTGTTTTGGTTACAAAAGAAGGCAAGCGTGTGAAAAAAAAAGATTAAACTTAAGTGGTCCCAGAACTGGCCCTTGTGGCACACCACCAATTTTCTTTACTAACCAGTGCTAGATGCATGCATGCTAATGCATGCTAGAAAAGTTATTCTAGGACACGTCATAGTCTAATTTGCATATCCAGCGAATTGCTACGATCATGAGCATATTAAACCTTGTTACATGAAGCCACAAACTTTTTACATATTTACAAAATACTTAGATTTCTATCAAGAACAAAGTGAAAGACACAAAGAAACGGATACAGATGTGATAACTCAGATTTTTATCACTGTAAAAATATCACCAAGAATAGCATTTAAAACAAAGAACAAAGAATTGTGTGGGTGGGACAAAAAATGGTGATCCGTGATTGGTTGTTGGGAACAATGGTGACTATTGATTGTTTGTTGAGAAAAAAAGATGATTAGTGATTGGTCATTAGGAAACAATGGTAATCAATGATTGGTCGTTAGGAATGACGGTGAGCAGTGATTGGTCATTGAAAATAATGTTGATCAAGGACTGGTTCCTGGGAACAATGGTGATCAGGTTGGTTGTTGGGACCATCAGCTCATGCAAGTGCAACTCAGTTTTGACTTTCATCACAGGTGGTGAATTAACTGACCCTACTCTGTCAACCCGTATAACAGGCAGCTGAGACTTGAGCTGGAGAGCCCTATTGAATGCAGCGGAGTTTCTCGTGTGCTGAAAAAGTCTAAAGAGTCACCAAATCTGTTCACCCATCCATTATCAATACAGCTTATCCGTCCGGGTCGCGGGGAAGCTGGAGCCAATCCCAACTTACTTCAGGTGAGAGGCAGGGGAACACTCTGGGCAGGGCGGCAAGCTATCACCGGGCTGACGCAGAGATGAACGACCATTCCCACTCACGTCCACATCTATGGACAATTTACAGTAGGCACCTGACCTAATCTGCATGTCTGTGGGCTGCGTGAGGAAAACAGAGCGCTCGGAGGAAACCCATGTAGGCATGGGAGATCATGCAACCTCCGCATAGAAAGTCCTCAGTCAGTCTCACTAAATCTAGTGATATTTAAATGTTTAAATGTTCAAAAATATGGACCATATTTACCAAGAAAAGTGATCATTCCAGCCATGTTGGTGGCCTTTTGTGCTGAACAATTGACCTCATAATTCTAACAACATTCATACAAATAAATACAGGTGCATCCTATTAGGTGTACCTAATAACATATGAAATGTCAGTGAAACATTAAACCTGTTTATTAACCTAAGTGTTGTTTTGTGTACGTCTTCCTGTCAGCAAATAAACAGGTGCGTCCATTTATTATAGCCACAGTGTTTGTTATCGGGTTTTTTTTGGATCTCTTCTGCTGGTGGGATTAACTGAAGTCCGAGTCCATTTGGAAACTATGCTGCAAAAATCCATAGTTAATTTCATTATGCGCATCCTGGTCATTTGGGAGCTGTACGTTTTCTAAACTCAGTGCAGAAATACAGTGTCGCAGAGAGTTAGCAGCTGAGAACACAGTATGC
The DNA here is from genome assembly GCA_030068235.1 of Notoglanidium macrostoma. Lineage (NCBI taxonomy): Eukaryota > Metazoa > Chordata > Actinopteri > Siluriformes > Auchenoglanididae > Notoglanidium > Notoglanidium macrostoma. The sequence continues at coordinate 2,358,796 of JAQQZR010000019.1, forward strand.
TGGAAAGCACCTGAGGCCAGAAAGCAACGGATGGCCAAGTGCTCCTTTTGGTTTAGGGCTCCAGCTCATGTTTAATTTCTTCCAATAAATTCATATTAATGCGACTTGGCAGGCAATATGTTGGCAAAATAGTTTCGTCGGTTATTAAATATAAATTATGACTGTTTGAAAAGTCTGTCTCTCTCGCTAGCAATGTTTTAGCCATGTGCTTGCCAAAAATAACAAACCCTCTTAACAGTCACTATCTCTAATCAGCGTTGATAAATCAGAACAGTTTGTTCGTTCCAATATTCTCCTTTTAGTATTTTCCAGAAGAAACCTGCAGATGTGTAACAAATGAACTGAAAATCCAACATCCAACAAGTGTGTTAGTAAGGTGTTAGGTCATTACAAGCCATTAGCACAGCTGCACCTTGGCACTGATTCTACAAGTCTCTGGAAATGTACAAGAGATGGAGCACTATTTTTCCAAATGATATTTCTTTAGTTGGTGTTTTGATGATGACGGTGGAGAACGTGTCTAGCACACCTCATTGGTGCTCAATTGGGTTGAGATCTGGTCGGTGTGAAGGCCATAGCATATGATTTACCTCATTTTAATCCTCAGTGAGCCCTCAAGCTATGTGGATGTGGGTGGGGTCATCCTGAAAGAGACCCCGCCCACCAGGATAGAAATTCCAACCAAATGCCAAAAAGGTTCTACTTTCCATTAATTTGTCAACCATCTGTATATAATGAGGTAAAACTGCTAAACAGTGACCACCATTTTGATCTTATAATTGGCACCAAAACCTTTGTGCTTGTTAATAGTTAATATTGACATCTTTCAAGACCAATATATGTTTTGCAGTAACACATTAATACATATTGCCCATTGTGAGCTAAAAACATTTTCGCTCTTACTGTATTTCCTAGTTGCTGTTTGCTCTGTCCTTTTGGGGTCTTGGTGTAGGGGCTGTACTTGGGCTTGGCTGGTTTTCCTGCTGCTCTGTCTTTATGGCGCCGACTGCTGATGTGCTGAAAGAAGAGATAAACATGGTTAATGGATTATAAGTTTTAACCTTCGAACATGAACAGAAAAACCCAATTTTAGTCTATCAATTATGGGTTTGGGCATCAGATATTTGCACTGGAGCTACCATCTTAGCTGAAGTAGCTAAGTAATGGAAGTTTGTTTTATCGTAAATTTAATCTGTAAACATGCTATATGCCTCAAAACGCATCAAGTTCGTCAGATTCGCTGAGGACCCAGTGACTTCTTGTATACGTTGTTGCTGTAACAGTTGAAATTGTTCCTAAAATAGCATGCTCAAAACTTTACTGTTAACTTATTCTTATCAACTTTGTAAATAAGGATTATCCTTGCTGTTTCACTAAATCATGAGAGTATATATCTTACTTAAGGCATTTGACGCGGTTAATTACTATTATGGACTTGTAGCTCCTGTGCAAAACCTGCTCCAGGTTACTGACCAGAAGGTCAAGGGTTCAAGCCCCTGTTCTGTCAAACTGCCACTGTTTGACCCTTGAGCGTGGCTCTTAACCCACTCTGCTCTCAAGCTGATGGATCATGGCTGCCCATGAACTCTGACCCCAAATTCCTAACGAGCCAGGATATGCGTAGAAAAGAATTTTGCCGTACTGTAATGTATATGGAACACTTAAAGGCTTTCGATATTTCTTCTTCTTTCTTTACATTCCTTCCGCATCCATATTAATAATCATATGGATATGGTAGGTTTTCTCATTTCATAAATACAATATACATTCTTTTGCAAACTCTATTACATTTATTTCCATCACATTTATCTTCTGACCTGTTTGAGCTGTGTCTCGGAGTTGACACGCACGTCACATGTTTCACAGTGGAATGTCTTGTTCTGCAGGCCTGTCGATGTAGCACTAGGTGACACTAGCTTGTTTTTCACCCCTGGCCTGGGGAAGGACTTGATGGAGCCGTTACCGTTCCGCGCTTCCAGCATGGTCTTGTGCTTGGTGCCTGAGGAACAAATCCAAAAACAGCACCGATGTGTTATATGGAACACTATAGCCTCATAAAAAAGACAGAAGGATCATCTTTCAATTTTGGGAAAGATGTATCTCGCATATAGGGACTGCGACTGTTTTGCTGTACTATGGATCTATCAGTAGTGCTGTTGTGCTCAGATGCTACTGTTAGGTGGTGAAATCTCATTGGTGATTTAAAACTATAAAGATGTGCAAAGACAGCTGCTGAGTGTTCATGTTATGGTCAAATATTTCTAGTAGATGACTCCATTCTAGCGCGGATTGTAGCTGTTCGTCTTTACAGAGTATCCTGCTTATTGCCTTTGCAATAGTCTGGAGAATATTGAGATGGAATATGTTTTGTGCTGTGCTTTTTATATTACTGTCGTCACGTCATAACGCACTAAGGAAACTCATATCACCGCTTCTGACCCAAAATAATCAGATACACTTCAGAAACTAGTGAAAGAAACTATGAAAGTAAGTCACATGTTAAAAAAACCTTTTAGTCCAGGATATCTTGCATCACCTGCATCACCCTTAAACCGCTTTCTGTTTACGTCCAAGATTTCCTTCCACACCAGCTCAATTTGCTATGAGTTATCTTACGGTGTGTTGTGGAGAAAGCTCTGTCTCACCGCTATTGTGAGCTTCCAGCTGGGATGCCGAGTTGACGGCGACTTTGCAAAGCGAGCAGTAAAGAAGACGTAAAGCTTTCTCCTCCTCCGTCTCCTTCTCGGCTTCGGGGTCCTGGGTTGCTTCAGGAGGGACGTCCGGACTCTGTTCTTCTGTTGAGGTAAACTCGGCCTCGGGAGAGGCCACACCGGAGCCACACTTGGCTGGAGATGGAGGAACTGCCAGGTGTAATGGATCAGGAATGGCGTCTGGAACTAGGATAAAGAGAAAGTTCAATGTTACCCTCTTGAACATCAAGTAATCATGGATATACGGTTGTGTGTATACACATATGCGGTGGTGCGGTGGTTAGCACTGTCGCCTCACAGCAAGAAGGTCCTGGGTTCGATCCCCGGGATTTC
>JAQQZR010000019.1:2394349-2408664 GCA_030068235.1 Notoglanidium macrostoma
ATATATGTGGGATGAAGAAAGGGATGAAATGCCACTTGGGGTAAGTTGAGATTTACTCAATCATTCTTTTGTTATTTAATCTTTATCTCAGCTTTATTCAGGTCAGTAGTGCTATGGTCCAAATAACTAATTTATTTTTAAATTTGGGAATACTAAATTGATCATAAAATACTGGCGATAAATGCAAATCAATCTAATTGGTCCAAATCCCTTCATGAACAGTCGGGAACGGGATTAAAATTCATCCCTGTGCATACGTCTATACTTATCCATAAAAGTGACATGAAAGGGTTTACGTTTCATTATTTAAAAAAACAAAAAAAATCAAAGAAAAATAAAAAATTTATTCTCAGCATAGCTTGACTGTAGAATTGGCTTTGTCTAGTATGAAGTATTCGCAGACTAATGAAGTACATTTAGCCTGCTTTCTTTACTGTCTGCTTCACTAATATTTTTTAAGCTAGTCATCTCCTCCTCACCGCAGAGGCTAGGGAATTTATTAAGTTGACTGGGCAATAAAAAAAAAAGTTGGTTGATACACGGTGTAAATGTAGCTGTAATGTGTTAAGGAATGAGGATACAGGCACGAGCCTGAATTACATAAAAAACAAGGCTTCGACGCGACAAAACTTTGCGAAGAACAAAGGCAAACTGATCACAATGCTAACACAGAATAGGTGAGCACAATCAGTAACAGACCAATGATGGGACGGGCCGGAGCCAAGACTAAAACAGAAACAAAGACATGGCACAATAAACAAAAAATCACATGGAGAACCCAAAACAAAACACATGAAAGAGTGCACCAATTAGGGGAATTCGTACCACAAGCCACGAGCAACACAGGTGTTTGATCACTGACTAACACCAAATTCATTTCTCCCCAAACCCCAGCACAGACTCTCTATTTTTTTTTTTTTTTGGTGATGCTTCTCTTCACTTGCGCTGTTATTTGAAGTGTGGTGATTTCTTTCCATCTCAACATGGCAACATACGAGAGGCCTCAACTTTCCCTCAGGTGCCTCTGTACATTAAAGTAGTTCTGTTACGAAGACTCATAACTTCAAATCAACACCTCTCACCCTGCAACCTACCTCTTTACAACACTTCCCTCCAGCAAGAGACTGATGAAGATTTAATGTCGTACCTTTCGTTTATGCAGGATCTATACTTTAACACGGCGGGAATTCAGCGGAAGTGTAAAATGGTGGTCGTCTGTGGGGCATTGTGGACTGGCTCGGGAAATACTGCTCCAGTCGTATGAAATAAATATCCCAAAAATGTCATTTGTCCAATTTCCCATCTTACAGTACATCACATAAAAACATGCTTGGTGTTGGTGGTTGTCTATTTTAGTTTTACCCCAGTGCTACGCTGGCTAATAGGTAAAGAAAGCTTCTAGCCTCCAGTTTACTGCACTGTACAATCCAAGAAAAAAGAAAACGAGTAGGAACGACACGATCCTATAAAGTATTGCGAGTTATGTCATGGATAAACTTTCCTTCCACTCTCAAATCCGTACTTGACTGTTTTCTCCAGGGTTCTTGCTTTTGTATTGATTACGTACGGAATAAAACACGACAGATCATGCTGTAATAGGAAAATAATCAGTGAAGCAGTTATTTTTAGAACCCTAAAGTTTACTGTTCTGTCATAACAGCACGTCCAAAAGTATTTTATTCCTCTTACGCGCTTGACATTTACCAATGACTACAGTGATTTGTTTATTAATAATAATATTTTTTATTCATTTGTAATTAATTATAATACTTTTTATCCGTTTATAGCTACGTCTAGTGTTGCCGAGAATCTCCGAAACATCGAAAGTTGATAAGACGAAGAAAAAAAAAAACGCAGCTTGTCATGTTACGGAGAAAGCGCAAAGACTTCCGTTCCGAAGCCTTTCCCCAGGTCGGAAAACTTTACAATCAGCTTTACAAAAAACTTCACCTGAGAAACGTTCATAATATTTTTCATCGTTAAATATTTTTTTTCCTATAAAGAAAAGAATTGCTGTAGCTGCTGTTACAGCAAATGAGTCAACACCTTCTGACCAATCAGAGTGCAGAATTCAGCAGCGCTGTAGTATAAAGCATCATACAATATTGTATTAAATAATACATCTTTAGTGTATATACTGTATAATATTTTGTACTCTACTAGCTTATTATACTTTTAAGCCCACTGGAGAATTAGGAAGAAGTTAATCTCTTCTGTTTTCTGTCTCTTCTATAATTAGTTATTTAATATTTATTCCATAAAAATCTGTTCAGTAAAACTATTTTCGACTTTTTAACTGCTTTTTACCTAACCAGAAAGCCTAGTAAATTTCCCCCAAGATTATGTTTCACAAACCAGACGCCATCGTTTTTTTCAGTCAAAACAGCTTGTGTTTGTTTTGGCTGAAATTCAAAAGGATGATAACGCAGAAGAGGCGTGCAATAGCTGCTCGATATCAGGTGTTAGTGGATGGGATGAAAACCGGATCTGGTGGGAAATATTGCATTCTTGAATAATGAGCCTCAGACCTTTGATAGGAAAAGACAGATAGAGAAAGATCATGCATTTTTGTATTTAAGCAAAGGCAGGTCTGTGTGCATGTGCGTGTGTGTATGTTTGTGTGTGTGTGTGTTTATATGTTGGTGGGAAAAAATGACAGGAATATTGAACAGTTTTGACCATGTGAGGATATTTGTCTGGTCCAGACAAACTTTAACAAAAAATGATTCTTCTTTTATTTAAAAATTAAAAAAGAGCCAAAAGGTTTACTGATTTCAAGGTTAATTAAAGTTTGATTAAGTTTGATTTAGGTTTAAGCACAGCGTTTATTAGTAACGGAAGGTTCTTATAAATGATAGTATGACAACCGTGTGTGTGTGTGTGTGTGTGTGTGTGTGTGTGTGTGTGAGATTGTTCAGAGCTGCGGGCTAACTGCAACACTTCCTCTCTGGATTCCCACAGTGAGGGAGCACAGAGTTTCGGAGCTGATGGGTAAATGGGCATCGCAGCAGTGGTTCTATTCGGATATTCCGGCTCACTATGTCTCCTTCCGGATACACACACACACGGACACACACGCACACACGCAGAAAGGGCCCATCTGAAAGACCCAGATACCACACGCTGGGCTACTGACCCTCTTATGATGAAGAGAAAAAACATTTCTCTGAACACACCCACTGGCTTGGTCTCGTATTTTGGTTCTCTTTCTCCCTCGGTCTCTGCACGGCTGCGATAGGATTCACTGCCAACCTCTTCCCTTCTTCGCCGTACACTGAACGCCGTGTTCTGCTACTTCTAAGAGCCTTTTGTAGGAAGAATTTGGCTTATTGAAAGCTGTCAAGCGCAGAGGAGCGATCCAGGGAACCAATCTCTGTTCCACCTGAAAATGATATTCCGGTTCCCGTGCTATTACTACAGGCCTAATGCTATAAACCACACACATAGCACTGGAGTGGGATCACTGCAATGAGCTCAGCTTTGTGGTTTGAATAATTGGCACAAGACACTGCGACAGTTTGAAAAAGCATGGTTCAAACGTGAGAAAAGGATGTCATGAGAACAAGCGGCACACCCAGGAACAAGAAAGACTTTAACAGGAATAATGCAGCGATGTTCCCGTCATCTTCCATTTGGAAAACATTGCACAAGACACGAATGGCGCGCAGAATAGTGCAGTCAATCGAAAGATTGAAAAGAATTCTCTGTATCGACTCAAGGTTTGATAACACCGGTAAAGGAATACTCGCTCCACTGTTTTTCAACCTAAGCTCTATTTACGCCATCTGAAAATGTGTGACTGACACGGACAGGAATTCCGACACATTTCCACTGGAAAAAACTGTTTACTCAAAAGCACCTGTCATGGAAGTCTAAAGAATTTTTATGCAAAACAAAAATTTTTTTTTTGGAGTTTCGTGAATTCAGAATTTGTAAATGAAGTTCTGAATCTGAACCGATCTATTTCAGAAACAAAAACGCCTTTCAGAAAGAAACATAATTGGAAGTCTCTCTCACATCCTTCTTGTTTTGTAACTTTCACGCCTATCAGTTCATCTGCTCAATTCCACATCAAAGCAAAAATAATAGTTTTGTTTGGTTTCCTATTTGTTTGGGTTTGATTTCACTAATTAAATTAAACAATTCGCCTAAAGATGTGGTCATAAAACACTTTCATTCATTTTTCGGAAATAGCGAATACAGAAAAAGTAGACTAGTAAAAAATAAGGTAACCTTTGCGACGTGCACGTGGAAATGATGTAACTCAAAAAGATAATTATTCCAATTCAAAACATTCCGTGTAATTCGATCAAGTGTTTATTTTCTCTTTGTACACACTTTGCATTTCTGCAACTTTAGCTCGCATCTTCACCTTATATTTCAACCCAGAACACACTCAGTTCCTTCCTGCTCTCAGGTTGATTCACTTTCTTATTGCAATCAAAATCAAATATTTTAACAGTCTTTTGACAAATTTATGCAACTGACTTCCCAGCAAACACGGAACGTTCAACTGGCGTTATCTTATGGTTCTCCTATGGTTAGTTTTACAAAAGCCAACGTTTAGAGAACCTTCTCTCCAGGTTAATGTCAGGGGAACATTAATACAACCAAACGGGAACATTCTCCAAAGGTTCTTCAAAGTGTTAGGAGAACGTTAGCAGGACGTTCTATAAACTAAAACACGCAACCAAAAAAAAAACATTTATTATATTTACGTAAAACAAACTTTCTTGGCAAACCACAAGCCAACCAAACAAACCTTCATGGAACGTTCCTGTAACCAAAAAATAATGTTCCCGGAACGTCCTGGGAACCAAAAATCCGTAGCTTGGTTTCAATTATAACTGAGTTTTGAGCCAACGACTTTTTTTCCTAGTGCTGGGAAACATGAGAATTCTGATCCTTTAATCACACATGCTAGAGAAGCAGCAGATCATGATCAGGATATAAAAACACCGGAGTATTGCTTTTATGTGCATCCCTACTTAGAACTAAAGTATATCAACTGTAGGCTGTGCTCAAAACCACTCCTGAAAGCAGAGCCATTGAAGTTGATTTGCTTTCTGACCTTCAAAGTAGTGATTTAAGCCCCAAACACATCACATATACACAGCTAATCAACAAGCCTCCCTGATTCGGTGTGCAACCTGATTAAACACACCACATGACCTCACAAATCTGACCCTGAATAATGCACTATAATTACACAACAATACATTTCTAATTGTGTTAGGGCAGAAACGCTGGTATTTTGTAATGAGATGTCTTTCACTTCTGATGCATATGGATGTCAGTATCCATTTTCCGACCTCTTCGTGATTATCCAGCCGCGCTGCGCAAATTCCCTCTCCACTTGTCGGCTCTGTGTGAGAATTTCTACCTATAATCATCATCATACTAATCACACTGCAGCCTCCCACACACACCCACAGCAGAGACCTACTGCAGCTTTGAAGTAAGCCCATCTAATAATGCTAGCACGGCTAACAGTTTACCGACGCTGATCCGTAGCGGTTAGCGTGATTTCATTTGTACTGATTATGTAACCCACATGCATGAGACACCCTACAAGCTCGGAGTCATTAGTAACGTTGTAGGAATGCACATGTTGTCTGTCTCTTTATAGACTGATGATACTGTATGTGAAATAGATTAAACTGCTGGTTGTAATGATCCATAAAATCTCCCACATGTGAAACATCAGCAAGGATCTCTATTTTGCAGAATTGATTCAGAATATGATCCGTTTTCACCACAAATTCATCTTGTGCGCTTTTCTTTTAACATTATAACCGGAACCCATAAATGATTCATCTCTAAAGTAGCCTGCAGTGCATTATTCTTCCTTAAAGAACCTTTCTGTCCCTGATTTGTCTCTAAAGTACCTTTCAGTCCAGTGTTTTTAGATAAAGAACATCCATGATTCAAGTCCACGATTCTTCCCTGAAGAACATTTTGTACGGATTTCTGCCCTAAGGAATCTTTCATTCCACAGTTTGTCCCTAAAGAACCTACAGTCCATGATTCTTTCAGTCCACAATTCGTCTCCTAAGCGCATTCTAGTGCGTGATTCTTCTCTAAAGAAACTTTCAGTCCATGATTCATCCCTAAAGAAACTTTCAGTCAATTATACTTCTCTGAAGAAACTTCACGTCCATGATTCTTTTCTAAAGAACTGTTCAGTTCACATTGGTTCTCTTATGAACCATTTGTTCAAGGTTATTACACTAAAGAACCTTTCGGTTCACAGTTCTTCCCTATAGAACCTTTCAGTCCATGATTCTTCTCTAAAGTACCTTCGAGTCAGCAATTCTTCTCTGACAAACTTTTTGGTCCAGGATTCCGTCCTACAGAACCTTTCAGTCCATGACATTTCCAGAAAGATCCTTCGTGTCAATGACACTTCCATTACGAAGCGTTCGGCCATTGGCTCTTCTCTAAAGAACCTTCCGATCCCTGATCCGTTCAGTCCAAGATTCATCTCTAAAGAACCTTTGCATCGATGACTCTTCGCTAAAGAATGTTTGAGTCCACAATTCTTCTGTAAAGAATCTTTCAGTCAGTGATTCTTTCCTAACAAATCCTTTCAGTCCATAATTCCTCCCTAAAGAACCTTTTGGCTGTTTGGTTCTTTAGCCATTTTTCCTTTCGCCTGAATAAACTGTAATTTTTTCCCCCCACAAAACCTTTTACAAAATGTTAATATTTATGCCGGTGTTTTTTTTCTCCTCTTGGCACATCCATCAATCAAGAGGATCTTTAGGAAACCCAAAATGTTCCCTCTATGACATCACTCTAAAAGTGGCACCTTTATATTTAACAGTGAAGGGTATATTTGGCTTGCAAAGGGAAATAAATCTAGTTTTGTCCCGCTTAAATTTCCATTGCCCAGTTTTCCTTTAGAATTCCATTTTTTAAAACTGAGATGAGCTCTTTGATGGCAATAACGACTTCACTGAGAGCGTAGATGAGGCTATTCGTCTTTGCTAGAACGTCCTTTGGCGCCCGCTGAGCAAGATTGATCGTTGCGTAATGAGGAACAGTCAAAGAGCCAGTACGATTATGCAGCTAAGCTGAAGAACGGAGAATGAAACAGTTACTTTTACCAATTACACCGGCGGCGCAACTTCTTCATTTATTATATCCGTGTTCATAAAAATGGCAGCTGTTCGTAGCAGAGATGGGCCGAAGGGCAGGTAACTTGTCTCGACCCTGACGCTGTTGAGTAACTACTGACTGTATATCATCGAAAGGAGAATAGGCATGCATGAGGTGACACGATCAAGCAGTAAGAGTTAGCGATTAGCTAGGACGAGCACGGCCTCGAGCTAAGCTTTTGAACAATGGCGCCCTTCTGGAACTCGTAAATTTTGTCGTTTGAAGACGTGAGCGTGTTTTCGGGGGTGAGTGCGGTGGCAGGCTGTAGGGAGCGTTTCTCTCAGACATGCCGCAGGTGCAAAGTGTTAGTGTGACAGACCAGATGGCTATTTTTCCGATGTCGCCAGAGTAAATGCTAACACATGAAATCCAGATCTTGCAGTGACGGTGTCTCGGCCAAAAACATGGTTTTAATTATACAATGTGGCATATTAGCAAAGTTGGTTATTAACAACGGTTATGTAGCTAAACTAGTTTTAACACTTCCTCACTAACAATGAGCTCGCAAGCTAGAAAATATAGACAACTCGCAAGAAAACTAGAAAGTGTCGGATACATGCTTTTAAAATGGGACACAATGAGGTTTCCCTGTGGGAACTGGACCTCGGGTCGGAAATTGGGAGAAATTTGTAAAATATACACTGTATATATCATATAAAACTGCTAGCCAAGCTTGCTCGAATGTTTAAATATTGTATTGTAAGGTTGTACATTGTACTGTATTGCTAATCAAGCTAGCAAATCAGCTAGCAAGATGAAAAATTTTGTCTGCAGTTCTATTTACTATTATACGTCATTTTCACATATGAGGCAAGTCATGAATCTTGCTTGCGTTTAACGTGTCATAATGCTTAAGAACAGTGATGATGATCCAGTACGCAATTGCCTGATACTCCTCCATTTTTTGACCAAAAAGTATTTTTGATCTGGCAAAATCAGGACCTTCAAATTTCTGCCTGAAGACCGAACCTCTAACAGAAATGAGCATTTAGCAGCCTGGCCTTATCGCAGCAGCGTGTTTGCATGTGATTTGTTGTGAAATTACATCCGAAGGTTGAGACACTGAAGGATGCCACAATCATCGCCTGCCACTGCTGCCCATGTTGTTTCTTTATTAATAGCTTGAAAACAATGCTGCGCATGATGTACAGCACATGCCCGAGGAAGTGGAAATCATTTCTCCTTTTCCGCTGAGCTTTCTATCGGAGACATATTTAATTCCGTGGCACGTGAAAGGTTTTAATTAAAACTCGGTGTATTATCAGGGCACAGTTGTGGAGCCCGACCGGTCCAAACTGTCCTCATAAAAAGCAGTGCTCGCTTTAGGGCTTTAGCCCTGTGCATTAGGCCACTAGGAGACACGTTTACATGTGGGTTAGGATGAAATGTCATTCTGGGAGGCAATCGGGAAAGACAGAGAGAAAGCGACAGACAAAGAGAGAGAGAGTGAGAGAGAGAGAATATTAGTGTTAGCAGGGCTACTATGATGATATCTACACCAATAACTCTTCCAGAAATGGGACTGCGTGTGCGTGTGTGTGTGTGTGTGTGTGTGAGTGCGTGAGCGCGTGTGCGAGTGTGTGTGTGTGAGATTTGTTATTGCAGCACGAGTGGAACTCACACTCTTTCCAGAAACCACATGAATCCAAAACATGTATAACCAAACACACACACACACACACACACACACACTTAAGCTGTCTTTCACAAAGAAATCTGTTTTCAGTCAAATATGACAGATAGTAATAAATCTGCCTTTCTGAGTGTGTGTGTCTAAGATTTGCCGTGTTTCGAAATGCTTTTCTGCTCAACACGGTTGCAAACAGTGGCTGTTCGAGTTCTTTGAGAGAGCTCATTCTCCTCTGACCTCTGACCTCTCGTATCAGAACTGACCTCTTGATCTGTATGTGCATGAGTTTATGCACGGCTCTGCTGCCACGTGAATGTCCAGGTGTTCCTCCTGAAGTGGCTGATGAGTGTATATTTGTAAGGGGTTTATATTGAAGTTTAGCGTTGTTCAGAATTAGATTAGTGTCCACAGTACCACCAGTTGCATGTAAACAGGATTTATCAGGTTTGAAATAATGCACGCTTGAATATTAAGTAAAACATCCTATTAGGTTTTGATAAATGATTCAAATTAAATCAGTTCTCGGTAGCGGAGTCTGACCAGCAGCCCGTCAGCTGAGGCCCGAGGCCGAGTCGTTCCTCCTGCCGTTCCACTCTGAAGCGATTTTGCGAGGCGCAGCTGGGCGAGAAATCGATAGCTCCCACGGCTGATTGCTCTACAGTGGAAATAGAGTTTGTATTGCTTCTCGAAGACAAATGTAGGCTCCGGGCGAGATAAATGGTATTTTTTGGAGTGGGGTGCGGGGTGAAATCCCTAACTGAAAACTTCTCAGCTTCATTCGTTCGGTCTCATTTTCAGACGGCGAAAGGAGAAAAAAAAAAAAACGTCACCACGTCATCTCTGCTTCACCTTCACCTTCTTCTTCAGCCAAACTGGTCCAAGCTGACAGCAAGGATATGATAACTGCAAAACCACTCCTTACAACCGCGCTGAGCAGAAAAGCATCTCAAAACACATTGGACCTTGGGTGGATGGGCTACAACAACAAAGCATCACTTTGGATTGCCAAGAACAGGATTTGGAGCCTACAGATTCATATCCGTCCCGGATTCATTGCCAGCCTTCGGATGCAGTACCTCTGCTCTCAGGATCACCTCTCTTACTTCCCACAATCCCGTGCGGCCGTGAGACGAGCGCTCACACTCGCAGCCACAATATTTACCCTGCGCAGTAACAGTGTGTGCATATCAGCGCTTCACAAAGGACCCTGTAATGCTTTTGCTCACTGGTTTAATTGGGGTTTTTATTTGGACGGTGGAGGCCTCCAGCGCCGATTTACTCTTCAGAAAGGATAAACTGACCTGCGTTTGCACTTATTAATGCTCCGAGACGCTCAGCATGCACATTAGCAGCTGTGCGCTGAAGAATGGCTCATAACATCAGCACTCAAAAAACAAACCGCTGTCACATTTCCTCTGATCCTCCTGCTGCTTTATGAGTTATAACAGGACGAGTGAGAGGCTTAATGTGCCTCGGGGGCAGCAACGGTGGACCTGACCTCAGTGTTTCTAAACACACACACACACACACACACACACACACACACACACACACACATGCAGTAGGACTAATGGCATCTGGAGTTGCTGAAGCTAAAGACTAAGATAGATGTAAACAAGGACTTAAGGACTTAAGACAAAAAGAAATGAGCGAGAGATAAACAGAGTAAGAGAGAGACAGAGAGAAAAAGAAAGACCAGAAGAGAGAGATTGATTGAGACAGAGGGAGAAAGAGATAGATACACTGAGAGAGACTGTAAAGATGGAGAAAGAGAAATGTTAAGACAGAGAGAGAGAGATAAACAGAGAGAAAGAAAGATGAAGATATCAAGACCGAGTGACAGAGAGAGGGAGCGAGAGAGAGGCACAAGGAGAGACAAAAATTAGAGGAGTAAACATGTGAAGGAAAGAGAGAGAGAGAGAGAGAGAGGCGTGAAGACAGACAGAGCGAGAGAAAGATGAAGAGAAAGACTGAAAGAGCGTGAGAAAAGCACGTGTGGACTGGGACAAAGAGAAAAATGAGGAAATGCAGACATGAGTGACGTGAGAAAAAGTCAAGAGAACGAAAAGAGAAAAAGAGAGAACGAAAGAGGAAAAAAGACAAAGATAGAAGAGTGAACGTGAAGAAAAAGAAAGGAAAAGAAAGACATTAAGGTGGGAGGAAAAATTTGATAAAAAGAGAGAGGAGGAAAAAGGAAGGTGATCGAGTGAGAGTGAGAGAGAGAGACAGAGAGAGAGAGAGAGAGCTGCTTTGAGTAATAATTAGAAGAAAAGTGTGTGTGTGATTATAGTCTGAGTGCTTTGGAACCCAACTCAACTGGCACTGATACAATTTCAGCTGTGTGTGTGTGTGTGTGTGTGTGTGTGTGTGTGTGTGTGTGTGTGTGTGTGTGCATGCCTCTTACATGGCCACAGACACATAAGCGAAAATCCACTACAAACCATAAATGCAATTTTTTTCAGCTTCTCCCAGTAACTGCCCCCCCTCTCTCTGCTGAAGCCATGTTTGCCCCATGAGCTGACTTCTATGGAAAAGAAGCAGACCTGAAGGCTAATTCTGCCTTAAAGTAACAAGGCGTAATCAGCCTCTGTGATTTAAATGAAGATTTATGTAGGGAAAGTTCCAGACTGGAGTTCTGCACAAAAAAATGGCGGAGTCGTTTTTCCAGAGTTAAAATGATTTCTTCAAAAATAGCTGTTTTTGCTCTAATCTGAGTGTAAAATTAGTAACTAGAAGGCTGGGAGCAACGTTAGAGAACCCTTTCCTCTTTTCAGACAGGGACCAAATCTATTTTATCCGGCATGGAGTACAATTTTCTTCGATTTGGGCACGTATTCTGTCTGTGTGTTGATAATACCTCCAAGGTTTCTACATTTTTTATTAATAGAAGCATCCAAGACGGAGTTTTTCAGCTGTGTCTAGACCCCACATTCAAAGCTGAATAAGATATTACTCATTTTTTGATTAATTCACTCTCTTGTAAAGATAACATGCCCATGTTTTGAAGGATAATCTGACCAAGCACTCTTCTGCTACACTTACAGATGTTTATAATACCCATCCATCCATCCATCCGGCTGAGAGGCGGGGTTACACCCTGGACTGGTTGCTAAGCTATGGCTAGGCTAACACAAAGACGAACAAGCATTCACACTCACATTCACACTTACGGGCAATTTAGAGCAGCCAGCTGACCTCATCTGCATGTCTTTGGGCTGTGGGAGGAAACCGGAGCATACGGAGTGTTGTGGTTACAAATTGACAAATAATCAGACAGTGACTGAAATTAATACCGTTCTTCGCTGGAGTCAATATCCCGTAACCTAAACCCCGCCCCTGATTAACGTAAACTCCGCCCCAAGTCCACGCAAAACCAGTCCAATTCTATTTCTACCGCGTTATTAACAATAGACATTGTCGCAGAAATCTGTACACAGAAACGCTCCCTGTTAACACGATTAACAAACCGATTCTCACATGACGTCGGAATAGACCTGAGTTCTGATGTGCGCAGTTTCAGTATTGATGCCTTAGTATGCGCATGTGAATAGGCCGTCTAAATCTGGCTAGCGTTGTCATTTACTCCACTGGACTTATTAATAAAGTTAAACAAATTATAGATCTCCGTTCATGCATTTACTGTGTTGATCGATCACTGCGTGTCTCTGCTGCTTACTACACACACATCTTCATGCTGAGCTGCTTTGTTGTTGTTGTTGTTGTTGTTGTTGTGTCTGTATGAGCAGCATGATTACACATGTACACAGATGTTCCTCAGCCCTCCTCCACAAACATCACAACCATCACCAGCAATCATCCAAAAAATCCTAGTTTAAATGGCAGCAGAAGCTACAGAGAACAGCTCATTAATGACCCCTGTGTGTGTGTGTGTGTGTGTGTGTGTGTGTGTGTGTGTGAGAGAGAGAGAGAGAGAGAGAGAGAGAGAGACTCACAGAGCTGTACGTGGGCAGCAGGCTGAGGGCGGGGCTCGTCTCCAGAGAGAATGGAAGGAAGTGCTTCAGGCCCACAGATGAGTGAACCTGGTGGAGAGGAGCTCGAACCAGAGCCGGTACCAAGCCACCCTGGCACACACTACCTACAGAGAGAGAGAGAGAGAGAGAGTGAGAGAGAGAGAGAATAGAACAGGACATGGAGAGAGAAGAGAGAAAACGAGAACGTGTAGAAAAGGGTGAAAGGGCAAAAAAGTGCAAAAAGCGGGAGAGCGAGAGATGTTGAGACAAGGACAGAGAATGAATGAAAGAGAGAAAGAGAAGGAAAGAAGTGGAGGTGGAAAAGTAGAGAAAGACAAGGAAACAGAAAGTGGAAAAAGAAAGAACGGAGCGAGTGAAAGTATAAAAACAGGGAAAACGAGAGGGAGAGGAAATTGATTAATAAACAGAGCGGTGGGAAGGAAGACGGGATGAGGGAGAAAAAGGAAAAGGAGTGGAGATGGCGTGCAAGAGAAAAGAGAGAAAGGACATGACAGAGAAGAGGGAGGCAGACAGATAGTGGGACAGGGAAAACGAAGAAAAAGGAAGACGGGTGGTTGATGGACAGAGCGGGGAAATGGAAAGAAAAAGAAAAGAAGCAGAAATGATGCAGAGATGGAGGAGAAACAGAAAGTGGTCAAGAGATGATGAGAGAGAGAGAGAGAGAGAGAGAGAGCAGGACATAGTTTTACAGGAAGAGACAAAAAACCCAGACAGAGAGAAAGAAACAAAAGACAGAGTTAGTGCAAAAGAGGAAATTTATGAGCTGCTGTTTAGGAAATATTTCAGACTTTTGTTACAGAAACACATTTGAAACATCTGAAACTTTCACACACGCATCCATACTGCTGAAAACTCACACACACACATGTGTGAAACGCTCATGTAGACACATGACAAACACATTCACACACACATATATATGAAATGCACATACAGTCGCATATGAAACACACACACACACGAAACTCTCAAACAGACTCGAACAGACATATGTATGCGTGTGAGAACATTCCACTTTATCCATTCAGTCATCTGGCTTGATCGCGGTTCTGGCTAAAACTTTGCATTCGTGAACTTTCTTCTTTTATCTTTATTTGATCTTTTCCTCCAGTCATTGCAGGGTGCTCAGGGTAATGAGGAAGGCCTGATGCAGTTCTTCGCTGTTGCACTGTGTTGCATCGGGGCAGTACAGAGGGAGCGGCACGGTGTTGCCCTGGGACGAGCCGGATGACCCACTCGGACTGGGAGGCATTAAGTGACGATATCAGGTCAAGCCGTTAGGGTTTAAATGCGCGTGCTTACTGAAACTTACGGTAAAGGTTACACAGCCATCAGAAACAGAAAGAAAAGGCTTGATAGGTTTTAACAGCTTCCTGTTAATGAACTGCTATGAATGTGTTCTGTTAGATCGACCACAGAAACACAGCGTTTTCACTCTGTTTCAATGAAGTAAACCCAAAGATTTATGTGGATTCTGAAGTTGATTTGAAAAGGTTCATTTGGCCAAATAAATAGGCTAGCTACATTTTAGC
>JAQQZR010000019.1:2419857-2444820 GCA_030068235.1 Notoglanidium macrostoma
CAAGTAGAACCTTTTTTGGAAACTAGGAATTCTTAATAATCCATTGAAACCATAAGGAACCTATAAAGAACCATTTATTTAATGGTTGGTTGGTACTTTTTTTAAAAACGAAAAAGGTTCCTGAACGGTTCTTTGAAAGAGCTCCAAGTAGAAGGTTTTTTTTTTTTTTGTAAATAAGTGCGCTTGATTGTCCAATTAACTCCCAAAGAACCCTGAAGGTCCATTTTTTCCAAGACAGAAGGTTGGTAAATGGTCACTTATAGAAAATAGGGTTCCTGAAGAGTTCTTTGGCTGTCCCTTTGGGGAAACCTTAAAGGGTCTATGTAGAACCCTGCAATGGTGCATTTACTTTTATTTAACATTTTACTGAAGATACGAACAGGACATTAATATAGGATAGACGTGAGAATTACAGTTCTTTTATAAGCCTCTCTCTTTTACACAAACACACTTTGCTTTAGATATGGTTTCTAACATGGACCCTTGCAAAATTCCCATAACCAACAGGGTGTGTTATATTGGAGAACTGTGTGAGTGTGTGTGTGTGTGTGTGTGTGTTTTGCAACCCTCATTTTATAAACTTCAGCATGGCTGTTGGAGGAGAGCCATTTGGATTAAGGACTGCATGGCTTATTAATTCGAGCAGAAAGCCGGGTCGTTATGGTGGGATTCTGACACCATGCCCGTTGCATGAGCTCGTCTTTTACAACGTTGTTTTTTTTCCCACCGAACCATAATGTGGAAAACGTCCGGCCGGCTTTAGCCGCGCAGTAAATCTGCACTTAGACTGCGTGCCTCTTTTAGGACGAGTACACTAAGCCCTCAGGAAATTGTCGCCATGGAATGAGTGCTGTCCAGAAAACACACTTCGTCCAGAACGGCTTAACTTCAGGACGTGGCTAAAAACACACTCGGGATTCCCCTGCACTTCTGCACATCCCCTGAACTCGATCGGTGATGGTGTGTTTAAAGTTAGGTGGATGTCCTGTGGTCTGGCCAAGCGAGTAACGACAGACCACACAGCTGGGACCAAGACTTCACCCCGAACCAGCCCATGTGGCTAACAATGACTGGAAACTTGGGCGGAGGTATTAGCATGAGTACATTAATATGATGCTAACAAGTCCTGATAAGTTTTAAACAGCTGGGGTTAACAGTATTATCATGTGTAACTCAATTTGCAAGACGATCCAATGTAAGAAAGATATATCGGCTGCTATGGTTACCTTGATAACATTTGACTAGTGTCATACAAACGACATAGCGAACCACAGAACATATGTAACTGCATTCCAGTGAGATGTCTTCTTGCTGAAAATCACTTAAGAGTCAATAAGAGGTAGAGTCGACAGAGGCCACGCCTCTTCACCTGTACTGAAAGACACACCTCTTTCGCTAGAGGCCACGCCTCTTCACTAGGACTAACACGCACACAGGCCACGCCTCATTTATGGCAACCGAAATGTGCAGAGGCCACGTGTCTTAGATGGGAATGACAGGCACACAGGCACATACCTCTTTACTCTGACTGACAGGGACACAGGCCACGCCTCTTCACTAGGACTCACCGGCCACGCCCCTTCACTGGGACTCACAGGCCACGCCTCCTTTACTAAAGAAATGAGAGCTGAACCTTTACAATTGGTGTTGAAAATGATTTTTCAGACTTTTTTTTACTGGATTAAAGCAGTGAATGAGTGAATCACAGAGTCACTGAGTCAAATCAGTGACTCATCACTTGTCTTACACAAACATAGCCTCATATTAGGTATGATGCCATAATGTTGCAGTGGAATTTAGAAAAGTGTTTTTCTTTCAAACCCAGTCCTCCCTCTTTTTTTATTTTTTAATTTTTTACAGATGATGTGTGCAGTCAGGCCCCAGTGGAATTGAACCAAATCCAGATGTGATTGCAGAACTCATGGTACCGGAGGGAGGTTCACACAGGCTTAACACACACCCTGACTCTCTGCCTCTGGGAAACCGACGCTACATCCATCACTAAAACCCTGCTCACTGTCACTTCTCCTGCCGTGACCTTGATGCATTAGTGTAATGGGCGATTTTGGCTGTAAGAAAGAAAGCGAGCGGGAATTTCGCCGCTCCTGCTCAAACTTCCGTCTCGTCTCTCAGATGTGCTGATCATAATAAGATGCGTAAGGAAAATGATGTCTGTGGCGACGAAGATGACACCTTCGTAATCGATACACGTCCACACACACACGCACACACACACTACACTCACACATCATGCACGCTGATGCAAGTAGAGCGGAGAAAAACAAGTCCTAGTCTCCCAGCTAGCATTAGCATAACATAAAGCATTACACATTCTTAGTAATTGCATTCTGAAGCACTTCCCATTTAAAAAGTCCAGAAAATTAAGGGTTTAAGAAGCACTGCTGAAAGAGTTCACTATGTGAGGCTCGTGTTTCAGGATTTTGAATCTCCCTTTGCTTTTACACGCTGCTCAACAAATTCCACTTTGAAAAACAGTATATTTAAATGTTCTACGTGTACAATGATTTTTTTCCCTCCTCTAAACGTCTCCGATTTTTCATTACATCACTATAATTGTGGGCAGGAAAATAATTTTACGTCATGGTACCGTACCATTTCTTTTAATATCTAAGCAAATTCTGACGAATACAAATACTGTGTTATTGCATTTCCACTTGAATGCTCAGCCATGCTAGGGAAGGAAATCTCTAATTCTCCACAATACTGATGTCTGTGTGCAGATACACCTTGTTGATGAGAGAGGTTTTGCGATGACAGGAAGGCATCGGTACTAACCGGTCTGTACAACCGTGGCGAGCAGAAAAGCATCTCAGAACGCAAAACACGTTGAGCCGTGAGGGTCTACAACAGCACAGGACCACGTCAGGTCCCGCTCCTGTCAGCCAAGAAAACAAGACTTTCACACTTTTAAAAATGACTCTTTTTAGTGAGTCATGGCAATGAGTCGACTCAGTTCACCGGTGAATCGACTCTTCCAGGCCTCAAACGGATCCTTACTATTTTTATCCCAAAAGTAAGCCAAAGTCATGGATCTTTGCTTACGGATCAGATAAATTGTTCAATAAGAATTAAACGCATCATGCTACATAATTGCAATGACAAAGACAGTGAAAAATTCCTGCACAGTTATAGTATAGTACCTGCTGAAAAACAATTACTAAGTGGACTAGGAAAAGGAGTCATTTGGTCTTGATGTTCGTTACATCATATATACATCAGTACAAGCAGTAGTGAAACCTCACACTGCCTCAGGCACATGACACATAAATGAAATTCATATACCGGTTTTCACTAAAACTGTTGGTAAATCTCTAAATTCTGTGCAACAAATGGGACGATTAGATCACGGTGGCATTAGAGAATCGTGAACAGTGACTACTGATAAATTTGTAGCAAATGCATCACAAAGATGACTCTTCGGATTTGCAATTCGGCTCCCAATCATCACCTAAACGAGCTGAATCAAAGAGTCAAGTCAATCCCAAACGACACATCCCCAAAGAATCAGAGTCGACTCATTGGTAAACGACACATCTCCATTTGACCACACAAAAATGGAAGACATGCTACAGTCTCAAGTTTTGCCTTTGAGCAACTACTATATAAATTACATTTTAAACAACCCTTGCACAGAACATAGGAACCTGGTTACAACAATCTCGTTTCAGATTTACACACACACACACACACACACACACACACACACACACACACAAGAGATGAGCACCTTGTAGCTCATTGCAGGTGTTCACTTTACTCTGTGCTCTGTGCTTAGTAATCAGAGGAAAACCGCGGCTACGTTTAAACGCTATTAGCATCAACCACAAAATCCCACAGGGAGCCGGTTCATACACGCCTCGGCTCGTAACTGCACTCCCAGCCCTGAGCGCTGATCCAGATAACACGACCGTGCCCGCAGCATGAGATCATTTCTGCACGGATCATTTCTTGTACAGGATTATTTTTAAGGGCCTGCAGGCAAACTTTTTTTGTTTTCACCTACAACAGTGAAGGGAGGGTTTCACAGAACAACTGCATGTTACGAAACACAATCCAACATCTTCAGGGAAGTACAGCTGTTTTTAAGAGTGTGTACTAAACATCATGCCTTTCCTAAGATATCAGGGATAATCGGCTGAATCGGATGAAGGAATACGTCAGCTTTTATCCAACTTGATCTTTATCCACTGTATCTTCTGCATATACGTGATTACAACCAAAAAAATAAACACTGTTCCATTGTACGTGACAAAAAAAAAAAAAAAAAGCACATGTAGCTGTTCAAGTCTTTCTTTCATTCTATAAGAGCAATTCAAAGCTGCAACCATTCTAATTAAGCCATTAGACGTTCCAAGAACCTTCCCCTAACGTTCCCATAGTGTTATTTTTAGGTTATTGAACCATGTTTCTAAGAACCCTCATTGTGTAATGTTTATGGAAATTTTTATGGTTATAAAAGTATATTAATAGCATTCCAGGGTTTTTTTTATTATTATTGTGTAAACATTCACCTTAGATTGCTGAAAGCTCCTTTTAAAAATGTTCAGTGAAAGGTATGAGAGAACATCTTAGAAATGTTGGGAACACAATAAAAACGTCTTCTTAAAAACAAGTACCATTTTTCTATAGAGATTTAGAAGTTTCTGTTACTGTTACTATGACAGCTGATTATTTATGATTACAAACCTATGATTGGAGACTCCTTCCAAAAAAAACCTTTCATTTGTACTTCTTTGTTATACAACCTGTTTTTAGCCATCAGTTATTAGCTATAGGTTACAGCATCGGCTGAATCTCTAGAGACAATAGTCATTATGTAGAGATGTATTATTATTATTATTATTATTATTATTATTATTATTATTATTATTATTATACAGTTAATTACCTCCCTTAACAAGTGCCCTTTTTTTTCATATTGTTGTCCATGGTAAGCTACACATAAGCTACAACTAGATACTAATTCTCAGCACAATAAACACTGGAGTACACCTTTAATCAAAATGTAATATTCAAATAGTTTAATAGGAATTATGGGCGTAGCCAAAACACAAGGCAGCTGTCTTGAGGTACCAGCTACACAGGAAGCTTTAAGGAAATCATTTAAAACAGGCTTCGAAAAAAAGGCAACACGCATCACAAGGTCAGCAAGATACTGACAACATCAGCTTACAGGCTCTAACTATAAATCAGTTAGGCTAGGTTGAATAATAATAGCTTTATTTATAGAGCACTTTTCATACCCGTGGTAGCTTAAAGTGCTGTAAAAATCAAATAACAAATATTATATGATAAAAACATAACAGAATAGAATAGGATGAAAAGTAGAAATATGAAGAAAATATAAGTACGAAAATACGCATAAGAGAAAAAGTATGTGGTGGAACAAAAAAGGGTTGCCCCATAATCAGGAGATTGTGAGTTAGACGTCGCAACAGCCATCCATGTCCGAGAGCCAAAGGCGTAAAAGTGCCCGTGCTCTGTGGGTGAAAGGGGCAAACCCTAACCCTGCCCTGTCAATCACAGCAAAACTAGCCAGTCTTAGGTATATGTGAGCTCAAGTATGCATAAGAGAACAGACAGAGCTTTTCTCAGAGTGAGTAATGCAGCATGAGCAGCATTTCGAAAAAGATTGGTTGGCTTCATGTGTCTTGGGGACAGCACGTATCAGTCTTCACCCTCCTCGGTTTGTAGCTGTTGTATGATAGGTAGCTAGATGGGGATAGGCAAATGACCAAAAGTTCTATCTATACCAAAATTGCTCTTACGCACAGGATTATGGGATGTGTATGACAGGGAAGGATCGATGTAAACAGCCTTCAGAAAATTCCCGGTGAGTGGACAAAGTGTGCTACGTTTCGGACACAATGCGTACAATCACTCCATGCATATAACTCCGCCTTCCAACTTTCAGAAAGCCACACCTCCTAAATCTAATGCTCCTGCTCATGTGCTGAGGAAGAAAGTGACCTGCTGATGACGTCAGGATTTTATAGGTAACAGTGTCAGAGACAGGTCTGCTATCCTAAATAAGTCTGCAGTGCTAAACTAAAGGCTATATGCTTGCTTTATTAGCTGCAAAATTAAAGAAGCAAACTTGAGACTCCAGACATGTTTTGTCTGATGGACTACATTTGTTTTTGTTTGTAGCCCTTTCTTTTACATCAGCTGCACTTTTTATGGCACTCGCGTCTTGATTGTGACAAATAAAACAAAATGCATTCATGAAATAATTAAGAATTCATTTGAAAAGAAGAAGAAGAATTAGAAATGATAAGAAGCACCAGGCAAACACGCAAATCTCCAGATTTACACTGAGTCTGAAATGCACAGAATGCTAAGTGATGGACGAGACGGCGCGCGCGTGTGTGTGTGTGTGTGTGTGCGTGTGCGCGTGTGCGTTCTCACTTACCCAGAAACATGCTGCTCTCCATAATCCGTTAGGCGCGCAGCTCTCCGGCTTGGTCGCGTGCTGGAGACGCCGACGGACGCTCCATGCTCTCAGTGCGCGCGATTGTGCGTGTGTGTGTGTGCGCGTGTGTGTGCGCGTGTGCGTGTGCGCGTGTCAGAGAGTGTGTGTGAGAGAGAGAGAGACAGTGCTCTGTAGGAGAGACTGAGCGGGTGTGTGGTTTACCCGCCGCTCGCGCTCACACAACACTGTCTTGTCCCGCCTCAGTCACTCTCTCTCTCTCTCTCTCTCTCTCTCTCTCTCTCTCTCTCTCTCTCTCTCGTGTCCCAGGGTTCCTGGTGTGTGTGTGTGTGTGTGTGCAGAGTGCACCTCTTGTCCAAACTCCACTTTTTCTCTTCCAGTCTCTCTCTCAGTCTCTCCCTTGTTCTGGTTTTCTGCATCTGCTGTCTGCTGCTTTATATACTGCTCTCTCTCTCTCTCTCTCTCTCTCTCTCTCTCTCTCTCTCATTGTTTCTCTGCTGTTCCCTCTTTCTCTCTCTCTGTCTCTTTCTGTTCATGTCTCTATTTCTCTCTGTGTCTCTCTCTCTTTCTGTCTCTTTTTGTGCATGCCTCTTTCTTTGTGCCTCTTTCTCTTTCTGTCTCTCTGTCTGTCTCAATTTTCTCTGTCCGTCGCACTTTCTGTGTGTCTCTTTCTCTTCCTCCAATTTCTGTCCATCTATCTCTCTTTAATTCTTTGTGCCTATCTTTCTCGCTATGCTTTCGTCTCGGTTTTCGAGTGCCTGTCTCTTTCTCTCTTCATATCTTTCTTTCTTTGTGTCTCGATTTTTCTCTTTTGTTTTGTCTCTCTGTCTCTCTCTTCTCTGTGTCTCTCTTTCTCTGTCTCTCTCAGCCTCAGTCTGTCTGTCTCATTCCATCGCTCGCTCTCTTTCTCTACTTCTGTCTGGCTTTCACTCTTTCCTCTCTTTTGCTGTATCTTCAGTTCCTCTCTCTTTTCTCCACGTTATCTGTGTCTTCTCTCGCTCTCTGTTTGTCTGCGTTGGCTGCTCTGTCTCTCACCTTTCCTCACTCTCTCTCTTTCTCTCTCTTTTCCTTTGTAATTATGTTTTTTTCCTCTAATAAAATTTTTATTTCCAATTCATTCTTTCTCTTTCCTAACTTGTGGAACAAGACATCTTTGGTTTAGTAAGTTGTAGATATTTGACTATACCAATAAAAGGGCTGTTTTTAAATTCCCTTTTCATTATTTCTCCCTCTCTCTCTCGCTCTCTCTCCCACTCTCTCTTCTTTCAGTCCCTCCATTTCTGTCTCATATTTTTCATCTGTGTCTTTCAATTCTCTCTCTGTGCTTTTATGCTTTTATGTTGATCACTCCTTCCCTCCTTTGTCTCTCTCTCTCTCTCTCTCTCTCTCTCTCTCTCTCATTTTCTCCCCTTCATCTATCTTTCTCTTCTTCATTATCTGTCTCTCTCTGTTGTTCTGTCTTTATCTGTAAGTGCTCATTGTCATTTCCTGTTGCTTCTCTCTCTCTCTGTCTCTCTCTCTCTCTCTCTCTCTTCCTACTTCTGTTCCCTCTCTCCTTTCCCTCACCTCTCTCTCATCTCTATCCATGTTTTCTCCGTCTCTGTCGTCCTTGATTAATTGACAGAAATGGGTTATGTCGATTAATCACAGGAGGAAAGTCGCAGGAAGGGAAGTTGAACTGAATATGTCAATCATGTGACCAGTGTGTGGATATTAAATAAATCATAGCCAAGAGAAGATGTCATCTTAGAACAATGACATTCAAATCCCACATTACACTCAGAGGATAAATAAAACAACAGCATTGCACTGACATCTTTATAATAATAGCAAACATCTTTGAGTAATGTGCTTTAAGATTAATAACTGTATAATACTCAGAATAAACGGTTTCACTTCCTCATCTTCACTAAAGCACTTTATCCTGGTCAGGCTCTCGCTGGGTGACTGGATATGAGGTAGGAATACACCCTGGCTGCAACACACACGCGCACACACACTTCCTCATTAGCATTAACTGAGTCAACTACCATATGTACACCAGTACAAGTGACATGTATCTGTAATGTGATCGCATCTGCAATCTGAAACATCACACTGATACGATTTTGCATGAGTCATCTGCGTCATCAACAAAAATTATATAATTTTGAGACAACTCATGGTATTAAAACTGACAAAATGGCTGCACTAGTAGCTAATGTATGCATGACATTTTGCTCTTGGGGACAGCAAACATTTCATCAGTTGTAGCTCTCCTCCTCTGTTGTTTTGCTGCACTGCCGGTGTTCTGATGATTTGTGCTACCTTGACAAAAAATGCAACTGTAACACGAATAAATCTTACCAATAGCAGAGAATAAACTCGATCTTAGCAGCAGCCCTTAACCTAACCCTGACCTTTACCCTAAGACTTAAAGCTTACAGTTAACCCTAACATGTTAACTTTAAACTTAACAATCAACCGCTAAGTAGCATATCTCGATAGGTAGAACAAATCGAGAGGGCATGCGTATAGGGAAAAAAACATGAATTCGGATCTGAGCGTCTCATTCGTGTCACAAATCGTATGCGGATTTAGGACCACATATGTAAGTGACTCAAATCTGATTTGAAAAGATCAAATTTCTGTGTCCACACAGACCTGAAAAGATCAGATCTGTTCACATTAAGGCAAAAAAAAAAAAAAAATCTCTGATTCGAGTCATTTCAGTGTAAACATAGCCATATATACATATGACAGGATAAAATCATTTATTTCAATTGTTTTTCTCCACTTTTGTGCATCAAACAGTAAGTGCGTACCAACTGCAGATAGGAACTAAAGTTGTGAGGAGGAACAGAAGAAACGCCAGACCATTTTTTTTTAAAGTCGCAACCGATGCCAATCATTTAGATCATTTAACGATCTGTGAAGAATTGATAAAAATCTCAATTGAAATGTCGCTTGTTGTGCTTTGTTACTGATTTCACGGCTCTGTCTCACGTACATACAAAGAAGTGAACTCTCACTTGTCGCGTTGTTGTTTGCTAACGTGAACGTATTACTAAGTTGCTTCACTTTCACGTTTTGAAGCACTGCACAAGGCAGATGTAGCTTCAGATTCAGGTAGGAGGTGTGGCCTAAAGTTTGAAGGTGGAGTTAATAACAGTGCGTAGTTTAAATGGTGTTAATGAGCAAAGAGACTGTGTGATGTTTTTTAACTGGTAGCCATACGTTTTCACATTATTAGCCTTATATTTCCGGTATGGCCAGGGCAAAGGGCTACTTGGGGAAATTTCATGTCTCAACTTTAACCTCTCCATCACTTTGTTCTCTGGGAACAGAACCTGCATTAACTACGAAACAACAAATCCCTACAACATCCCCAAACACAGGTGTGTGTGTGTGTGTGTGTGTGTCCCGACTCCTTTTGACCGGCTGCATGTCTCCACTTAGATCTCCTCGATATAATACAACTGAAGGTCAGGAGGAATTGACCGCTACAAAGCTGGCTCACACCTATCGACTGCAAATGAGAAGCTTAGCCAAAGGAGAAGTTGGCCACATGACACGTGCGCACACACACCAACAAAGTGAGAGAAGGAGACAGAAAGCTGCATTTCACTTATAATTATAATATAATCCAAAAGGGGATGTTTTGGATAATATTGGCTCAGATGTTCTGATCCAGTCACCAAACTGGATATTTTTATGAGTCCTGTGAAAACAGGTGATGACTGACACAACACAGATCACAAGTAAACACTAGACAGAAACTGAATTAAGTCTTGTTCAGGTCAAAAAGAGGCATTTTATATTGAACGTTGTTTCTGGAACGTTACAGCCTAACTGTCTTGGAACCATTTGCAGCTAGGTATTTGCTTAACACAAACTTGTTAGCTTGTGATTCTAGTTTTATGATTATGAGCAGGTTCTAAGAGTAACGTTCTAAAAACTTCGCTTATGAAGCAAGCCATTATTGAAGCAGGTTTATTTTTAAACGTTGCAGGGACATTACTTATTGAAACGTTACAGCCCTTACCATTTTAGAACCTAGTTAATATTTATATCGTGTTCGAATAACGTTCTCTGTTAGCTAGGTATCCGCTAGCAAAGATTCAACGAAGGGTTAGGTTGTAAAGTTGCCAAAACAACATTCCTGCAACATTCTAAAAACACTTGACAAGGTTAGTGGTTACTCTTATGATGTTTCCAGTTAGACAAAAAAGAATTCTACAAAAAGTTTTTATTTAGGGTCATACTTATATTTTTAAACAAGCAGTTTTGTAAAGTAGTCTTTCCAAATTTACAAAGTAAATGAGAGTTTAAGATATCTGCATAACCGCATGCTTTCTGGGACAATTCCACCTGGGAGGCGGAGCTTAGCGAGTGTAATGGTGCTAACAAAAGTGTGTCTGGTTTTCCAAGATGGCCACCACGAAATGTTACAAACCTCAGGTAGATGGTGAAGTTTTGTCATACTGAAATACAACAACACATCTTGGTGACATTACTGCTGAACTGTAGTTTGAGGCAGACAGTCATCCCTTATTTGTTAGCTACATTAGCCTCATAGTTCAGAAGTTGGACACCAAACCTGTCTTGGACGCAACTCCCAGGGCGACCTGTCTTGGGTGTGACTCCCTTTGAGATTGCTGTACTCCGGTTTCCAGTTAACCCCGGACTTCTTCAGCATCTTCCCACAATCCCCTGTTCCTCCACCACCAGAAGCTCTTTTAGTAAATCTATTCATTCCATATCTGCAGTAGCAGAGGATCTTGGAGCGGACGGCGTTCTTCTCCTGCTGGCCAAATGTGTTTTTTAACCTTGACTCGAAGGTGTCAGAGCTGAGAAGGTGCATTATTTGTCACTGCGGATAGCGTTTAACGTGCCGCCGTCCCCGCAGCAGTGCGGCCTGGGAAACTTCATTAATCTTACTGTCACTTCCACGGCACTTTTCATTAGTTATGGCGGCTATCTGATCAACAGGCGATGGCTGCGTGTGTGTGAGCGTGTGTTTGTGTGAGGCTAAGGAGAGATGCACGGCTTTTCCACGATGCCTGTGTTGCTATAAGGGAATACACAAAGAGGTAACACACACACACACACACACACACACACACACATGCAGCTTGACACCTCGAGCCTGTCGAGTCTTTTGATTCACTCTCTTCAATCTTTAATGTCAAAATGCTGACATGCAAAAGCATTTCTATGACTTTAATATCCGAATCCACTTAAAATTGCTTTTCTATGTTCCCAATAGAATCAATTTTAGCTGCAGAACCTCAGACTGATGACGTGAGGCGCAAGGTCATGTGGAAAAAGCTCCAATATTCCAACAACTGCTTTTCTGATAACCCGCATACTTCAACTGAGACATTTAACTGCACACTGGAAACCAAATATCGCATGATGTATTTTCACAGACCTAAGAACTTACTTTAGCCTGTGCAAGCTAATTACCAGCCTGTGCTAGCTAATTAAGAGTTAAGGTTTCAGTTAATATTAGTTAGCAAGCTAATAATAGTTCATGTTGTTAGCTAGCTAACAGCTCACATTAGCTAGGTTTATGTCATTTGAGTCACAATTACACAACAACAGCAAACCTCTGATAAAAGTTCAACAGTTGATTTTCAATCTTTCCCTAAAGACAAATTATTTTAATTAATTTAGCCGATGTTAGCTAACTAAAAGTTGCCTCAGAGATATTCTCATTAGTTAGCATGGAAATAATACTTAGCTAATAGTCTGTGTTAGTTAGCCAGCCGACAGTTTACATTACTGAGTTTTATGTAATATATAAAAATATTATGTAAAAACAGCAAACCTTTAAAACTTTTCCTTATAGCTACCTCACTACTTCATGACAAACTTAGCTAACAACAAGTCAGGGTCTTGGATAATATTAGCTAGAGTTGGCTACTGGTTTGTGATATTTAGTTAGCTAACTGCTCACTTTAGTCAGGTTTAATTCATGTGAAATCTAATTGTATAACAACAGCAAAATGTCGATAACTTTTACATTTGATGATGATGTTAGCAAACTCACCGATTAACTTAGCTGGCATTAGTGAGAGTCTAATCTTAGCTACATGTTTATGAGCAACAGAAAACAGAATCTTTAAAATAATTAGAAAATTCAACAATTTACTTTTATTAACAGGCTTTTACTAATGTTAAATGCTTTTACCTATCTTAGCTGATGTTAAATAACAACAAATTAGAGTTTTGGTTAATATTAGCTAGCATGTAAAGCCAGTGTTTCTGATAACAAACAGTTCATTTTTGTAAAGATTTATGTAATTTGCAATCGCATAATAAGCAAATCTTCAATAAAATTTCAACTTTTACCTAAAGATAAAATGAACTACTTCACCAAGTAACTTAGCTGACATTAGCTACAAGTTACTACCAGTTAGGATCTCAGTTAAAATTAGCTAGCTAACACTTCAGTCAGGTTTATGTCATTTGTAACATTTGTGTAAAACAGCAAACTTTCTGCAACATTCCAACAGTTTATTTTCGATAACAGACTGTTGATAAATGAACGTTGATGATGTTTGCAAACTACAAGTAGGGATTATTTGGGAGTTAGCCAGCTAATGACAGTTTGCTATCGGTTCATGTTAGTTAAAATGTCTAAACTGAAACATAATTGCAAGTCACAGCATAGTTTCTATTCATTAACAAATGTTTACTGACTTTTAACAGTCATTAACATTTCTGCATGCTAGATAACATTAGTTAACTACGAATTGGCTTGCTTTGTAGCGAGCTAGCTAAGACAAAACATTGCTAGCGCTGAAATTTTTTCACAAATTGCGTACAATGTTGATAATTCCATGTAAACAATTGCAGCATGATTTCAATGAAGATATCGAAATTCTTATCCATGTTCTTTTTGACGGAAATAAAAGTCGACGTTAATACAAATACTGAATATTAATGACATGTTTACATTTTTGCTCCATTCTAATGCATTTTTGCATTCATTAAGCGTTCCTGGGACTTCTTGCTGAATTGGACTGTTTACCAACCGTGATGTCTTCATAGACCTCACTCGACCGAATTTCCGATTTCTCGCTCTTTCTCTCTCTATTTCTCTACACAGCAAGCCATGCATAAAGAAAATATTCTTCCCAGTTGCTTGGAAATTAACAGACATTATCACAGCATCATAGAGAAAAATACCCTGATTCTGTCACGCTGCAGGAGAATCAACATGCAGGTTGTGAATAAAATTTCCGAGAATGAAATGTCTGTGCGTAAAGCAGAGCCTTTGTATTTTGTTTTTGGAGCATGCGCTAGTGTGTATTATGATTACGGTTCACTTGGTAGTCATCTTCCCATTTGTTCTGAGTAGTTATTCCCAAACAAGGTTCATTATCATTCACACATACACAGAACTGCCAGTTTATTAGCTATATTGATCTAGTATCTAATAAAGTGGCAACTCCGCGTACGCCGTGTGATAAATAAAGGCAGAATCACTTTCGGAAAAAGGAACTAAAGCACCAGCGTGATTCCGACCAGAGTGGAGAAGAGAAAAGCAATTTTCCAGCTCATGGCTCGCTGTGTAACACACTGCGCACCTACTGCCATTAGAAATACTAATTTCCATTAATGCAGTTTCTCACTATTATACTGCCGTACCGTAAATGTTACCTTTTCCATTTCACATAATTAAATAAATATATTCACTACGCAGCCTTCCTTCGCCGCCGGCGCTCGTCTGACATTTTAGCACAATTGCGCAATTGCTAGATCAACTGTGTTTTCAGACTACACTGACACCGATTTTTAAATGAGTGCAAGTTTAACGATGTAATTTCACCAAAGCCGTGTTAATTAAATAACTATATTCACTATGTCAGAAATAAAACACAACCGGATATGCTGATATAGGAACATAATCAACGAGAGTATTTTATTCCTCTTATACCACACAGCCATCTCCAAACAATGTATTAAAGAACGACACCTTGTAGTTTTTATCCGCTTATAGTTGCATTTAATGCTCGCAACATCTGAAAACAAGTCTGATCCTATTTATAGGTTATAGAAGCTATAAATGGGGAAAAAGAACAGCTATGAGTCATTCCTGCACCAGTCTGTATTTATCTCTGTCCTCTTTTTAATGAGAGTGCTGACACTGGAGACTCCTTCCAAAAGAACGTCTCCTTACAGAAATCTATTGTTTGTTTGTTTATCTTTTGAGAAAGCTTACGAACTCAGCAATTTGCTTAAAAAAAAAAAAACATTACCTACAGTATTGGGTTGTTTTTTTATACATATATATATATATATATATATATATATTATTAAAAAATCTTTTAAGGAATTAGCTATCCTATCTTACAGGTTATGTTTTAACTAGTCGCTAATTTGGTTAATTCAAATTTTCTAAAATGTGTATGGGGTAAAGCAACGCTTCAAATATTTCCTACGTTCAAATGGAGTCATGTTACTTTACCTATAATAAATTCCATATGAGCAACTTACTTTTGGTACGTTTACTACCTCAGCAAGCCGAGTTCAGTTATCTGTGGATGCTTGGTGTAATAATCGTGTAATTTAGCCACAGGGAGTCTTTTCTTAGTACATTACCACCACATCTGAAATAAATTTTGATGTTCTGAATGGTGTTGTGTTGTTTCTATGGTCACTTTCCTTCTACCCTCCTTATATCAGTCTTAATGGCTAGTGATAGCTAGCTAAATTGGGCCTCAGTCATTAGCTTATGCTCATGTTCCACGGTATCCTAGCAACAGTTTTCTAACACTTTTAGTCTGTTCAAATGATGGGTGTATTACATGTGCAATTTCTTGCACATATAGTCTGTATACTCCTTCACATACTATCATATAGTGTTTTCATGTCATTTTCTTGTACACTTCCTGACTTCCTGACATTTTTTGTACAATTACACCCTGATCCGTGGTCTTTTTTGTGTCTGCCTACAATAAAGCTGATTCTGACTGCAAGTTCTACAGGGCATTAATCAGAACCCGACTGATTATAGAGATTATAACTCTGAAGTAAGGCTGTACAACGAGATCAGCCTCCACGCAATCAGCCGCCGTAGTGCGTCCGAGAGCTTTTAATGAAAGCATGTTTTGTTTCCCTCTGTGCTGCTGGAGATCTTTGACGGATTGAGTTTCTGTTTGTGGAGAATCTTCCCAAGCACTTTATCTGCAGCTATCAGTGCGCTAATGCAGCGCAGGCCTGTCAGGCTCCAGCAATCAAACCGCTTTTCCAGCCTGGGACCTAATGCGCTTTTTCTACCTCTTTCTCTCTGCTTCTCCCTCCCACACAGCGAAACACAAACACATTTGCTGTATCTCTCTTGCTCTCCCTCACAGTTTTATCTGCTTGAACAGCTTGTAAAGAAGAGCAGTGGTGGGAAAACAGGGATGTTATTGATCCCTGGTCCGAGGCCGATTTCACTTAAAAGGCAGAGTGTATGATTTTATCGCGTTTAAAGCTTAGAGTCTCTGATATACCGTATGAAACGTGAAAAATCAGGGTCAGACAGTCAAATATAAGCCTGTATTGACTAATAGTGAACTTTATTCAGAGGTGTAATAAATCTCTGTTTTGTAGTGATCTAATGCAGTTAATCTATATATATCTAATTTACTTAATCTAGTCCACTGTTGTGTTTTTAGTAACTGGTTAATCAATAGCTGTGCTTTCTAGTTTCGCGTGGTTATTGATTGGTTTCCTCGCCTCTGAGGTTGGAGTCTGTGATTTAGGAATCGATATCCGTAATGAATATTTGCCACACTGTGTCAAGGGAACTGAAAACTAAAGGTGTGAGGATTGACCGATTTGAATCGAAGCATCTAACTCAATAATTATGACATAGATCCAAACAGTTTTTCATTTCTAACATACTCTTATTTGCAAGCATTATCAAATAAAGTTTCATTTCTCTCAAATTCTATGCTTCTCAAAGCAGGTGAGGACTTTGTGCCTGTCAGTTAATCCTAGTGGAGGAGGCGTGGCCTCTGTCAGTTCCAGTGGTGGAGGTGTGGCCTCTGTCAGTTCCAGTGGTGGAGGCGTGGCCTCTGTCAGTTCCAGTGGAGGAGGCGTGGCCTCTGTCAGTTCCAGTGGTGGAGGCGTGGCCTCTGTCAGTTCCAGTGGAGGAGGCGTGGCCTCTTTAGCTGTCAGTCAATCCTAATGAAGGACGCATGGCCTCTCCATCTGTCAGTCAAAGTGAAAGGAGGCATGGCCTCTGTGTCTGCATCTGTCAGGTATAGAAGTCCTTTGTGTGTATGTGTGTAAATCAGTCCTACTGAAGGAGGTGTGGCTTGTTAGCCCCTTTAAAGGAGGTGTGATCTCTTAAACTTTCACCACAAATATCATAAGTAATAATAGATAGGAAATATAAAAATGGCATACAAAGAAATACTGACAGATATTAAGCTGAAGCCTCATTAACAGTTGCTAGTTGTGTAATACAGTGCAAATATTTAGAAGCTCCGCTTAGGTACAGTAGTATCAGACATACATTGTGTTCCACTTCACGGCTGGACTGAAGTGCAGCTAAATGAGGGAGAACTGAATCCCAGCTGTGTGAACTGCTGCTAACCAACACACACAGCTGGAACATGCCTGAGTCATTAGTCACTGCTACACAAATAGTTGGCCTTGTAGTTGTTTTTGCCTACAGAATCTGTTCTCAACAATCAGCTTGAAGAACTTAAAAATGTGGCCTCTCTGTCTTCTACAACATCAGACAGAAAATAATATGGGATGTAATTTTATTCAATGATTTAATGCAGCTTGTGGTAGAATGCAAAAGAAAGACAACTGTGGCAGTGATGGAATTTCAGAATATAGCTTCCTGTCTAAAAAAAAAAAAAAAAAACCTCCTGAACTTTTCTTGAATTTGTACCAAACATTAATTTGAACAAATTTCTCTGTAATGAGGGAACAGAAAACTTGTTTACTTAAAATAAAACCCAGTTATAATGAGTTGAACATTTATGCAAAACACATTTCTGTTGAATGATTTTTAATGTCCCTGTTTTTTCAGAGAGGAGAATTTGTAAGCGTCACAAACGTAATTAATGTTGGTTTTAGCATAATAACACATGGACACCAAAAAAAAAAAACCTTCAGGAAGGCATTTTTTTTTTTCAAAAGAAATTGGACAAAACCTTACAAGAACAGCTTTGGTGGGACTTACTTTCATGTCTGTCATACTTTGCTTCAGTTTAAATATTGCTGTATTTGAGACCGTCAGCCTTTGAATATAAATGAAATTCAAGGAAATAGTTTTTCTGGGTATTTTTCTCAGTACAGGGATTGATTATTATTTTCCATGGTAATCGCACATACGCTCCAGATGTGGTGTATGTAGATCATGGTAACAAACTGCAGAATTCCTGTAATCAAATCAAACCTCTAACCCAATGAATAAAGCCTAGTTGTTTACTGTGTTTGTTTGTTTTTTACCTGCACATGATGTGACGCACAGAAAGACAGCTCCAAGTCCCATCTCAGCTGTAGCACACTATTGATTTCTGCCAGCATTACCAGCTGAATGAGGTTTTGATTTACACGACTTTGGGAAAGAGCCCTGCGAAGACGTCCAGTCGTATTCCATGGTGGGACATATCACCGAGTCAGCAGGTGTCTAATTAAAATGACAAAGGTGGTGTGGAGATGGACCTCGATCAGCATTTCGGTTAAATTCGCCTTCCTGATATTTTCCATAGAGGAAGAAAAACACCAGCGTGGAAAGAATCACAGCAGGACCAAAACAATGACTGTGATGACATTTCTCGGGAGCGGGTGAGAGGTGAAGCTTCAGCGAGATGGAACAATGCCCCGAGCCTTATGTTCCGTGGCCCGTTTTATAAAGTGAATTCGGTGAAGGCGAATTTTTGTTATTCAACATGACACTTTCGGTGCTTGGCTCGACCTCGCCGAAGAAAAAGAAGAGTCTGTCATTTATTTATTTTCTTTAAAATCATATTTATTTCACAGACATGATTTGTAGGCTATTATAAATACAAAAATTTCTTGGTGGCCCCATTTCTTATTTACACTCCAAGAATCCCCAAGCATGGAAAACCCGTCATTGTTCTGTTTCTATCGATATTGTATTTTATTTGAAGGCTATGTATTTAGCCTTCCAGTTTTATCACAATTCTTCACATTTTAACATTTTCAGTAGGATTTCTACCAACAAAATATCAAATTACCAAGTCCTTCAGGAGTTAAAGGGCTGCTAGAGCAGAGAAAATGTGAACTTTGGCTGTCTATCGAGAGCAAGAATGTGAAGCCCAGACTTGTGTTTCTGTGTAGAAGGTTCTTGCCAGGTTACCTTGTGAAGAACCAATTCAGAAAGATATCAGAGGCTGGATGCACTTACAAGTCGTACTTTATATAGAGACCTTTACAACTGCTGCACCAACTAAAGTTACAACTATACTTATCGAAGATTGATCTTAGCTGTGTGCATTTACGTGAAAGCGTATATAAGAATAACGGTTGCTATGCCACCTTTCTAACCGCAACTAATTCATGTTAGCGCCAAAAATAAGCAAAACTAAAAAAACCCCAAAAGGATAGCTGAACATACACACACAAAAAACAAAACAGCCAACGTACAGATATGGATGGATGACTTAAGCCTGGGGTATTCAACTAAAACGTGTAAAGATTTGCATTACCGCTTTTGATTCAAGTGCTAGACGCTGAACCGATAAAAGCACACTTTTCATTTTTTTCCTTGTAAGCTATACCATTAGTTTAATAATAAGACCAGAGATGGTAAATAAAATGCGTGAAAGCTCTCCTCTTTCGGAGCTAATGTTCAGTCTTCGGAAATACGTTCTTTGGGTCCGCGTCTTGACTGCAACGTGTCTCGTGAAGACCCCCATGTTATTTGCCGAAGTCTAAGGGGAAAAGAAATACCTTTTGCTTAAGGAAAGAAATGATGTTTTAGTTTGGAGACAGCTTCCAACCAGAGCAGGAGTGCCTTCTAAAGTATCAGGTTATAGTAGTATCATCGTTGAAGAAGTGTTTTTCCGTTGATCCGTTCAAGTTCCTTTCCAGTTTGAAAGCCTGCTAGATATAAATTTGACAGCTTGGACACAATACTGTGATAAGCTAATTAGCATTTCAAGCAGTTTCCATAAAAGTATGGTGGTCTGGGGAAAAAAGTCATACTCTGCATACTAGGTTTTTTTTTCTGACCACTGGTTGGTGCCACGGTGGTCCCACTAGATTCCACAGAAGTCCAAAATAATCCTTAAGAGCACCTGTCGATGCCAAAACATGAATATTTGTTTATTTATTTAGCTTTAGCCACCGCATATGATGCAGATAATGCAGCTAGTGTTGCATTTCATTTAATCAAAAAAAAAAAATATCACTCATGATTCCATAGCTTCTTGCATTTAAATTTGTTTTTTCCTAAAATGGCTCATATTGCAGGAAGACTAGACACGAATTCCAGCATCTGTTACAGAGGCGAAGTTTGAAATGTCAACGTCTGGATGATGAAGTACAGGAATACGGCCGTCGCTGCAGGCTCTTTGCTCTTGCAAACACTGTCTGGCTGATCAGCATCCGCAATGAGAATTATGCCATGCTAATGTATTAATGTATTCAATGTGTATTTAGCTTATAGCTCATTAACAATGCTGTCACATTCGGAGTTGGGTCTCAGGAGCGCACGCCTCCCCACCTTATCATGGGTCTCTGGGCGCGTGCAGGAGTGCTTGTATACGCGTGCATTAGCATAACGGTGACTGTTAGCCAGAGCAACATGCGAGTTAACGGTTTCCTGAGTCATTATGCACCATTAACCCTGCTGGAGGCTTCAAAATGGTGATATAGTATAACGTAAGAAGGAAATAGAATTATGATTATGATATAGCAGTATAGGTTACGACATTATCGTTAGCACTATTTTGAAATATCTGAAGATTTCGTATTTCTAGAACCAAATCGGTAGAACTGATTAGTAATAAATCCTTCTCTGAGTTTATTTGTAGATTAGTGTGTCTTCATGTTACATAACATTTACCATGATATATAGTTTTGCTGTAAAAATGAAAAATAGTGGCAAAATATTAAGTTCCAGGATTATTGTCCAACATATACAAATATTCTCAGGTATCCACAGCTTGTATGCTATTGACTCTAGAAAATATAAGACTATCATACATGGGAAAGAAGTGGAAATAAATAATTGGTGAAAAAATAGATTCAATGTCCAGCTACATACAGAACATCGCTGTGGTATATGTTGAACAAAACACTTCAGGATGTGCTGTTATTGGAAAATAATCAATGACAGCGCTGGTGGGATGTTATTACCAGTTTTCCCCCCATAGCGCCATATGATTGTGTTGTAACCCGTACATATTTTTCCTTAGAAGCTTGATCACAGATTTGTGAGTGATAATCATGATCTCAAGTTCACACTTGGGATTCACAAGAGCCATGCAGCCTTAATTCAAACTCTTGTATAAATTATACATGCATGTTACGTTTTATGTGTTACTGAAACTAAGGAGGAGATTCCTAGGGAGTTTTTCATCCAATCCTGTTTGACAAATGCTATTGCAGTGGAATGTAGGGAATAAAGTTAAGAGAATAGAGCATTGGAGGAAAGCCAGAACCAACAGCATCAAATTGGTCCAGAATTACTCGAGTCGATTACTTGTTAGAAAGAATTTGCATAAAAGTAAGAAAATATTTTAACTCAAATGTTGCTTGTGTCTGAAGCCAGAGGTCCTTGGTTCACTTTGGACAGTCATCATAATGTTCCACCCCATGTAAAGCTAACCAAGTTCTTTCATTCTTACGTTCCCGATGGTGTTCCGGTATCATGGCTCTCTTGGCAATAATCCTAGCAGCCATAAATTTCCCTCTTTGTATCCCCCAACCGAGCACTCATCCACAATTTTATTTACAGTCTTCCAACGGCCATCACACGGCAGGGAACGTCTGGAGAGAGTGTGTCCTCCTTGTCACCAAAAGTCCAGTAAATCCTCAAACGGCCTCTGAAGCCAAGATAGATGCCTCGATGCGCACTGCTACTGTCAAGGACAGAGATAAAGGCTTTTATATCACTCTCCGTTTTTGCTCGAAGCCCACGCTGAAACACACAATCCAACCAGAATGAACAGACCCATTATTTCCAAGCTGACAGTATGGTTATATACGGTTGGGTGAGGAAACCTGGGCCAATTCCCAATTCCAACTGACCTTAAAGTGAACTATGACAGGGTCCAAAAGCTTGAATCCACACACAAAAAAACAGTTTTTCACTAAATCATTATTATTTATTTAGACCAAATACACTTACGTGGAATTATATTTCTCCTTGCTGTGTTGAAGAAAGGTGGCATGATGCAGTGGTTAGCGCTATTACCTCACAGCAAGAAGGTTCTGGTTCAAACCTGCTGGTTGACTGTGGTCTTTCTATGCGGAGTTTGCATTTTCTTCGCTCTGTGGGTTTCCTCCGGGTGCTCCGGTTTCCTCCCACAGTCCAAAGACATGCAGATTAGGTCAGCTGGCTACTCATAGGTGTGAAAGTGAATGTGAATGGTTGTTCGTCTCAGTGTCAGCCCTGCAGTTTATCCCAAGGTGTACCCTGCGTCACACCCAGAGTCAGCTGGGACTGGCTCCAGCTTCCCCACGACCCTTAACAGATAAGTGGTATTGTTAATAGATGGATCGATGGATTGATATATCGAAGAGCGGCTGATAAATGACAAAACAGCGAGAAAAAGCCTAATTTGTCAAATATTTATAGCACAGCACTGCTGAATTCTTGAATCTGATTCAGTCAGAAGTTGCTGCTGCTGATTAATTTTCTATAACAGCAGCTCAGGAGAATAAACCACATGTTTATATCGATATGTTTGTCTAATATGTTATTTGCTATACTTTACGGCAGATGTTTCACATAAAAAAGGAATCACTGATGGAAAGAGTCTCCAGCGTCAGAGTTAAAACTGTAACTTTACGTTTTCCAACACTGGAAAGCCTTGAGGACAGAAAGCTTTGCTGTTTCTTGGTAACTTGACCGGCTGTATTATTTTTTATTATTTTTTTGTCTTATTAAGTCCATGAGAGAAAAAAGAGAGGCTGATGGGGAAACGATTGTTTTAGCTGCAAAATCTTTCCATGGATGTTCCACAACTTTAAAAAAGCTTTGTCTCAAGTATCAGGCATTTGAGAATAATGTGACTCAACTGCAGAGTTGCATTAGTTTTTAATAACCTTTTAATAAACAAGAGCAACGGTTTCTGACGTTTGTTTATTCTGCGTTTCTCAGAAGCCAACTGCTGCATTGAGAAACATTATTGACTGGACGTCACTTTAACCTCAAAGTGTCTGCAGTCTGAAGACTGTAAAAGGACCGACAGCAGGCGAGAATTAAAGAGCAGGTGGAGGAAATGTACAAGATTGACACATGAGTAATGGTGAGCTCAGGGTCTGTGTGCTGCGTGCGTTAGTCCTTGAAAATTTCCAACGAGCTGTTTATTAGGCAGACACACATCAGTGGCTGTAATTACCATTCAGCGCTGAATGGGACAGCCGTGAATGATGGACGATATGAATGATGCTCCCAGAGCCTGAAAACAACGCCCTCACCTCGACCTTCAGGTTATAGGCGAGTGGGAGTGTATGGCCAAACCAATAAATCCTGCTTCCTGTGGAACCATTAAAGCCAGTGAAAGAAAAATCTGAGTCGCCGAGCCATTTGTCATGCTTTGTACCAAACTATAAAGGTGTCATAATTAATAAATGGATATTGTAATTCAGAGCATCAAAGATTGCTGTTTATGCAGACTGACGCAAAGCACCAGCATTTATGTTTATTACATTCAGAAAAGTACAGAACAAAACAGAGAGTAGGAACGCATGCAGCATGGACCGTCCATCATTTTCCACCCGAAATTGAGACGTTGCAGTGAAAAATTCTGAGTTTGACAGCATCTTAAACAGACAGGAAGTGAAACCATCCTCTACACAACACACCCTAGAGGGTTCTTTTACACTCACCAGCTCTTTTTCTGGAAGCTTAAAATGAGATTTATAGCAGATTTGTCTTAGTGTTGTGCATGATCCAACAGCGCAAAGCTGTCAGATAGAATTTAGCTTTAGCGCTAGTAAAGAAAGTATCTCAAATCACATACTTATGAACTCTACTAGAAGATATTCGAGCAGTAAGGATAAATGTACTACAGTAAAAAAAAGACTCTAGGATGGATTATATTTATCAAGCAAACGAAGTTTGCAGCAGATTTTTGCACTGCCGTGTCTCCTGAGTCCGTTGAACAAAATTGTTTTGGGGCCTAAACGAGAACTGAGAGGCAGGGCTTCTTCAGAACTGACCATTTTAGGTCTACTTAAGCTCTAATGTCACAGCGGGACAACTGAGGATGTTGTCATAGGCTGAGTTCAGGTAAGAGCCTAGGGGATCCACTGACAAGCAAATAAAACCTATATGTGTGGCCTTCTGGGAAATTCCCCATTGGTTGTCCTTGTGGCTGAAATATGATAAACTGTAAGAACAAAGATGACAAATCAGGTTTTGGCACAAAATTAATTTTGGTCTGCCTATAAAATACTTTGTTACTTCAGCTTAAAGGAATTGTAAATATGTGTCACCAAAACTATGTGAAAATATTATTATTTTTTAGTTTAATTCTGCCTAGGATTTCTGCAACGATCATGTTGGGCACTTTTATTGAGTCATAGATCACAATATTCTTCTAGACAAATTAGAAAATGTTGTTGGAATTAGAGGACTGGCACTTTCCTGGCTCAGATCTTATTTGACTGATCATTATCTCTTTGTAAATCTTAGCAATGACTCCTCTAGGCATACAGAAGTAAAGTTTGGTCTTCCACAAAGCTCTGTTCAGGCTAGTTCAGGCTTTTAGGTCAGACTACAAGCTTCAGTTAGTTCTGAATTCAGCAAATCCTTATTTTTTTTAATTATATCACCCACATTATACTGGATTTCAATACAGTTTATTGTTGATTAATAAATACTTCCTCTGTCCTTAAAAGCATGAATATTCACATCACAGTACCTGAGTGATCTTTTGGCCTATTATGACACAATTTGTCTGCTTCATTCACAAGGAGCAGCTTCTTTATTAGTACCTAGATTACTGAAAACTACAGCAGGGGGCTGAGATTTTTCCTATAAAGCCCCCCAGCTATGGAAGAGCCTTCCAATTAGAGTTCAGGAATCAGACGCAATCTCAGTCTTTAAGCCTTTGTTGAATACATATTTGTTTAGTCAGACATTTTTTTTTCCTGGGAAAAATCACAGATCTGGAGGTTCATGGTCATAGAGTGTGACGGTAAACTGGGATGTTTTGATTCAGATTAGAGACGTGAAATGGCTAATATTTCTAGTAATGCATTCTTCTTTGATATTGATATGCCTGGGGTAATGTTGATGTTCTCCCCGTGCATGCGTGGGTTTCCTCCGGGTGCTCCGGTTTCCTCCCACAGTCCAAAGACATGCAGATTAG
>JAQQZR010000019.1:2459797-2477523 GCA_030068235.1 Notoglanidium macrostoma
AAGATGCTGGGATTGGCTCCAGCTTCCCCGCCACCCAGACGGATAAAGCGCTATAGATAATGGATGGATGGATAGAAAAGTCAAATTTACACAATTGTTCACCTTTCAGGCTGCCAGTCTTAGAAAGCTTTAAGAGGACGGTGTGGATTATGTGGATGATAGTAGTTTCATTACTAAAGCAATCACTAAATTAAGTATATATTAAGATTTGAGCCTGTATTCATGGGTGAAAAACTTCCATTAGTTTTTGTTTCATTATATTCATAGTTAAAGTGCAAAACTAAAAAAAAAAAAAAAAAAATCAGACATGTGCGCAGACAGAAACCTCAGACATGAAACATGGCTTTGGCTTATTTGGCTGACTAAATTTCAGGTGCATGGAAAACTGTGTTTTTTCCTGCCTGAACAATCCCACAAATATTTGACCTCCAGTTTCAGAAAGGCTGTGTATGATTTGTCCTGACTCAAACCCTGATGCAAATCTGCATTTCCCAAACAACAATGACGATAATGTCGGTAATATTTATTATTAGTGTTGTTATTATTGAAGTTACACATGGAACAGAGGAGATATTGAATGGTAACAGTGTAATAAAGAGCAAGGAAAATCTCATGTCTGAAATGAGAGCTTGGCAAAAGTCGCTGCAAATTATGAACACACAGAAGTATTAAGCAATAAAGATAAACAGTGTGATGCTGTGTCTGACATGAGGGTGCACATATTCTTCGTATCCTACGGCATAAAGAATGCTGACGAGAGGGAGAGAGTGTGTGTGTGGGGGGGGGCCCTGTCTCATAAAAGTACAATCCAGAACCTGTCAGATCATCTCTAAGTAAACACACACACACAAAACATGAATGCATTGGAGCCTAAAAGATGGCAGTTAGCATCTTTAAGATAAAAAGTAAATAAGAAAAACAAAGATTGGAAAGATTCTTGTTAGGACATGATACGGAACATTTTATTGACATGTACAGAGTTAAATAGAGCAATCCACACCTAACCACGTTTCCCTAACATAATTGCGCCCACGTGCCTGCTAATTGTGTTGATGACAAATAACTTCAACAAAGGCACGAGTGGGTTAAAGTTGAAAAAAAAAAAATACACCACACATTAATTAGCTGGAGCACCATATATTTGATCTACATAAAGAAAAATCGACTGAAATACAGATAACCATAATTTTAAAAATGATAAAAAACAGACGTCCGCCAAGGACAACAGTGTGTGATATGCAACCTGCATCTGCAACTGCAACCGCTTTATTATATGTCTGGATAAATTTCTAAAGGAATCATCGTATTTCTACATTGGCTATGTTTTGTCACTACTGAACTCTAATGCCATCTACTGGATTTGAAGGTGCACGAAACTGTTGGGCACAGACTTCCACCAAGCCCAAATGCTGTATCTCGCAACGTTAGCGAAAGTGACACTATTTCATTAATTTTTATTAAATTTGAATAAAATCTCCTTGGTGGACGTAACAAACGGGCACATTATAATTACCCTAATTAACAGTTAAAGAGCAAAAATATCAATCCTTATAGTCCAGAAAGTTTGACACATTTTGCCTGATGGGAAACAATACAAGGTGTACTTAACTGAACAGTGCTATTGTAGGCATATACGTTTATAAGCATGTACTGTATGTTTATGCATGCTTAGATTAGCATTGTTTGTTAGAAAAGGTCTTTTTAAAAAGCTAACATCTTTCTCTAACATGCTCCAAACACACCACACAATGTCGAGAGTTCAAGCCTAAGGAAATGTTTCTCAGACAATCCTGAAGTAAAGAGCTGTTGTGATGACATTGTTTAACTTGAGCTTAGAAGCTTGAGCTTATAGTGAGATTAGCTAAATTCCAAGTTAACTAGCTATTTTAACCAGCTATGTTTAGCTATAACAACGACAACCTGTCGAGTTCTTTCGTGCTTTTTTTAAGTGAGATTTTTTTCATTAGAATTTCTCATAATCAACAGTTTCATCTCGCAAAATATAACATAGTGCGAATAATTTTCGCAAGGAAAATGTTGCCTCGCTCAACTTTGGTGAAATTTGTTGATGTAGTACTTCTTTGGCCTCCCTATAGTAATGGTTTTATTCCTTGAAGCACATCCACAATGGAGGAATTT
The DNA here is from genome assembly GCA_030068235.1 of Notoglanidium macrostoma. Taxonomy (NCBI): domain Eukaryota; kingdom Metazoa; phylum Chordata; class Actinopteri; order Siluriformes; family Auchenoglanididae; genus Notoglanidium; species Notoglanidium macrostoma. Next base: position 2,461,937 of record JAQQZR010000019.1, read on the forward strand.
TTCATTTTAGCTGGGTGCAGGCATGAAATTTATATACATTATTACTTTTTTTGACCTGACTATAAATTATACCGTAAAAAAATATGCAGCTTGGTATAAAAAGCTGGGTTAGATAACATATCTATCTTTTACTTTTTTTTTTTCTTTTTTTTTTACATACTTCAATATAAGTAAATATGACATGTTATCATACGTACTCAATGGCACGCCTACATTCCCATATATGGTCTTAAGGGCACGCCTGCTCGCAGCTGTTTTTTTTTTTCATTTTTTTTTTTTCATTTTCAAATATTTATACAAAGACACTCCTTCAACCTTATTGTTTCAATCTGGTGCATCAGTTTGAAGGCTGCGTGATTCATCATCTCCTTTAAAGAATTTTTAGGTGATTTCCAGTTTATGATGTAAGGCTGGACAAGCTCTAGGACTGGCTACCCAGCATGCATTTCAACAATTCCAGACTTTCTGTGTTCCTTGGATTCCTTGGAGTCCACAAGCACTATAGCCTGTGAGTTGTGTGCTATCAGGACGATCACAGCGACTATAAGCATGTATTGGTCGGGGGAGGTGAACACGCCAGATGTTTTCTCTCTGTATGCGTGGCACATTAGCCCTTTTGGCAATTACACACATTCTTCTTTTTCCGGATTTCAAAAGAATCTTACATTTCTTTCTATCACAGCCAAGCCTGCACTTATGATTCATAATTGGTCATAAAAAAGGGTCACAGAGTCTCTAGGTTGTAAAAACCCTCGTGTTTTCTGAGCTATTTATGGTTTTTTTTTTTGGTTTGTATTTTTTTTTACTCTTGTCCAGCCGAGGATGTTCCTCTTCTGCATATTTTCACTTTGCAGAGTTTGGTGTGTACAGGCTGATGAATGGGACTAGCCTTTGGCCTGGCACTAAAGCACACATGCTCTTTAAGAGAACACACACACACACACACATACATGCACACACACACACACACACACACACGGGACTGACTATTCATCACTCTAAACTTCTCTGTGCAGCTGGAGACATGAAAGCACCAACCTATAAACAGAAGGAGGGTTTTTTTAGGTTGTGAGTGTGTGTCTGTTGTGTGTGTGTGGGGGGGGAGTGTGGGAAAGTTTAAAAATGAAAACGACTTACATTAGCCAAACTTTTTAAAGTTGGAATGCTGATCTTGGCTAGTTCTACCTTTCTGATTAGGAGCGTGGTCATCTGGCCAGGAAAGATGTCAGAGAATTCTTTTTATTTTCATCTTCATCTCTTCCATTTCCAGCTCTGCCTTGGACACATCCTTTTTGTATCTATACACACAAACACACACATTCACACCTTGAATTGCACCTGGTCACTTATACCTGTAACCAACAAAGGGTTAAAAATGTCTTTCTTTTTCATTAAATAAATTCTTCTGGATATCACGGACTATGACGCGGGATGTCTTGCTGACAATATTAATCACATATCAGTGCAGAGACACTGCATTAACACATGTATGCTTCAGACTAGTGTAGAAGAGACTCAGAAATTAGCAGGTGGGAATTGGCTCCAGTTAAAAAATAAAACAGCTGTAAAATAGCAAATGGTTTGTGATTTGTCCAACAGAAGACACGGTGTGTCATAATGATCCTATCAGTTACAAACGTATGAAGAGAAAATTACTACAGCTGTTCTTAAAGCTCTGCCAAGCACAAATCTTAAAAATCATAATATTGTTTAGTACTTTTTGGTATTTGGGTCAAAGAAATGCAATGAGAACATTTTACCTCTGAATACAATAAAAAAAAATTTGGGGGAAAGTGGGCAATTTTTTTCCACTGGACAGAAATACAGCGTAAAAAAAAAAAGGTTTTGGTAAGTGTGCATGAAATAAATAAATGATGTAATAATTACCTAAATATATCATTTTAGCGCAGGACACATTCTATGTGTTCTCATGCAGGTATGTAGATATGAAGCTCACGGGACAACGACAAGCCAAGTCATTAACATGATCAGGGTCATGATCAAGGTCGCTTTAGTTTAAATGATCAATCAGGTTATATTTTTGGGAAAAGTACATTTTAAAAGATTGCAGGGTACATGCAAAAAAAAAAAAAAAAAAAAAGCTGAGGAAGAAAGCAAGTTAAGAATGGTCAAGTGGGATAGGGATTGAACAAGAAAAAAAAAAGAACATGGTACACCAAGGTGCCAAGATGTAACCAGATAGAAGATACTGTAGATAAAAACCTTGAAGATTCTGAAGCTTGTGGCCAGAAAAGTGTAAGAACGAGAGTCCCAGAGAGTTTAAATTGTGTGAAAGGAGAGAGAAGAGAACGGGAAGGTTTTTCCCAATCTTGAACACAACGAATACACAGAAACATGTGTTTGGAGCAGGGAGAGAAAGATAGATAGAGAGAGAGCGAGAACAAGAGAGGGAAAGCGCAGGGGGGGTCTGCAGACAATTTACTGAATGTCAGTTTCTCCTATAGAAGGTGACAGCTTGACACTGGCATGCCTGAGGATGATGCGATTTTGTTTGAAGAGCTAAATGAGAATGTGTGTGTTTGTGTGTGTGTGTGTGGGACACATTATGCAGCCTGACTTCACTGTACCTGGCCAAGAAGCTTCACAGAGGGACGACAGGATGGAGGAAGGAAGGGATTCACCATTCATTACATGCACCGCTACCTCCAGCAAAGCCTCGTCTCTGAGACACAGCCGTCACCCACGCATGTCCCCCTCCAGTCCTTCAGACACGGACCATTTCTCTTCCACAGGCCTACAGGCTCGACTGTGATGCTAACACACACACTCTCACACACACACACACATAAACACACAGAGCCGTCTTAATAATTCTGACCAGTCATTTTACTCCAAACACAAGATGAAACGCATCAAATCGGATCGCTGTGTGTGTTCATTCACAAATAGCAGAGCGCTCTTATTTTCTATTTTTGTTCCAAAGCAAGACTTTCTCTCGGTAGCTAGAACAGATGAGCCGTCAATAGCGAATCCATTGATCAGTCAATAGCCGTTGCACGTTTTTAGTCAATTTTTATTTACCTCAGTATGTTTACTCCACATTATTCATATTGACAAAGCCTACAGAGATTTGAGATGAAGCAACAAAGAGGCCATGCTGAGGAGTCTTGGCCACTAGCCATGGTATTGACTTACTGCAGGATAGTAGATTGGAATTGCAATACATGGAAAAAAAAGAGAGAAAAAAATTCAACAAGCTAGTTTGCATATAGCTAGGGTTCGCATTAGATTAACAACCTTGTTCATGATATCAAGCGCTAGACTCTTGCTAAGGAGTCTGTTATGTTTAGTCAATAAATGTGGCCAAGAAGCACCAACTTTCACAGAAAGAGGCAATTTGATTGACATGGCATTTGACCATTCACAAACCTTTTCCCGTAGACTCTTGTTTAACAGTTTAATAGCATAAAAAAGAAGGGATTCTGTGAACTTTTTTTCCAGTCCTGTGCTCTGAAATACTGAAATGTTTGTTTTTCAATTCTCAATCTCAATCACTATGCAAATTTTAAGATTCTGAGGCTTATGGCCAGAAAAGTGTAGAAACCTATCAGCTGCACTGTGTTCCATGGGTGGCGTGTCTGACTCTGAGATTAGCGAAGTGCTAGCATAGTATTGTATTTATTTCTGTTTTATGAAGTACTATTTAGCCAACTAACTAGCTGTTTATTAGCTAGCTACCGAACGCACAAAAGTTATTCCATGTTTTTTTGCTATGAACTCCACACACTAGTATCCAGTTTGGATCCTTCCTTCACTAGTTCGATCTAATCAATGTTCAGACAAATCAAATTCCCAGGCAGATACGGATGACGGGCTTGACGAATGGCCACGGGACTTGGATGGATTTCTGCACACGTAGCACTGTCTTCGTCATCATCAATTATTCCTCTGTTATCAATATGTAATTATCTCCAGTGTATGATGATGTGTGTGTGGGGTGGGGGGGTGATTCATTTTGAGAGACAGTGCGTGTGAAGCGGTTGATTTCTCAGCTTCAGTTTGGCCAATTATAAGAGCTCAATGCCAGGTTAAACAAGGCAGCTGTGTCTTCGAACAAAAGCACTTTAGATGAATTGCTTCGTCGAATATCAATCCAAGGAAAATGGATCACGAGGTGAATCCGACAGCAATGATTTCTGTAATGCTGCAAGGTCAAAGGTCACATTTCTATGTGACGTTGAAGGTATCCATGAAGATATGTTGCACCATTGAACTGGGACATAGAAGGAGCATAAGTTAAATCATGCTGCTGTCTCCAGACAATTTTGCCTGGAGTCCTGGTGAACATCATTCATCAATGTGACCAATGATTCCTCAGCTTGGTTCAAACAACTGGGTAAATCTGATTTATTACCTGTATTTGCATATACCACTGTGCTGTGGATCTGATTGGTCAGAAGGCGTTGATTCATTCTCTATAACATCAGGCCACAGATTTATATTAATGACATATTAATGATAAATGATTTATAACAATAACCTTTCATTATTAATGAAATCTGTAATTTTCTTTCTTTATTATTTTCCTATAACAGCATGAGAATAGTGTTTTATTCCTTACACATCATATATAATCAGACAAGATCACGTTTGAGAAGTACCAGCATCGTGTACATGAGGTTTTCATTCCTAAACACAACTCTTTACATACAAGTAGAGAATATAGACATAAACTTGTAAATTGTACAGACTTTGAGTGACATTTATTACTTCGTAAACATTTTAGAGTTCATGCCGTTCAGTCACATTATTTTGTTTGTGTGTGCTTTCAGTGGTTTTGCAGTAGGAATGTGGATTTTGCATGATGTTTTCGCTCTTTATGCTGAATATAACTGTTTCTGCTGGGTCAGAGGACATAAATGACTTAATGAGGGCACAATATGTCACCAGAAATCTACAACAATTTGAATAAATACTGTAAAGACTAGTTTCCTTTCTGAAAAGATTGTTTCAGCTTTTTCCAAGCAGGAAAATCTGCTGAAATTTTCTCATGAAAATTTAATTATTGAGTGACTCACGACATCTCTTTTGGGAGAAAATTAAAAGCTTAGAGCCATGTTCCAAGTAAATCAGTTCCACAAAACAAGCGTCACATACTTGGCTTATCTTCTACAATTTACTGGATTGGACACAGATATCAGTATTGAGCTTCACATGAAAATGGGAGAAAATGGGAGGTTTCTGAAAAACTGACAGTGAAGTTAAGAGTATCAGGTCAGCAGCTGGTGTCATGCTTACTGCATGGTCTTAATAAGGTTTCTAGTGATTTCCCTTTTCTGTCTGCCAGACCAGCCTGTTAAGGAGAAATGATAGCTATTGTGGTATGTGGGATGTCTTTTCTATGCATTTGGCTGAAAAGTAGGCAAAATAATAGGAAGAATTTGAAATACGAATATCACACTCCTCATTTATCACAAAAAGAAATTTGATCAGGTCATGTGGTTCCATTGCATGGAACCTTTAGGCAAGTTAGGCACAAAAGCTACACCTCCTTCACTAAGACGTACCAGGACCATGCCTCCTACACTAGAACTTACAGGCACAGAGGCAACACCTTCTTCAATTTGACCGACAAGCATATAGGCCACACCTCTTTCACTGAAACTGTCGGACACAGAGGCCACGCCTCCTTCAATGTGACTGACAGGCACAGAGGCCACACCTCTTCCAATTTGACTGATAGGCACAGAGGCCACACCTCAGATACAGAGGCCATGCTTCCTTTAGCAAAAGTGACAAGCACAGGACCTCACTTCTTTCAATTTGATTGACAGGTACAGAGGCCACGCCTTCTTCAATTTGACTGATAGCTGCAGAGGCCATGCCTCGTCCAATTTGACTAGCAGGCACAGAGGCTACACCACTCTCACTGGAACTATCAGATACAGAGGCCCTGCTTCCTTTAGTGAAAGTGACAAACACAGAGCCCCACCTCCTTCAATGTGACTGACAGGCACAGAGACCATGCCCCTCTTAACTAGACCTGACAAGCAGAGGCCAGAGTTCCAACACCGAGACCCTCAACGGCCACTCCTCTTTCACTAAAGCTGTCAGACACAGAGGCCACACCTCCTTCACTCTAAGCGACAAACGCAGAAGCCAAACCTCCTTCAGTGTGACTGACAGGTACAGAGGCCACGCCCCTCATCACTAGGCCTGGCAGACAGAGTTCTAAAGTTCTAAACTGGGACTTAGAGATACAGATGACACGCCTTCAACAGGCACAGAGGCCACGCCCACATTTACTACACCTGCTGGTCACAGACCACGCCTCCTCCACAGTACGTACAGTAAAACTATAGAGGATGTCAGTGTTCATTTATTTTATTTGCTGATTTCATTATCACTTAACTCAAAATCTTTGAGGATTCTTGCAAGACATGTCTATGCTTAATCTGGAGGAAACAATGAAATCCCAAGATCCTCAAACGCTCTCCATTTTTATTCTGTTTAAAATGTAAGACCTTCTCCTGAGTTATCTTTCTGCTCAGCGACTGATGTGCATTATCTCTGTCAGACTCGGAGTGCATAGAGCCGAGATTCTTCATTAGATGGGTTGTGAGACAGCTAATCAATGTGGCCTCCTGTCGCCCTGCCGCTATCTGCACAGGAAGCTTCGGCCACCAGAAGAGCTTTTTTCTACTGATAGCTGATTACGGACGAGCGGAGAAGCTCCTGATACCTGTTTCGCTCTCTATAGTCAGGGTTTGACACTTTTTAGTTCATATCATCATTGATTCATACATTTTTATTTTAATGATTATTTCAGCACTACTGATCTTTCACATACTTCTATATTTTTTCTACCAATTTTCCCCGAATTAGCTTTCATAGCACTACATTTGATTTTTTTTTTTTTTATTTAATTATAATTTAGTTAAAATTCTTATTCTTTTAAAATGTATCTTGTCTCATACCAGTGACCCTGTTTTTTCACCAATAAAAGAATTTTTAATTTTATATTACATTTTACTTCTTTAAAAAAAAAAATTCAACTCATGAGTTTGTTAACATGATTTTATGCTACGTTTATGTTTATGCAATTTGTTAACATTTTAGCATTTTTAGTTAATAAATGGTTTCATATTTATTTAGTATTGGAAATACATCATGTAATATTTATTGATTGTTTTACGTTGACATTAGTTTGATTTTATCCTATTTTTTATGTGGTTTTATCCATTTTTTTATCCAAACTCTAAATCTTATTTTATTCCATTTTTTTATTATTATGTGTTATTTAACAAAAACATTTTTATTTAGTTAAAAATTCAAAATTATTTCAACTGCTTTCAAAGACCATGTACTTTATTACATTGAATATTTATATATTATATTTATTGATTGCTTTTATTGAATGCATTGTACCTGTCACTGGATACAAACAGATCTCTTCTATCTGTCCAATCTGATAGCGGCTTTTTCTGATTATCCTTCTCAGATCAAGGCAAGGTCAAAGTCAGATTGCTGTGCATTTGAGATGAGAGGTGAGATAACACTGCTGTCATCTGCGCTCATCTCTGCCAATTCAATTCAGCAGATTTACAGAGAGCAGGTATTACACACCTCCTGTCTCACTTCCTGTCTCACCCTCTGAACTCTCCCCTGATTATCAGTAGCACCTGATTCTACACTTTACTTTTCTTATGTATATATGTAATAATATATATAAATAATGTATAATATAATCCTACATTTTTAAAGCGTTGAGGAAATGTAGTCCAGCTTCCGACTGTAATTTACAAGACTAAACACTTAATCAGTATTGTGACAATTTATACAACTAAATATGTGCAATGTAATCGAGTTATCTGGTTTTATTAGAGTTCTGAGTAGAAAATCTGGTGCTCTTTGTTCCCTGACTACTGTTATTATAAAAAAAAGTGTTTCTTTGCATGTGTTATTAACACATATAATATGTAGGTTTTTTAATTATTATTGTCAGATCTATATTTATAGGATAATACATCATCAATAATCAATTAACAATAAGTTTATTATTATTATAGTATGTAGGAAATAACAATCCAGGTGAAAATAAATTACAAATAAAAGTACTATTTTCTTAATATCATTTCTTTGACATCTATATTCATTTAAAATCTCTATGTTTTTTTTTATATGTAATATTCAGAGCATTGTAGCTAAAGCCCATTAGACACATATAAATCTTTTTTTATTATAAGTCACTTCCATAAGTATTGGCACCCTTCAGGTGAATAGGAAAATACTGCATACACTGTATTAAAGAAACAAGTCATGAGCCAGTCATTCTTGTTCACTAAAATCAGACACATTAGTTACATTTCTGTTCCTAAAAACGTTACAAGAACTTTTTTTCTTCCATAACAGCATTTCCCTGGCAGGTAGTGTTGTTGACTCACTGCTCCAGGGTCCGGTGTTTATTCATGTCAAAATGATTGGCACCCCACACATAAATTTGCTAAACAAAGGCCAAAAAATGGTCATCTTTTCAAAAGAAAGAAATTCTTTTGTTGGTTTTAGCAAAATATGAAGTTTCACAGATGCAAAATCCATCCATCTCCAATATTAAAACCAAAGAGCAGACCGTTGTTGTGAGAGCTGTTTATGCAGTTTACAGGCAGTAAATTGCAAATAAGTATGATATGATTATGATTTTTCAAAATGTAATCAATGTTAAGTCCGTACACTATCCTTGTCTATTTGCTTTGTCAAGTCTGGTGTGTTTTAGTGCTGTGATTTTTAGCCACTTAGTTCTATATTCTGCTAAAGTTCCAAATCATGATTGTAGTGTTTTCTCCTGTTGATCCAAGACTGGGTGACTGAGCAGGGTTATGGATTTGTCTCTTTACTGTGTGTGTCAGCCATCTGACCCCCTCTCTGTATTATGATCATAAATATTGGATGAGCCCTAATGAAGAGACTGCACTTACGTCCAGCAGCCATACATTCGTTACAGGATAAAGCAAAGCAAACAGCTGAATGTCAAGGCCCATTTGTACTCTGTGTACTCATTTGTACTTCTACATACTTCCCTTTAAAGCCTATTCTCTGCCTAGGAATTCATTTATGCAGGATCACAAAGCTTTTATTTATTTATTTATTTATTTATTTATTTATTTTTAAATCCAGGGCCTGCTTTATTGAATATAGATTTGTATGTTGAATTAAAGTTTGGCTAAAGATTAATATTTTAATTAAAGTTTTTTTTGTCTTATATAAATAGTAGTCTAACAACCAAGACATTAAATGTTGTAAGTACAAACATACCTATTATACACATATAGCCTTCGGTTTATCATCATGCATGTCTCATGCCTAAATAATGAAAAAATCAAACTCAATCACTTTTGATATGCATTTGAAAAATGAAAAAAAAAAAAAAAAAAGCAAAAATGATTAATAAAACTATCAATAATTCTGGAGCTTACTGTAGTTTTACTGTTTATAAGGGTGCCAATAATTCTGGAGTCAACTTTTGTTTTCCTTTTTTCATTCATATAGGGAATTATGATTATATGAGACCTACAGTCAGAACTGCAGAAGTAAAATGAGTTAACTCCAAAATTATTGGCACCCTTAAACTTTTTGTAATATTTAGAAAAAATATTTGTTAATTTTTTTTTTTGCAGCACTCACATAATGTTCAACCTTTAATATCATTCATGGTTTGTAATTTATTGTTGTAATTTCACTGATTCTGCAGTTGACTGTATTTTGAATTTCCACTAGGGATGATACCACATAAAAAAACAAAAAGATGTCACTGAATATGAATATTTACTCAGGCTCTCAGTGTAGGTGATGACCTTTTAATAAAATCTGCACTAAGTGGAGTTCATTATTATCATTATTGCAATTTTTCATAATAAACTAGGCATCTATTATGGTAATTAATGATAATACTGGCACTTGACAATAGACCACATTAACTTACGGTAATGTAATATTTAATACCTGATAACAAAAGGCCTCTTTATATAAACACAGTTGAATATTAAACCCTAAGCATGCTTTCACTTTGGAAAAGATTTGGTAACTTGTCTTTAGTTCTAATATTTTGACCTGCTAAAAGCCAGCTTATTGGCACGAGCATAAAAACACTAATTATCAGGAGAAGCCATTAAAAGCTGTCTCTCAACAGAAATGACATTTTGACATTAAAAAAAAAGTGTGTATCAAAAATCCAGCACTGAAATCTACCAATTACTACCTATTTAAATTCAAATGAGCTTTATCAGCTTATCTATAGCCAAAGAGATCAATCTAGATCATAGAAACACACAGATAAGAGATGTTAACAGGTCTGTGTTGCCAGGTCTGTGATACTCTGCCAGAACATTTAGATCTAAATTAGACTTCTTCTTGCAAGTTGAATTTTTGAATGAAAAGAAAAATAGGCTAGTGAGGGAATAACTTTTTATAGCTGCTATAACCTGTTTGAATATATAATGAATCATATTTTCATGATTCATGCTGGATATTGTAGAGACAAGGTTGGGTTCAGCCCTTAAATATGCTACAAGATTTTTAAAAACAATATGGCCTACTTTTTAAACCAGCGAAAGCTCTATTTCTACAGTGTTTTGGTAAACTTCTGAAGGCTAAGAGTGATTCTTATAGTGAATTTGAATGAAACAACAATCTAGCAAAAAAAATCATTGAACCCTTGCCCTGTCACTGCAGTGTTACAAACCATTTAATGTTGTCCTCTTTGAGGATGTGAAGTTGTAAGCAGAGCCTGTGATCTTCTGAAAACCAGAGCCCCATCCAGAGCTTGTGTTAATTATTTACAGCACCGTGGCTGCGTCTGGGCCAGATAAGTGTGTGTTTGAAACCCCGCTGTGCTCTCTGGGCCGTTTAGTCTGAGCAGAGTGCACCATCGCTCCAGTTATCAGCCACTTTATCTCCCAGAAAAACACTCTTCAATCCAGACAGCCCCAATGCCTGTTAATAAACAGGGACTCTGTGTGTGATAAGCAGTATATGATTGCACATTCAAAAGAATTCCCACAAGCCAGTTCGTATAAAAAGGTTTTTGTATAAAATCAGTTAACAATAGATGCAATGTTCGACCAGAAATTATTTGTTTGGTCAAAATCCTGTCAGGTTAGCTTATTTAGCCTGCTAGCTAGCTATGAGTAGAGATTAACTATTTACAAATATCCATTAAAAATCCTCTCAGAAATCCTCTCAGGTTAGCCTATGTTAGCCATAATCCTGTCAGGTTAGCTCCATTTTGCCAGGTAGTTACCCAGAACAATGACATTCAGAAATATTTAGAAATCTCACTTAAAAGCCCCTCAGAAATCCTGTCAGGTTAGCATATGTTAGCTAAATAGCATTCGCTGTGAACATTTTAAACATTTCTGAAATCCTGTTAGGTTTACTTGTATTTATAGTCAGTTAGCTAGCTCTAATAATGGAGCATTATATAATTTTAAGCAATTATGAATACTATGTAAAAGAAAAAAATCCCCACAGAAATCCTGTCAGATCCAACCAGAAATCAAACTCGGTCAAAAATGAGAAGTTGTTCTGTCAGGTTAGCTCCTATTTAGCCAATTAGCCAGAAATAATAGTGAGTGTTTATGAACATCACTTAAAATCCACTCAGAAGTCCTGTCAGGTTAGGAAGTGTTAGTCAGATAAGTCATAATTGCTGGGAAGACTTTGAATGTTTTCTGAATTAAAGAAATCCTGTCAGGATAACTCCTATTTACCAATCTAGCTAGCCATAACAGTGAATATTATGAATATCACTTAAAATCCCCTCAGAAATCAAATTTACAGACAAGGGGTTATTCGTTCAGGTTTAGCTAGCTATGACAGTGAAAATTTATGGATATTACTTGAAAATCCTGTCAGCCTTTATATTAGCCAGATAAGTAGCATTAAAGACTTTCAGAAATCCTGTCGGAATAAGTTGGCCATCCAAATATGTGAAATTTAAGTGCATATAAGAATGACAATAGTTTTTCCCCCTATTTGAAGACAAAAAAGTATATTTTAATGCCTGTTAGTGCTTCTCCAAAAATGTGGAGAGCATGCGTGTATTTGAGGTGTATAAACATGTTTCCAGTTTTTATTCTTTCCTAACATGCCCTAATTCTGGTGTATCTAGTTGATTCCGAGTTTGAGCCCTTGAATTCCTGTTTCATTTAAACTGACATATCACTGGTGTCCAAGTCATCTAACCACCACGCTGTGTTCGTCCTCAGCCTACTGTTGTTACATCTTCATTGCAAAGTGTCCTTGGGTGTAACTGTATGAATAAAATGTATTATTATTATGATTACCTATTATCATAGAAATGGCTGGAGCAGCAGGCTATATCTTGCATGCTGTAGTAAAAACCACAGATGGTAAAAGGGGGTGCCAAAACTTTTCTACAATTCTAACAATTCCTTTTGCCTCAGCGCTCACTTCTTCCCACTAACAACTTCTTTTGCTTCAGAGCTCCTGTATGTGTTTCTGCAGTTCTAAAAGAAATGGCCACCGTCTTTGAAGGAAATGGGAGATTGTTCTTTTTTGTTGTTGTTGTTGTTGTTGTTAAATCCATTTTTCACGCCGGCACATATCTGATGATGGGTTACTTCTGCTCAGATGTTTTTCTCGGAGGGAGGAAAGGAAAAAAGAATCAACAAGAGAAACAGAGAGAGAGAGAGAGAGAGAGAGAGAGAGAGAGAAATGAGTAGGTAGGAGAGTATGCGCTTCTACCGGAGGAAGAAATCTTTGCTCTCTGCAAGACCTCCATCATGGTGGCTCTGAACCGTGACCGACATCATTGTGTTGTGCCGTTGCTGTGCTGCAATGAACAAATTAATTCCTGCAAACACAAGTCTGAGCACCTTACCCATAATTCCACTCTACATACTTAACAATAAGGGCCAATTTCTGCATACATAATCCATATTACTCATTATTACGGTTTATTAGAGACAGATTATGAGCAAAGGTTACTTAGGGAATTTCCCTGTAGTGGAAATTACTGAAGCCAGACTTTAATGCATTAATTGTGAAAATCTGTCTTACTGCCTGTCAATATGCGGGAAATAATAGTGCTGAAAAAAGTTGAGTTATTTGGGCTGAAGCAAGAGCAAGGAAAATCTGTCTACAAGTACGCTACTACCATCTGCTGTGTGAATGTTGCAATGCAAGACAAATCAATTTTGCTTATATCCTCTTCTAATATCTTCTAATTCAGCATTTCTCACCCAGGGGCTTGTGGTCTGTGGTATAATTACGACAGGGGGCCATGGGATGTTTCTATGTTTTTTATAGTATAAGTAGCTTTTTTGTTAAGAATTTTAAATGTTTAAAAAAATATTTAAATGTATTTTTTTAAATACATTTGTGGGTCCATTAAATTTCAAAAAAGCTGCAAACTTACTGTTTTAAATTAAATGTCCAATTCTTGAAAATTATAATCAGCTATGAAACCTATATGGAAAAAATAAAAGGCAAATCTGTACATGACTGAAAATGAATGTAGGTGAAAGAGCAAATGAATGAACAAATGAACGAATGAACGAATGAATGAAAAAAATGTCTTCTGTCAACCAAAAACACACAAAGGCCCATTAATGTTACCATAATCAGGACTTCCGGATGTTATCTCAAAACACACTCAACACTAAACTTACCCGTACCCAGGTAAATTGGTGTTAACACGGTTTTTATTTGCATAAAAGTACGTGATTAGCTGTGTGAGTATGTGATTAGATAAGGTATGGTTGAAGATGTACCATTATTGGATTGTTGTCACTGTGGTAATTATTTATACCTTTAATTTAGGTAATTCGGTTTAGCCATTGAGATTTTCAACTCCCTAATACTCAAAAAAAAAAACAGTGAAAAAATTATATATATATATAAAGAGAGAGAGGGAGAGAGAGAGAGAGAGATTATTCTCTATATGTATCTAAATATATATTTAAGATTATTTCTACACATTATTACAGAGTCAGTGCTTGAAATTGAAATTAATAAGCAGATCATTTCTCTTCTAGAAACATTCTAGACCATTTTTAGACTTTAAATGAATACATTAATTATTAAATTAATGAAGAAATGATCTAATACCTGCCTTGTATAATTGTTAGTAATGTTCTCAATCTCCTAAGGACATATAATATATATTAGATGAGTATTCAACCTAGTTTTAAAGTGCAAACACCGAGATTACTGAAATTAGATATATTACATCATCCAGTGAAATTTCCTAGAGCTACATTCAAAACACACTTCCACTTAAGCAGAAACATTTCTAGACTATCAGAAGCAAAGCCGTTCAGCGATAAGCTACGGACTATGCAGCTACAGTCTCCTGAGCATGCTATCACAAGCTAATCTCTTCTGAAGGTCATCATTGCCTCTGGAAACACATAATTACAGCTGATAAGAGTTTCCTGTTCTAATATGAGCCATAAAAGCTAAGGCCAGGGTGGTTTACTCAGTCACGACCCCTATCATTTAAAGAACTTGGAACTGGGCCTAAATAAACAAACCATGATGCTGATTTGCAGAGTCTGCAAAGGTTGTGGAAGAAATGCAGGTCGATGAACAGCAGTTTTATCTGCGGCAGTTTTCATAAAGGCTGTCCAAGGCGTCACTGTGTTCGAATACGCATCATAGACAGACATTAAAGTAACCAAAAAGATTCATATCTATACAACTGACATTAGCGCTAGGAAATTTACTATTGATTGTAACCCTTAGAGTTCAGTGAAATTCAAACTTGCACACTTTTCTACATCCTCCTGAGTTCCTGTTAGGCAAGAAGAAACCTCATTAGTTAGCCTAGTACGTCCAAGTCCACAAAGAGAAGAGCAAGCTGCTTCTCTTTCCCGCAATGAAACCTAAGGATGTAATGCTCTAAAGGCAACACAGATTTCGTTTAAACCTTTATTGATGTAACTCTTCATTTCCCCTTTTAGTAAAATTCTGTTGATGTCTTTACGGCCATTATGTTACATTTATTATTTAGAGTCAGATAAGGTCTGAAGATTAACTGAGCTAGCTAGACAAAACCATTAACCATGCACTCCAATTAGCCAGTCAGTTACTCAGCATCTTGTATATAATTAAATACTGTATATAATTAAAACTAATCTGGAAAATCGCCAAAGAATTGACTCCATGTATGCTGTTTACTCAAACTAGTCACCTAGTTAGCATACATTTGCTCTGTACAAAGCACCAAGAACGTAGCATCAGGTATGCTAGTGAAGCCATGGATACTTGGATACAGCTAGTCAACTATTCAGCACATTGTTCTAGCTTAAGGACATTATCAAGGAAATGGCTTCATGTACAATAACTTTGGTTTTAAAAATAATAATGAACATCTTCAAACTAAATTATTTCAGATACACTAACTGCTAAGCTAGTCACTTAATTAGCATGCTTTATTAGGTAAAACGATCTAGCTTGCTCATATAGCGTCAAGTAGTCTCTATTATCATGAAAAATTCACTTAAATGGGAAAGGAAAGACACAAAAACAGTTTTTTGTTGTTGTAAGTTTTGGTCTTTTTGGTCATGAATTGAAATGTGTGGATTTAATGCTGATTCCCTAGCATA
>JAQQZR010000019.1:2531479-2545688 GCA_030068235.1 Notoglanidium macrostoma
TTTAGTAAATCCCGAACTTACTTTGATGTTGGAGTAGATGTGCCTGAGCTGATCCTGAACTCAGGACAGAGGCAGTTGTTGAGACATGACTTGATGCAAAATCTGCGTAAATGTAACAACAGAGTTACATTTTCTCCAAAATCGTATTAATTTTGGTTAAACCTTTTGTGCTCCTTTACATAAACAAACCCCAAGACATATCCAGTAGCTGCATGGAAAACAGGAAAATGTTTTTAATTATAATATTAAATAAGAAAGATATATTAGATACACTCTATGGCCTAAAGTTTGTACACACCATCACAGTCAACACACAAACTGTTGCCAGAAAGTTGTAAACACACAATAGTATAGAATGTCTTCGTACGCTATAGCATTACAATTTCCCTTCACTGGAACTAAGACGCTCGAACCTGTTCCAGCTTGACTATGCCCCTGTGTACAAAGAGAGATCCATGGTTTATCAAAGGTTTAGGGAAGAACTCCTGCACAGGGCCCTGACCTCAACCCAAATGAACAGCTCTGTGATGAACTGGAACTGGAGCCTCCTCACCTAACATCAGTGCCGACCTCACTAAGGATCTTGAGGCTGAATGAATACAAATCCCCACAGCCACACTCCAACATCTAGTGGAAAGCCTTCCCTGAAGAGTGGATAATTTTTATTATCACAGCGAAGAGGAACAACATTTCGAGTGGGGTGTTCAACAAGCACGTGAGGGTCAGGGGTCCACAAACTTTTGGCCTTATAGTGTGTGTGTGTGTCACCACTGAACTCCAATCTCCAGAATCCCGAGCTCCCGGTCACGCCCCCCACGTATTCACTGGTTATGTTTATTAATCATGTATATATACAGAGTCAGCCAAAGACATACACACTTTAGGAGCACATCTACACCTAAATGTCTGAAAGCTAACGGCCACCACTTTGAGCACATCTTGTAATTGTAGAGGCCAAAGGTAACATGTATTAATCTTGTGGTGTCTGAATAAATTGAGTATTAAAATATTTATGCAAATTTTATTATTGGCCTTCAGCCAATATTTTTAAGCCGTTCTGTTTCAATAAAATCGGTTTATGGAGTTTTAAGCGCTGCTAATCTTGTCATTGCTTAACAAAAGAGTTGCACTATTCACACTATCTTGGAGTTTTGTCCTAGTTGAAATTCTTAATTTGATGCAAATTATTGAAATCTGCAATCAGTGGCCCAGTGGTTAACGTCCTGCCGTAGTGGCTAGAAGGCTGTACGTTTAAATCACTGCCAGAGAACCACTGTTTTGTCCACTTTGAATGAAAAGTGTTTTAGATGTAACTTATAATATAAGGTGAATATATAATAAAGCCTGCAGTGTGAATGTCCTAAATCATACATTAATTTACACCTCATTGACTAACCTTGCATGTTAGCTTCTCCATCTACTGAGTCTGAGAAACTTCGGTCCCGCCTCTGAGACTGCTCAGCGTGTTGACCAACCAGCAGCTCGTCATTAAAGTCCATTCTCTGAAACGAATGAATTTTTAATTCAGTGAAGCACAGCGGAGCAGATAAGCAGAACAATCAATAGAACAGTTCTATCAATAAAACTCCCGGTGTGGGAAAATTGACATCACTCTTTTGGCTACGTTTCAAAGAGGACAATATTAGGGCCAGTGTAAACAAGCAAGGAAACACTTCCGGGATATGCAGTTATAGAAAAATAATCAATCGCAGTATACATCGGAGTCCACAGCAATTTGCCAACTCTTACTATTTTTTTAATTAAAGGATGACATTTCAATATTTTTACCATTTTATTACCCAAAACAAGTGACTTCCATTTCTCACTTACTTTACAGCAGCTCTAGCCAGCCTCTCTTTTTTTTTTTTTGGTTACAATACGCTGACGTTGGAGAACTACTCAACCACTCAACAATGTAGAATGTGTACCACTATATTGGTATTTGGTCTGAGCAGCTGGCTACCAGAAAAAAATTGTAAAAGTAAAATGGTATGGAGCCTTGCTCTGCGTCCGGTCTGATGTTTTGACTCTACCTGGGGCGGCCTGCAGCACGTGAGCTTCAGGCGGTTGCTTTCGATGCAGTATTTCTGCGCTCGCCTCCTGTCACGCTCGGCTCTCTTCTCCAGCGTGTTATGCGAGGTGTTCACACCATCCAGGAACTTCATAATCAGGTCGCAGATTCTAGAGCTTACCTCCACAATGTCGGGCCGCAAATCTGCATTCGGGGTCAGGCACCTGCCGAGAGTGAGAGAACGAGTGAGTAAACAAGTAAGTAAGTAGATACAGTAGATAGATAAATAGATAGCTAGATACTAAACAACTATACCCTATGACGGTCTCACCATTTAATCATGTCTGTAACTCTTTCTGAAAAGGCTGTATTCTCCACTGGCTCAAATTCAGCCTCCACAATCTAAAACAAAGCCAAGACAGTTTAGGAAGAATAGGATTAGAAAGTTAAAAAAATACAGGACTAAGGATATCAGGATATAACCCCAACGACATAATCAAGACTGCTATTGTCAAGTCCAAATCAAGTCCAGAACTAGCTGAAATCAAGCCTTACGCTTTAAGTTGGTTGGTGCCAAGTCAAGATCAAGTCAAAATGACTGAAGATCAAAACCCAAAACCATCAAGGCTGAGCTTGTATTTCAAAGAGGAAAGGAATCTGCTTATTCATTGAGAATAACATAGTTTTCTCACCCGACCATTGATAAATAATAAATAAAACACCCATTCTTAATTAGTAATTATATGTACTTGGACCAAGTATGCTAGTTCTCCAAACTAGTTGGCTTTATTCGGGCATTGCGCCAATGATTAGGTTGTTTCCTAGAAGATGGAATTAACTGCTTTCGTGCAAGTGAATAGTAAAGATAACACAAACATTATGTTTACAAGACCATCTTTAACGAGACCAATGCCAAAGACTAACGGTACATTCAGACCAAAAGAGGTGAGACTGTCAAAGCAACAGGACATTTTCGTTTTCTATGACAGCCAGCGTCTCTTGGCAGTGAGCAGCGGCGTGACGATTTTGGGTGGTGATTGTATCAGAATAAAGTTGAAGCGCTGGCAAATTTATGGTAATGAGTTATGACGGTTCAACAGCAACCAATCGGAATTAAGAAGTGCTCCGCTCTAGAGGATGCTAGAGAACAACCATGGTTCTGTTCAAAACGTTCCCAATGAAAAAAGGAGAAATTGAGTATTGCGGTTACGGGCTTCCTCGTTATTTTTGAGGTGTCCCTGTTAGCGAACAGGGAGATAAATAAAAAAAAAAAACCAACTAAGGACTAACGTGTCTGAAGTTGTAGATGTTCCAGGTGAGTTACATCAGTGCATAATATATTTTGTGAAAATTGGAGGGAACTGTATTCTAACTTGCATCATAGCATGCAAAACAGTGTTGTTTTACAACTTGATGTGAATGAGTCTGTAACGTTAACGTTACTAATTTAGAAGATTTGGTGGTCAACTTGTCAGCATGAAGATACTGGTTGTCATGTCATTGGCAGGGCAGTGAATTTTGACACTCTCACAGCTTTTGGTTTGAACGTACCATAAGGCAGGTCCAAGTCAATTTCTCATTACCTTTGCCATAATGCCAGTGTATATATTACACGCACTACTGTTATAATTGTACTGTATATATTTGTTCCTTGCACATATTTCTGTTGCAGCTATGGACCTTGTTGTGTTTGCTGTAATGTTTTGTTAAATATTTTTGTGATTGAAGTATTTATGCCCCTTCCCTTCATCCTTCTTATTCCTATCGCACGTTATTTATGTTCTCTCAGCACTGTTTATGCTGTGTATCTTGCCTCTTGGGTTCAGGAGAATCATTATTTCATCTCACTGTGTACTGCACATCATATATGGCTGTAATGAGAGTAAAGATCTCTGTGACTTGATACAATTTTATATTATACTGTAGAATATCTAATACTATAAGGTACTAGGCAGCACTAATAACAGTATGAACACAGGTGGAACTAAGAATGTGCACATACGCAAATCTTCTGCCCCAAAAAATTGCTTAGAGGAGTGTTTAGATTAAACTTTGTCACCTTGGTGGCGAGCGACAGCATGTTGTTGCTGTAGAACGGAGGTTGGAGAGTGACCATCTGATACAGGACACAGCCGGCAGCCCACACGTCAGCCTTCTCTCCGTACGGCTCACTTTTCACGATCTCTGGGCTAACGCAAAGTGAGCCAGTGAACCAGAAAACCTGCTACACCAAGAGCTTAGAGAATTCCACTTTCATACTATATAGAGTTTAACGTACGCAATGAGAATGAGTGCATACTTAAAAAATAAGCTCACACGCACACACACACACACACACACACACACACACACACACACACACAATACACACCAGGAGTAGAGAATGGTCCCGACAACAGACATTAGTTTGCTGGTTTCTTGTTTCTGCTTTGCGAGACCAAAATCAGCTGGAAAATAATATAATTTTATTGATTAGTTTTTTTTTCTCTGATGAAATCTGCAATAATTTTAACAAACAGCTGTTTCTGGTATTATTTATGACTGTCATATACAGGTATTATGATATGTACCCTCCGTCTACAAAAAGAAGACAGTCGTTATCTATTTATGACTCTTTGTGTTTAACTATTTTCTAGCTTATGATTATAAAAATCATTTTATTTACCCAACTTTCAAGTCTCTATTCCAGGGTAACTACAGAATATGTGGCTCTTGATTCAATTACTTTACTTTTTTAATTTTATGTAGCACAGGGTTCCCAAACCTCCGTAAACATCAAATTCAAGGACATTTCCAGGCCCAGTTCCATCAAATTTAAGCACCCAACACGACACAGTTTGAGACACGGATCAAGTTTAATTCCCTTGAATTCGAGCACTTTCTCGAGGTAGGTGGCGTGTGAAACAAACACACACAGACGGCAGGAGACACACGCAGACAGCAGAACATAATCTACTTACTAACATTAAATCAAAATTTCTATTCTTGCACAAAATTCAAGCACTTTCAATGACCCATGTCTATTTATATCTTTTTTCAAAAACTTTCAAGGCTTTGATTTTTTCTCTCTCTCGAATTCACAATCTGTCGAGGATTTCAAGGAGCCGTCGGAACCGTGGTAGCAGCGTAACAGCATCTGCGAAGGTTTCAGTTATTTATGCTAATTTTCATGGTTACACTGTATCATGAGTAATTTAGATGTTAAAAATTTGATCAAACTTACATTAGCGCTGTCCTGATATAAAACAATAATAAACACCTGGCAGCGAATCAGAATCTAGTATTGTCCATGGTCATGGTATAATAATGATTAGATTAATATTTATAATAGTATGATTTCTTGTATTAGAAAGAATTAGTGTTTTACTGACTGATGGTGACTTTGTCTCTCTCTCCCAGCATGATGTTATTAGGTGTCAGGTCTCTGTGCACGATCCTCTTCTCCTTGTGTAAATATCTTAATGCCAGACACATCTGTGGAGCAACGAATTACAATGAATTACAATATTTAATCATTTCATAATTGAGGGAGGAATTTTAAAGGTCTTGCATTCCTAATGTAATAATAACTATAATGAGTGCAAAGTTCTATTACAGGGCGTTAATGTGGTTTAACTTGAACCCTGCATCATAAATACAGATACCATCATACACCTGTCATGTGTAATGCATATATGCTGTCAAACATTCTTATAATATTTCATGTCCAGTAATATAACATGTAATTATGTAACATTATTATTAATTGTCATAATAGGTGTCATAATGTTTGATGCTAGCTGCGTGTCACTAGTCAGGCGTCTTGTAGAATATTTAGAATAGGTAATAGCATGAGAAATTAAAAAGCAAAATTTGATTAATGTAATTTCATCTAGTCATTCTTAAAAAAACATTCTTGAACTTTTTTTAGATTCTACAATTTATTGACACTGAAAATTCTATGATCTAATTTGATCACCTGAATGAAAATATTCCAAACTCGATCTTCGGTGAACATCTGCTGTTTTTCTTTCAGGGAGCTGAAGTGCTCGGCAAGCGGCGCACCTTCAACCAGCTCCATTACGATATACAGCCTGTCACCTGACACACAAATGCATGCTGGGTGAAAACAGAGTGGCACACTGATAATATGATTATTAGAAAGAAAGAAAGAAAGAAAGAAAGAAAGAAAGGAAGAGTGTGAATTTGATATCAGGTGAGTTTGTTGTGAGTTTGAATAGAAACTGAAGGTGTGTGTCATGTATTCTAATTGTTGCTAAATTTTTGCATTATTTTGTACATTTTTAAAAGTATATTTCATACTCAATCACAAACATTATGAGTATACTTACATTCTAAAAATGTCTTGAGGTATTTCACAATGTTCGGGTGTGTCATCTAAAAAACATGCAGCGCAGTCATCAATATTACATTTTTGCATGTTTTTGTAAATAATGTGAGTGTTCTATGCTACTGTAACACCCACAATGAAGTCCATTCGTCCATTATGTCTGTGTTAAATAGTGCAATGTATCATTACGAACACAAGGGGGCAGTAAAGAGTATTATACTGTACTTCTGAGTATGTGGCATTTCTTGCCTGTTCCTTGATTATGGTGAGCTCGGATACTATTTTCTCGACGTTGCTGTCTCTGGATTTTTTGTCGTGGCCGAAAGCGGGATTGTAGAGGTTCACTTCCTTCAGCGCCAAACAGTTCTGTGCTCCCTGTTTGCGGACCTTTAAAAAGAAGACAGAATCCAGCTGTGGTCCCAAATCTTGTACAGTTGTATATATATATATATATATATATATATGATGTACATGTGATATGATTGATACATGACTTAAAAAAGGCTTTACTTTAAAAACACTGCCAAAGGCTCCACTGCCCAGAGGATTGAGAATGGAGTAGCCGTTAATCACTTTGAGAGGAGGATGGTTCTGATTCACTGCCTCAATCCTTTCCTTCAGTCCATCTAATTCTTCAGTCTGCAGACAAGGATGTGTGCTTCAGAATACACCGGTGTCTATTAACATTATGTAAATTGCATTGAGATGGAGTGGAGTGAAAATGTAAGAATGCAAGTCAAGACAAGACAAAGCAAGACAAGACAATATCAGGTAAAGAAAACTAAGAGAAGCCTAGGGATGTGCTGTCCGCAACAGTATTTTTCCTCCATTTTCTTTCCATCCATCTGGCTGGTGACCTGCCACTTCCCACCCACCAGCCACTCATAAGACAGCTATGAACCTGGGATGGTGAACGCGCTATCCGCCCTTTACATGACCTCACAGACGCCCATGATTGGCTAGTGTCACTGTGATTGACACGGAGAGAAGGTATGCCACACCTCCCCCCAGAGAACATGGGCAATTTCACTCCCTTGGCTCCCAACCATGGAAGAAATGGGATATCGCACAAAAAATCAAGTATCAAAAATAATCATATATGGCACAGATAGAATGTTTATGGACATATGACAGTCTCGGTTTACCGAAAGCACTGAGAGTCTTTCCTGCAGAGGACCGTACGCTGCGATATCTCTGACATAATGCCCAATGTCTATAAACATCTCAAACAGTTCTGGTGGGAAGAGCCTGTCCAGACAAAAAAAAATTCATTGTTTAATATCCAATAAAAAATGCAGACAAGAAATTGAATAAGATGCAGTATTATATTATCGTTAATACCTTTTAAAAAGATGTCTGTTACGCTCCATACTGAAAAGGAAGCGCAGAGTCCGGAAAGCGTAACACTTAAACAAAATGCATAGACGTTAGTGAAAAACCAATGCGATGTAGCATAAAGCATAAGCTGAGCGAAATTTTATTTAAATAGTTTATTTATACCTGTAGTGATGCTGTTTTTGGTCCATGTGGCAGGATCAGTTTGCCTATTATGTACACACCGTTCTCCTGGGAAAGGAAAGAAGATCAACTATTAAATGTTAAGAAACATCTTCAGATATTATGCTAAATGTCTAACAAGACTGTATGTACTACAGATGATTATGATTCACTGCAAGCATATGTCAGTTGCTAACTGAATGCCACCTGAATTGTTTTACAAATGTAACATTCCAACAAATAGGCCACAAAACAAGTAAAACAAAACATTATTTAAAACATGTAGCTAAAGACTGCATGTCTGTGCCTCATCCATCAGATTTTAGCCATACAAATTTATACAGAATACACAAGTGTTGTGAAGCAACCAAGAGTCGATTCCTCACAATAATTATTCATTAACTATTAAACTTACAACTATATAATAACAGCTCAATAGGCTGTTAATAAGTCACTCAACCTAGCATTGTCATTTAGCAACTATTTTAGATAGGAGTGAACGTGGCTGCATGGGTACTTTTTTATCACAGCAAAGCTTCCAAATGTTAATTTTTTTTAAAAAAAGCAGTGAGGGCTTTTTTACCTCCTGACCAATCAGCAAGTTGATGGGCAAGTGAGAAAAAAACAAACGTGGAGAAGTCTAAAGAAGATTTACAATGTGTTGAATTGAAAACATTTAATTTCCAACATTCATGCTGTAATAAAACTAAATGTGATGATGTGACATCTAACTGCATGCAGTCAAGGTGTACAAGCTGCTCAAATTCTCATAATGTTCCTTTTCCTGTTCCTGCTCCAGTTCAAGCCACAGTCGCTCACATGGAGCTTATTCCTGTTCCTGTCCAAGTAAACAGGCCCGAGCTAGATCCTGCTCCTGTCCAAGTCACGGGCGAGAGCCAAAGCCCGCTCCAACCACAGTCTCACAGCCAGAGCCCTCTTCTGTCCAGGCCACCGAAACAGTTCACGCCAAGGCCACAAAGACAGTTCATGCCAGGGCCACAGAGACTGATCACATCAAGGCCACAGATCCTGTTTCCATACACGTCTCAGAGCCTTTTCCAGTGCAAGTCTCAGCGCCTGTTCCTGTACAAGTCTCAGTGCGTGTTCCAGAGCAAGTCTCAGCGCATGTTCCTGTGCAAGTCTCAGCGCATGTTCCTGTGCAAGTCTCAGTGCCTGTTCCAGTGCAAGTCTCAGCGCCTGTTCCAGTGCAAGTCTCAGCGCCTGTTCCAGTGCAAGTCTCAGCGCGTGTTCCAGTGCAAGTCTCAGCGCCTGTTCCAGTGCAAGTCTCAGCGCGTGTTCCAATGCAAGTCTCAGTGCCTGTTCCTGTGCAAGTCTCAGCGCGTGTTCCAAGTGCAAGTCTCAGCGCGTGTTCCAGTGCAAGTCTCAGCGCGTGTTCCTGTACAAGTCTCAGAGCCTGTTCCCGTACACATCACAGAGCCTATTCCCGTACACATCACAGAGCCTGTTCCAGTGAGAGTACAAGCTACTGAACACGTGCCAGCCCAAGCTACTGAACACGTTCCAGCACAAACTACAGGATGAGTTCCAGCCCAAGCTACAGAGCATGTGCAAGCCCAAGCTACTGAACACATTCCAGCTCAAGCTAAAGCACCTGTTTTGGTCCAAGCCTCAAGAACGGTTCAAGTTCCTTATCCTGCTCCTGTCCAGGTTACAGAACCTGCCCCTGTCGTAATTACAGGGCCTGTCACTGTCATGGAGTCCGCTCCTCTTCCAGTTCTGGTTCCAGTAGCACTCTCAGCTCAAGTCACAGAGTCCGTTCCTGATCCTGTTCCGACAGCAGTCATTGTCACGAAGCTCGCTCTTGCTCCTGTTCCAATAACAGTTAAAGCTCAAGTCTCAGAGACTGTTCCCGTCAAGGTCACAGAGACTGTTCATCTAAACGTCACAGAGACTGCTCTTACTTCGCAAAGCAGTAGTCTAGCCTCCGTGACGCTACTGCCGAGCCTCCAGTCCTGCGTTTGAATTACCTGTGTATGACTCTATGTTTTCTGTTCTTTGGATTCTGCCTTTTTGCCTAACCTGTACTACTCTGTTTGCTGATTACTCTTTCTGCCTGCCGTTATTGTACCTCTGCCTAGTGTGTGTTAATAAACACCATACTGCTTTTACCTCCTATCCTGGACTTGTGTCCAGTTATGCCTCGTCGGCAGGAACGACGTGACAGTTTGCCTACAGACAACGATAGAATCTTTCTCCTCCAACATTGTCATTGTGTAAAATGTATAAAGGACAAATTGAGTCGACTCTTTCCTAATTGACTCTTTTTGCAATCGACTCCCAGCTAGCTAGCACCTTATAGGATACAATATCGTATGATAGTTATGATGGCTTTCTAGCAGCAGTACAGTGGGAAGTGTGGTCACTGGACATTACAGTTGACTGCTGTCTGTTACCTGCACCACATGGTGGGCCGCTGTGTCGTCCAGTACCAGCTCTGTAATCGCAGCACAGCACGCTGGCAACAGAGACAAAGGTGAGATGTCATGTAACTCCTCACATTAATTAACGCATTGAAATCAGGCTAAGGTGTGCAGGAAGTAGAGAAAGTAGGACGCAGAAGTATGCATGTGTGTGTATACAGGAACCCACCAGCGTGCAGGGCCGCCGTGTTCTCTTCGGCCTCGTGTGGACTCAGATCCTCGCATACATGCTGTGTGTGCAGACGGCCTGCAGCATTAGCACTGGACAGAGTCGCTATAGACGAGCGATCAGACACATACACTCGCTCTCTACACAGAAACAAACACACACAATAGCACCTGTATAGTTTTTTCTAGCTATCATTGATGATTATTGATGGGATCCATCACTAATAATAAATCTTAAATATACGTAATAAAAATACATAATAAAATATACATAATAACACAAAATAAAATAAAATATAATAAGCTTTATATATAAATATAGCACCTTAAATCCCTAAAGTGTTTTATAATGTCATGTAAAAAAAGATTTTAAAGAGTTAAAAAAAGAGTTACAGAAACAAACAATCATAATTATTGAAAAGATTCCAATAAATTATAGAATGACAATAAATATTATTCCAATAAGTTTTAATAATTAAAAATGAATAATTAAAGTAATATAAAAAGTAGTGTAAAAGTAACATACTAGTAAAAAGTAAGGAAAATACTAAAAGGTAGTTAAATGCTGAAGTAAAAAATTTTTCTATCTATCTATCTATCTATCTATCTATCTATCTATCTATCTATCTATCTATCATCCATCCATCCATCCATGATAGATGGAGCCTGCCAAATGTGAAACAGTAATAATAATATCATTCCAGATGTTTGGTGCAAAAGGCTGCTTCACCTCTCTTTTCAATAATGCTAAGCAGACATTACTAGAATGCAATTTCATCATGTGATACTCAGGAGACTCCGAATCTTCTGATATTTTAACTAGCCCAGAAATGCGATGCAGTGTAACCCCAGCTACAATTGACGGGCTAACACTACTTGCTAAATGGAGAAAGTTGAATAGTAAAAGAGAGTAATGACCCGTTGAGGATGCGCAGGAGCTGCTGAATTCCTCCCCAGGCTCGGATGTTGGCGCTGCCCTCTGGATCCTGGCACAGCTGGACAAGAACCCATACCGTGCTCCAGAGCAGCTTCAGATGATCAGCGTGGAGCATGCTCAGTAGGACGGGGATGCCGTCGCATTCACACACCTGCTCACGGATGGCTGGTACGGGGCAGAGCAGACGCAGCAGCTCCGCACTGAGCCTGCACACACACACACACACACACACATACACACACACACACATCAAGTCAGTGATGAAGCAGGGTTAATCTTACCAGCCCAAAGTTAATTATTTTCCTATATCAGCACATCACAAACTGTTTTATTCCCCGTACACCACAGCATTTTTCCAACACTGAGAGTTTTTATTTCTTATGCAGTGCCCAGATTTATAGACAGTCAATATCAACAGCTCTTTTTTATATTTTAGGAAGATGTAAATCACCTCCAAATCCATTGAGCATCACTGTCAATTAATGTAAACTTCTTTAGCGCTCTAGACCATTATCTTTATTAACTTTCTACATAAAATAAAAAAGAAATACCAAAAGAATTGAAGTAGAGTAAAAATAATCTTTAGATGCTAGATTCTCTGAGTCGATTTTTTTTTTAACTTGTGTTGTTTTTGTGAAGCGGAGACTCCTTCCATAAATGCTAAAGAAAACTTGCTAAAGAAAACTTCATCATATCAACATGTTTTTAATACCTGTGTAACCTGCCACTATAGAAACAAGAATATAACATAACAATGCAGAATGTAATATAATATATAGGAGCCACGATGTTATTGGAAATAACTTCCTTTCGGCCAATCAGGATTGAGAATTAGACAGAGCTTTAGCATAAAGGAAATGAATGTACAGAGAGACTGAAATTTGCAGTAGAAACAAAACACAGAAGTACTGTACGTTCTCCTTTTAGTGTACTTTTTAGAAACATTATTGATTTAACTTCATACATTCCAAGAATCCATATATCGTATGAATTATATTCATATATATTTAAGCTTATCATTAATAAAAGTAAATCAGTATAAAGATGCACACCTTTTACTAGTACTACAAGAAAAATGCGCTCATCCATGATGCTGATTGCGTCTTACCTTTTTGATAACATGTCATATTCCTGCAAAATCACCAGCAGAGTCTCCGCAACAGACAGCTCTCCAATCTTCTCCTTGCACTCGGGGCTAAGAAAATCTGAGTTACAGTCTAACAGTGTAGTAATGTGTATATCAGCAATGATCATATTCAGAAACTCACCTGTCTGCTAGAGTCATGAGGGCCAGGAGGGCGCCTAATAACACGCTACTGTCACGTGCAGAAAGGAGCTTTACAAGAGTCTGAGGATTGCATGGATTAAAATGATAAACACTTCTGTGTTAATTGAACATCTATAGTAAAACTGTATAATGATATAATGATATAACTAGATATACTGTATATAACTAGATTACAGGCTGATGAGCTAACTAGCCGGATTAGTGCAATCCCACAGAACGTTTTCTAATTACGCAACCTTATGAGCTTCACAGTCAATCAGAAACTTTCTCTGCTCTTCAGCCATGGCCAGTTTTTGACACATATCTAGAAGGAAAGTGTGGGAAAAAACAAATTTTTTAATAATAGGAGAAATAAAAATGTTTTTATACTGTCGTTCGATTGTTTCTTACAGGTCATGGTGACGAGCTGTTCGGTTTCCAGTGCACGCTCTTTGTTTTCCAGATACGCCCTGCTGACTGACTCCATGTACTGAAAAAAGCAGCAAATACACACTGAAAACATTTGCAAATAATTTGTAATACTTTTTCCACAGATCAAGGATCATAACATATACTAGCCTATTATTTCATACCAATCGTTACCTTTATAAGGTGAAATAAGCCATGGAGCTCAAGAAACACTTTCTAAAAAGGAGAACGTACAAATTAGGACAATACAGGAAATAAATCTTATATAACCCTATATCATTTTTTTTAGAAAGTATTTAAATGTTTTTGTTTCAGATTAAAGCTCAGCCTTTACTGAACATGTTGAAATGATCCATACTCAATATTGTCTCTATTATATAATAATTATGATTTAAAAGCCATGTGGGTTGCTGCTTCCTGTTTCCCTCTGCAGGAATATCCTTCCAGCACCAACTATAGAACACACCCTGAACCTTTGCAGATTGTGCATGTTGTATTTAATCTCAGGGTGTTTATGCGGACAAGGAAGAGACTTCTTAAAAAAAAAAAAAAACATGCAACTACTCTTTTACTAGAAGCTCACACTTTGAGAGTGCCAACAGACTGCATGGTTAGCCACAGAGTTAAAAGAGACAAAATAGCAAGCGTGACAACATGAAATAGTATTCACGAAACATGTGAAGGCGAACAGAGAAAAAAAATACGTGTGGACAAAAGCGTGAACGCAAAATTAGAACTAATAACACAACATAACACAATTTGTTCACGAACATAAAACACTAAATGTGAAAGAAGAAGCTACGTAAACATGCCAGAATCATTCTACTGTGTACTTCGATCTTAGTTTTAAATTTTTTTGTGATTAGATTCCCTAATCCTGTTTAGAAAGTTTGAGAGTTGTAACAAAAAATGTCGGGGTTTCGCAATATAGTGGTCATTGGTCGATGTTAGTTGCAGTCATCGTGATGTTTTAGTTATAAGAAGTCTTTTCTTAGTAATTGACCAACCTCTTAGAGAAAAACATTGATATTCCGGACATTTTGGATTTGTTTCCTTAAAAGCCTTATCAGCCAGTGAAATCACCAGCCTCAATCATTAGTTACTCAGTATTTTGAGTTATATATTGATG
>JAQQZR010000019.1:2555001-2570199 GCA_030068235.1 Notoglanidium macrostoma
AGACCTGTAGAGAAAATGGTATATTAAAATGTGTGTCTTTAAGCTGCTTCACATTTAGTGCCACAACTGTCAGCCAAATTGCTGGCACAATTTTGCATTTTGCATTTGAACTCTAAATACAACACTTCTTGAAACCTATTTCATGAGTTTTTTGAAAGAATGTTTCCTAATTACCTTCATAACACAGCAATGTTGAATTCTTAAATCTGATTAGGTGTTAACAGTAGTTTTGGTTGCAAGAGGAATCACAGGTTTATATTAAAATGCTAGTTCTAGTATGTTTCATTATCTGTAGTAACATCTTACACCGATACTTGTAAGGCAGATGCTCCACATAATCGTATTTAAAAATTTACCTTTGTTTTTATGATGTTTTCAGTGAGGAGATTTAACATTGAGTTAACATTTTTTAAAGGAGTCTCCATGAGCAGGGCTTTGTAACAGTCAGATGTCAAACTGTAACTATGTTTTCTGACATAGGAATGTTTTCATGAAAAATGTCTTTTCTTTTACAAGACCAAAAAATTAGATCACTTCGCAGTGGGCTGAATGACACACAGATACATAATCACATAATGACTATTTATATCAACCTCAGACACTTCATTTGGTGACTGTGGCTTGGTAAGCTGCTTCTAGTTTGAAGATGAAAATCAAATGGGTTCCAAATATACATTGCAAGAGTTTTAAATATGGTTAGAGGTCCACATTTAATATACATTTTTCTAATTGATGAATTGCACCAAGTACAACACTTCTGAAAGCAGCCAGTGCATTTTTGTCACTGATGAAGATTAGAGCCATGTGAAATAAATTTCAGAGAATTCTGAGAAAAAGAGTTTGAAATGTGAGATAAAAGTCAGAATTCTGAGAAAAAAGTCAGAACTGTGAGATAAAAGTCAGAATTCTCAGAAATTCTTAGACTTTTTTCTCAGAAGTCTGACTTTGTTCTCAGAATACTCTGAAATGTATTTCATGCGGCCCAAATCCTCATCCGTAAATATGTCATAATTCCTGGCATATGAAATGTTTACTATACAATATTAAAAACCACACAACGTGTTTTAAACTGAAATAAACTCAGGCAATAAAAAATATTTAAATGGTCAGATAATTTATTTGAAAATCTGCCTAGTTTGAATGCAACATTTTATTCTACACTGTTTAGTCTTTCACGTTGCCATTTAAATTTCTACCATGCTTTGGTTCTCATGATAATGATAATGTCGTTGTTGCTGAAATAGAGTTCAGAATCATTTATCAGAGTGAAACAGGTACTGCCATTAACTTCAGGACGTTTTTAATGCTTTTCCACTATTTACTGTCACTTACTCTTGAGACTGATCTCAGTAAATGACTTGATTTTGCAAGAAAGAGTCTTGCTAATTGCTTATTCTTGTCCTTCCTATACAGATAATATGTACTCTAATATCTTTTATTCATGTTTAGCAATATACTAACAACATGTTACAATACATTTCATTTTGGTATTGATTCTTCTTGTTTTATTTATATTTCTTCCTTTTTTTATTAGCGTGATCCAGCGACTCGCCTGCACTCTTGCATCCTGTAAGCACACATGTAAAATATACCTGCAAACAAAAAAGGAAAATAGTTACGCTGGTAGTTATCATGAAACATGGCTTTATACTTCCAATTTACATATTTTCCCACCTGCAAAGAAATTCATGAGCAGAGCAACCCAGCCGAGTATGTAGGACCAGGAGAAGCGCCAGTCACCAAAGCGCTTTCCCAGGAAGTTCACCGTCACGCCGGTGTAGATCGCCATGGCCAGAAAAACAAAGAGAGCTACAAAAGATATTAGATTTTAGTGTCCGGGATCTAGTGGCTGACATTCACTATTAGCTTCCTGTATCACCTAAAACTCCAGTATCTCCAGTCTGAGGTAATTTGGCTGCACTTGGGTAAAAGACTCTGGCCCTTCTTAGGTAATTGTCCATATTCATTAAATACTGTTAGAAAATTGGAAGATGGTTCTAGTTTTCTAAGGGGTTTGACTTGGAACCATTTATGATAGAGAAACTCTGTGTTCTTCATTAACCGGCTTAAACCATTTGAGGCATATTCAGCGTTGGCACCATAAGTTCAAAAGTTACATCAATATTTATGCAAAAAAGGGTTCTCATTTTCAGAATAGGGTTACGTAGGTTGATTTTCTGGTCTCCTCATTCAGATCATGCAAACTAACTGAGTGTAATTCACACCTCTGAGGTTGCCAGACATTTCACGAGAAGAGATGACTTTTTAAGGTTTTTCAACACCATGTTCTCTGTAAATGGTGTTTAAACACTTTGAGTAAGTGACGATTTTCTATGGTCTCTGATATTGTGTGATGATAACATGCATGAAAAAATGTCAAGGTGTGAGACATGCATGGTTTCATTATACTCCACTCAGTCTGGGTAATTCAATGTGTAATTCGCAATTTGCAATGAACTGGAGCCTCCTCACCCAACATCAGTGCCTGGACCTTACTAATGCTCATGTAACTGAATGAACAGAAATCCCCCCAGCCATGCAAGAGTGGAGTTATTATAACAGCAAAAAGAGACAAAATCTGGAACGACGTGCAAAAATCATTTACGGTCAGGGCTCCATAAACCTTTTGGCCATATAGCGCATGTCTGAAGTTTGATTACTGATGTGCATGTTACATTGCTTAGCTCTGAATGCTTTAAAGAAGAACCCTTATGGTGCAAGATGGAACAAAAAGATGGGTTTTTTTTCTGTTAGCAATATCAACTTTTTGGATGAAGAATGTCTTAAAAGTAGTTTTGGAACTAACTCGAAACGAAAAACATGATCCCTGCAGCAAAGGAACGACTGAATCTTTCAAATCCAGAGATGTGGGTGAAGGAAAGAATGCCGGCGATGATCCCAGCGAAGCATGACATCGATGACAGGATCATGAAGGCCCTTGTGGCGTTCCAGTATGCTGACAACAATCGCATGAGAGACAAACAAGAAGAAAGAGAAGATCGAATTAGCCCGAAGCTCCATATTGTATTTTAAGAACTGATGTGAAATTTCAAAAGTTACAAAATGACTAATAAAAGATTTATTTTTAATAGTCAATTTTAAAAAGCTGTAATATTAGAACAAGAATTTCATTGATATTATACCAATCTTGGTAAGCGCACCCATCTAGTTCCTAATAAACTAGAATTAACTGTGGCTTTCAGTCCTACAAATAAAGCGATATAGTGTAAAGCTTTACATTATAAGCAATGCGTTTATCCAAAATGATTTAGAAATGAAGTAGAATACAGTCTGGAACTATAGCCAAGCAAATAACTGGGCAGTTAAGGACATTACTGATGAGCCTTAAGCATGAACAGACAGCTTTGGTACCATAATCTTACCATGTTATCCTAAGCACTGATTCCAATCTAGACATTAAGTAAGAAATAAAACACCTGAGGGTTTGCTGTTATGGTGAAATAATCAATGATGAGGTGGTGTGAGGTGTAAGGTGGCCGTACATGAAGTGAGTTACTGTGATCACCCTGATTAATTATTTTCCAATATCAGCATGTTATGAAATATTTTACTCCTCTTGTACCACAGTAAAGTTGCCAATGCTAACAATATTTTATTTATCAAAGAACAGCACATTGTAGCTTTTATCCACTTTTAGACACATTTAGTTAAATCGCGTTTAATAACTAGTGTGACTTACCAATGCTGTCCGTCTGCATGTAGCACTTGCCCGACATGCAGTAGCGCCACAGGCCCTGGTGAGCGAAGCTGCCTGAAAGGCGGTACTGCATCCAGTAATCAGTGGCTGTGGACACCACCAGGAGGATGTTGGCCACGATGGCACAGAAAAGGCCTCCTCCCATGAAGCTGTACATCCTGACTGACGCTCAACACTACAGACAGATCATTCAGCACAGTTAGGAAGCAGCATTTATCTCAGTGCAACAAAACATCTGCTATACAGCTGTAAGGAAATAAGGTAATATTATGGTCCATGTATATAGCAGGCAGAATGAAGATACCAGTGATGTTTCGAGTATACTATCTACTGTATATAATGACCTTCATTTGCTTGAGAATAAAACAATGAGGAGTTCTGGATTGCATTTTATTAGTAATATGATGAATATAGGATCGAAATATTGCAAATAATATCAAAGTAGCAGTAACTTAACAAAGGTAAGTGAGAAGAGACGTGCTAGATGGCATATAAGAATTAGAAAATGGAAGAAGTGCCAACACCTTTACCTTTAGCAAGTAATCCATAGTCTATGTTTACGAACCCCACCCACTTTCCCTTCTATATTTGCATACTGAATGCGATTGGCTCTTCAATTTTGTGACCAAATAACACCCTCCGATGTACCTGTTTTGTTATGACATTTCTGTGAAACCAGCATGCCAAGCAATTTATTTAATATAAAAAAATATTATATATATATTTATATTTATTCATTAATTTTTTACTTTGTATGGCTAGAAGTTTTCTTGGTGAAATTTCCAGGGTTTGAGGCTTATAAACCTTTCAAAAGTTCCTTATAAAGTCTTCTGAACACCTACATTAGTAATCAGTGCTCATGAACAAGCTCAGGCTAGGAGCAGAACTTGATCTTTAAGCAAAAATAAGCAGTATGTTCCGCATGATACAGAGCTAATATTAAGATCACTATCAAATAGGCATCTTAGATTCTTGACATATTTGACCTTTAGGAAATTCTTACTTACCTACTAGTAAATGTAATCTATGCACCATCTATTGAAATGTTCCCCAGGAAGTTACACCGACTCTACTTTCATACCTTTCCTCTAAAATATGCCCACGTTCAGCTTCACAACATTGCAGTTTTAAATTGACGTCATTCTTTTCCTGGCATCACAATCAACAAAAAAGTATTGCTTCCATGAACTACCATCTTTGTATGGTACTACAGACGGTAAGGTTAAATCAAGGTTAAGACGGAAGATCTTTCAACTTGAAACTTCATTGGGTTTCTCCAGTTCAGCTTATGAGCTTAAACTTATCTACTCAGTATCTTGATTTAAATGGGTTTTTTCCATCCACAACAAATATATAGTTGAACTTGTGACACTGTTGAATTGATCTAAAACCTTGTTTTCTGCATGTCAGCCATTCTGGTCTCCTGGAAAGTTCCAAATGCCCTTCATTTGCACCAATAAATGATTCTAATTATATGAAAATGATCCTGGTTGGCGTCAATACCCGGGTGCAGTAATACTATTTGCATTGACGCAGGAAAATACAATGGCTGTGACAGGATAATAATAATAAAGGATAAATTATTTATTGTCATTATTGTAAATTACTGACCAATGACTAACCAAAGAGGTGCTCAAAAGAACATGTTGTTCTACATCGTTAGCTTTGAAGAACATTTTCACGACGCAACCTTTTCATTTAGTTACACTAATTTGACTGGATGCTCACTTCAGGCTGAACTGAAGTTTTGAAAAAAAAACCCGCTGAAAAAAATTGAGAAATGAATCTTACCTGAGTTCTTCAGGATAAAGGAAAACTCTGAATTTTTTCTCCACAGGGGAAGAGAGAGGAAGAAAGAGGTGATGGGATAGCTCGCAGAGAGCTTAACACCAAAGAGGATCTCCTAGGCCGAATTCCAAAAAGTTATCCCGGCTTTTCTGTCGATGGTGGCAAAATCCTTTAAAAACACACATTTGCTCACACCGAACAAATACACTCGAGCCAGGGACAGGGCCACGTGATCCTTGGTCAGTGTTTGGACTGGGGTCATGGTACTGAGAAGGGATGGGTGTGTGTATATGTGTGTGTATGGGTGTGATGGCCCCTTTTTTTGTCCCTGTATGGGTTTTTCTAGAACGTTGGATGTGCAGAGGCTTGCAGTAACGCTGCCCTACTGTCAATGCAACATGCTGAAGCTCACACTTTCTTTCAGGCCATGGCTGGAAGTGCTGTCTGAATATGAGGGTCCGTGTTAATAGCAGACACATGACCACTGAGCTGCACACACACACACACACACACACACACACACACACACACAGCTAATTAATGCAATACCCGTTCCAAAGCCTAAGCCAAACCCTAACCTTAAGTTCAGTAATGAAAAGGAAATTTTATGCTCTTTTTTTTTTTGTTTAAGCAACAACAAAAAAAACACATTCCTTTCTGAGGACCATTGAAATGTCCTAAAAAGGCCAAAACTGTCAGATTGTACTATCGTTGTGAGGACCTTTGGACCTCATAAGGGTATAAAAACATACACACACGCACACACTTGTACTTCTATCTTTACGTGGACACTCTTTGACATAATGCACTCCCCAGCTCCTTACCCTAACCTTAACCATCACAACTAAACCCCTAACCCCAAAAATAACCCTAACCTTAAACTAAACCTAACTCTAAAACCAAGTCTTAACCCTCAAACAGCCCTTTGAAAAAGTGAGGACCCACCAAAATGTCCTCATTCTGTTAAATACATCTTTTGGTCCTCAATATGTAGCAAGTACACACACACGCACGCACGCACACAAACACACACACAAACACACACACACATACACATACACAGCTTGTGGGCAATTGCAAGTCTGTCACGGGTATTGGAATTACAGCAGAATTATAGTAGTCTCTACTGAATTGATGTGAAATGTCTTAAAAGTACAAAAATTATATATTTTCAAACCTGATTTTACATTACTGAGGGTGAAAATGTCTGTTATACAATCAAAAAACTTGCTAAATATAACCTTATATTGTAATTCCGAGTCACAAAATCATTTAAAATATTCCATTTAGGACAACCAATTTTATTGTTCTCCAAAAGAACCTTTAATAATAATTAACCATTTTAAGGAAGCTGGATCTTTATTATGCAAAACACCACTATTGGTACCTGTATTAAAATAGCTCCTGACTAGATGATTGAGTAAAAAAAAAGTTTTTTTTACTTAAATGACAGATTACATTAAAACCAAGTGGCAAAACTAAAAACTGACAACTAAAAGGTACAGTCAATTCTGAAATCTTTGCATATGTGCAAGAAAAAACATTTTGGATAAAAATGGAAAAAAAAATGACATTTAAAATTTAGAGGAATCACGGCAACTTATCTGTGTGTGGGGGGGGATTGTTAAATATTTTTGTTTCTGTCTATTTACTAGGGGCTGATGCAAGATCCTGAGAAAAGCTCCACCTGGTACATTGCCTTCGCCCTATTAAAGTAGACACATTATCATTGTTCTGCTGAATATTCTAGAAACGTAGTGAACGAAGACGAATCGATGGAATGATTTTTGCATGCATGAGTTATATGTAGGTAAATATACAGTATACTATAGAGGTACAGCCAGAAGTGTTCAGGAAGAAGAATGTCTGGTGTTTCCATTCAGTATTTGGTCAAAATATGAAAAGGTTTTTTTTTTTTTTTTTTTGGATATTCTAAATCTACAGTTAATTATCTTTAGAGTAAGGGGTGATTTGTGGTGCAGGCGTTTAATCATTTTCAAACTTGGAGAAAATCAGCGGTAAACTTTGATGTGTGAATTGAAATATATGTATTGCAACCAGAGAGTTTCCATACTTATCATATTTACAGGTTGTTTTACAGTATAATATTCTGATGATGAATACATTATAGATTAAGAAATGCATTTATGGCAAAAGTAGAAATGTGGATAAATCTTTGACGCACTCCCGTTTCAAATCACTATATCTCGGGAAGGACTTTTGCGAAACTCGACTCGTTTTGTTGAGACACTCCATTTATACTCATCAAACATTTACTTAAAAATTAAAACATATACAATATACAAACAATAACTACATGAGCAAAAGAATTTTTAAAAAGTCCCACGTACACCTCTGGTTGAGCGCAGATATAAATTTGAGTAATATATATGTATACACACTTCAGAAACGCTTCTACACATAAATATCTGGAAGCTAATGGCCGCCACTTGGAGCACCTCTTGTAATTGTAGAGGCCAGAGGTAACTTGTATTAATCTCATGATGTCTGGATGACTTTAGTATTAAAATATTTATACAAATTTTTCTTTTGCTGAAGTGTGTATACATTTTTTTGGCTGACTCTGTATATATGGTACATCCATACAGACAATGTAATGGCACAGTGTGAGTGCACAATAGGCAGAACTACCAGGAACATTAACATTATTCTCAGATGTGTTAGCAAATTACATAGAAAGAGGTCATACTACGTATGAGTAAAAGTTTACTAAAATTACACTTTGCATGAAATGCTAAACCGAACTTCCGTGGGACGTGTCATGTTGCAAACTTGTCCCATTGCTTCAGAGGATATGAAGACACGAGGATGTGAGTTCACTTTTATAGCGAGTTATTTATAGACACGGTGATCACATGGCTCATTTAGCTTCATGACTATAAAGTTTTTAGAATAATTAAAAGGACAAGACAACAAGAAACAATACTGAATCTCGGGCAGTATTGGGCATTTCAGATGTTTATATTTAGCAGAATTTCAGCTGTTCGTCATCTCTACATGTAACGGTGGAAACGTTCCCTTACAACTGCAGCACAGAATGTGGAAAGATGCTTTATCAAAAGTGTCAAAGTTGAAGCAATTTACAAACCAGTATGAAGTGAATAATGGCATCAATGGTAACATGCTAGTAATGAAGGGGTAAAACACTTGAGGACATGCTGTTATAGGAAAATAATCAACGACACAGTGGTTCAAAGTGGTTTATTCCTTACTCAATCCTACCAATGTTAACCAGGCTTTGTCTAATCTAGTATAATGTTAAGGACTAGATATGAATAAAACCAGTTAGCATAAAGCTTAGGTTTTTTATTAATTTATTTATTTTTTTAGAGTCTGAATAATTAGTCTATAAACCATACCACTGAGTTTGTACCTTCCTTTTCGTTTGCGATTGGGAATGACGGCAATCATGCATGCTGAAACATCAGTTCCACACGCTGCACACCCCACAGCTATGAGCAACAATTCATCAACAGGAACTGAATCTGCAAGATAATCAGTGTGAAATAAAAAATTTTTAGAATAAGGTTAGAAGCGTTCTATTCCCAGTAACCAGACATGGATACTAACTTCCCTTAACTGAATTCCTGGGAGTCAGTGCGCTATACATTTTAATTTCACATTCAGTTGAGCGACTAGTTATTATGTATTTCAATTATATA
Organism: Notoglanidium macrostoma; assembly: GCA_030068235.1. Lineage (NCBI taxonomy): Eukaryota > Metazoa > Chordata > Actinopteri > Siluriformes > Auchenoglanididae > Notoglanidium > Notoglanidium macrostoma. The sequence continues at coordinate 2,564,191 of JAQQZR010000019.1, forward strand.
ATTAGATCTTGCTTTGAACTGGTTTAGAGAACACAGTGCATGTTCATTTGTAGGACTGTAGATGATTGAGACGTTGTCTACTTCGAAAAACGTGATTCGGAGAGGATTGTGTGATTGATCTGAGCGACTGAGGCGTTCCAGGATAAGAGTGCGTAGGCCATCTTCGGGGAAACGACCAGCACGACTGGGAAATGAGATACAAGCAAATGTTACAAAAATTACTTTGAGAATTGTGGAATCCTGAATATTTTCTCCCACTTTGTTACCGCTCACTGATCTAGGAACAGCAAAGTCAATCATCAGCATACTGGTAGTTGGAAGAACTGTTTTGAGTAAAAAAAACCCCTGTTTTAAACATTTTAAACAACGATGGAACATTACAGAGATTTTTTTAAAGATATCTGGTTGACTATGCTGGATTAAATATCGTGTACGGACGTGAGGTCGTCTTTGCAGAATCTGGAACGTGTGAAAACTTTGGCGAAAAGCTGCCATATAGCTGTCCTGCTAGCACAACACTCACAAGCTTTTCCTTTTTCCACACTCATTGTGTAGCTTTGAAATAACACACCTGCTCACTGACGCCAAGCAAAGTGTCTCTAAACGCTCAGTGAGCTGAACATCTGTCACACTGCACTTAGAACCAGCTGAATGTCAGGACTGCAGGGAACGCATGAGTTACGCAGGTATGCGTGACACACCAGATGCACCGGATACTGGATAATGGACACATTCTTTGGAGGTGCTGGACACAAAGCAAATTGGGTTGTGTGTCAGAAAAAGGCTATCAATTTTTTCCAACCTCAGTTCTATTTTATTTTCTATTACAGAATCACTGAATAAACTGACTCTTCTGGCTGTTATTAATCATTATACAACTGCACTGCTGAATTCTCAATTCTGACTGCTCAGATGTTGAATCATTTTCTATTACAGAAGCGCTAGATCTTGCTACTAGGTTTATATTAATGGATTCTTTCTAATGTCATTGTGGCTATAGTAACAACCTACGCTAGGATTTGTACAGTGAACACTCGACATGAACAGATTTAAAAAAGTGTAATTGTTGATATTGTGAAGTTTTTGGAAGGAGTCTTCATTATCAGCGCTTTGTTAAAAAGAAAATTAGCTTCAATGTCAAAAATCTGCTATGTTATAGCAGCTATAAACAGTTGTAGTATCACCAGCCTCTTGACAAAACGTGGTTTGTCAGGCTAATGAGAAACTGAAAATCATAAACCTCTCTGTATTGATGTCTCTCTCGTGGAGCAAAACATACTGACTGTAACAAAGTGCTAACACTGGAGACTCTTTTAATAAATGTTAAAAACATTGTCCATACATCAGATTAGTTCAGTGGAAGTCTGTTAGTTAATTCCAAATGTATTAAGAATCATCATTTACGTTATAATATTTAACATGGATTACTAATCATGAGTACAGGTCATATGTTACTGTCAGGATATTTATATTCAATAATATGTTTTTTTACATTTCTACATTTTTAAATACACTTAAAGGTCCACTATGGAGGATTCAACCACCTCTCCCTTTCCAAGCGTGTATTAGAATGTACAGTGGCCGTCAGGTGCCTTCCCTGCTTTTCTCTCATGCTAAATAATAAGTTATCCAATATGAAGTGTCCATAGATTATAGTGATCTAATATGATCCTCCATTTTTCAAAATTTTGGGTACGCAAACTTATTATCCAGCACCAGCAAACACTTCCTTATTCCTTATCTTCCCAGTCTTCCTTTCTTCTTTTTGTTGTCCTTCCAGTGCTTCTTTCTGGGTTCATGCTGTCACTTGTTAAAATACAAATCACGCTCTAGAGGTTTGTCTGTTCTGGGCTACAGTAGCGACGCAATATGGCGGCTCTGTGAAAAGGTGGACCCACTCCCTATGTAGATATAAAGGCGCTCGTTCTAAGCTTAAGAAAATACAATGATTTATATTTAAGGGTAATTTTACACTAATGAAAGCATACTTATGAATATTATAATCCATTTCTGCTAATGGATCCTCCTAAATCCTGCATAGTGCTCCTTTAAAACAATATTGATGCTTTTAGAACCACTCACATGGACTTACATTGAAAAGACCAGGTATCACTGAATCCATGGCCATGATGTGATTGAGCTTACAATGTTGACAAGTTCCAGTTCTTAAAGTTATAATTAATACTTTGCGCTTTGTTCTTTTGAGTTTTTCCTCCAGTTTATTGCACTACAGTTACGCTGAGTGACTAAAACGAGATTGCCCATGTTCCTGGAACTTGCATTTGCTCTGGAAACAAACAGTGTAATTCGTTTTGTAGGCGATTTGGTCTCCGAGCTTTCTTCATACATTAATTTCAACATTTGTTTTCTGTGCTGTACCGATTTTCCAATATTAACTTTTTCCATAGTAAAAAACAAAACAAAAAAAAACTTAAAGGTGCTTAGCCAGCAGAAACTACAGTATACGGTCACTGAGAGAAAAAAAAAACACTGTTACAAATAAGAACAGAAGATTGTTAACAGCCGTACCATCGAAACAGCTGAAATGAATTTCAAGTACAAAGAGCACATTACCGGCAACTGAGTACATATACAGAATTACTATATACACGTGTATACATATTTTATTTATGTACAAATGAAATTTAAATTAATAAAAATACACCAATTCACAAGGTAAAAGTTCATATTAAGCATTTTTTGTGTTTATCGGATCATTCATGGTCTGTGGCTTAAAAAGAGGACGCTTTAAGCTAATTTGTCTACAAAGTAGGAATTTATAAAAGCTGTGGCTGATGACGGATAGTGGGTGAGGTAGATCTGAACCATGCCAGGCCTCAAATGTCTTTAGGACATGGAAAAATATTATTGGTCATCGAGTGGGGGGTGAATTACACCGTAGTGGCCATTCTGACAGGAGGAATCCCTAACGGCAGCGAACCTGAACGTTCACCTGGAGCCTGAAAACCAAACAAACAAACAAATAAATAAATAAACAGTGAGATCTCCACTTTTCATAATTTTGCACTGACGGAAACATCTTTACATTTTTTTTCTTTGAGCTTACAAATCAGCACACTAGAAAAAGGACCATGAGCGACGACTGCATCATCAGTTAGCAAGCTAAGTGAAATGAGAGAACCGGTCGAGGTGAAGTTCTGCACCTGGTGACGGTGGTGATTGTAGGCTGGAGGCTGTTTAAGGCCGTTGGTCAGCAGGTGGTGAGGTTTGGTCAGATCAGGATGACTGATAACAGCCTATGGAAAACAGCACACATGAGTTAACAACTCCGTTCCCTAAAGTCTAACTTCACTCCCAGCTCTTAGCCTAACTCCACCCACTGTATAATTTTGGAAAAACGCCAAAAAGTGAACAAGGGGCTGAGGAGGGGGGTGGGGTGGGAAAGGCAGGCGTGGATGTACGAGTCTCGATCAGCATGTAGTTGAAAATGAGAATGGTTTCACAGATTCCCGTGTAGGGGCGGGGCCTGGGGGAGGCGGTCCGCCCAGCTCTGGTTAGAGGGCGTTAACATTATCTTTTTTTTTTCTTTTAAATAAAAATTTCACGATGTAGAGAAGGACCAAACAGTTGACTCTGTCAGCGGTTCAGGATGATTTTGACCTCTAGATGGTGTATTGAGCCATTTTTAACCCATAAAATGCACAAAAGTCCTATCACTGAGTTTACAGCTCAAAAAAACAAATTTATGTCCGCAGTACTTCTTTAAACCTGATGATCTTTGGGATTGCATTTACTTGCTTATCGTTTGCGGTCACCTGATTTACTGTGTGTTAATAATTACGATCATTGCACATAATTCATTATTGTTTTTCTTTATTATTGTGTGAATAAAACTAGCACGTAGAAACAAAAGCTTTAGCATTCCCATTTTCCACAGAGTAGGTGTGTATTTCCGATAAGCTTGTCATTGGCCCATACATCATTTTCTCCACTCCAATAGAATTATACAATTTTATCTGACTGATTTTTTTTTTATTTTTTATGACTAACTGATTAGATAATTATATCTGCCAAATGAATGGCAGAATTTTACAGAAATACATACTTTTATCTGCCAAGTGAATTATCTTTTATCTGCCAGTAGAGCTGTGTAATGTCATCTGATATAACTTATTTGCCAAGTTATATTTTCACGGTGTGTCCTTCATGAGCTAAGCAAATCAATCATACAAACATCTAGAAAGATGCGAGATGTTTGTATAATGCTAACTCACTCCTGCTCTTTTTCATTTGTTATTAAATGACATTAGGATCTTTAATGTAGGACTTGGTAAGCTTACTTTCTTCACGGCTCTTGCCACAGGATATCTGGGATTCCGATTTGCTGTTACATAGGAGGAGTTAAAGACGATTAGTTAAAAAAAAAAAAAAAACCCAAACAAACAAGAATTTGTAGTTAAAATGGCAAGATGGATAGAGCAGTAGTGATGTCCTTTACCTTTCTTTTTATGGCAGTAGTAACAGAGGAGGAAGACGCCTGAGAAGAGCAGCAGCAGGAGGATAACGCAGGGGACTCCAGCAGCTATACCAACAACGGCGGCCTCGCTAAGGCCTGCACCAAACACACACATTTTATCTTTTTATTTTTATTTGGGTCTGAAAGTAAGAAAGAAAGACAGAACAGCACGTGCCAGAGTGTTTAATTGTTATTAACTGAACACATTTGAATTATCTATTTATAGCTACATTTAATTTCATGGAACATCTACAATGAGTTCTTTTACTCACTTACATTGTAGCAGTTATATATAGCAGCTTGCTTACCAACCAGTTGTCTCTTTCTCGCTCTCTCGAAGTTAATAAGACAATAAAATAAAATGCATCTTGTCATGTTACTGAAAAAACCGCAAAGCATAAACTCCTCAATCCTGGAGACCTTCCACTGATGGAGAACTTACAGCTAAAGCTCTTCAACTGGAGACTCCTTCCCCAAAATATTAAATAAATGTCTCCTCACAGAAAGCCTAGATCAGAGATTACACAGTACGTTTTTCTTTGACAACAAGAACACGACCTTCTGACCAATCACAATAAAGAATTCAACTGCTGTGTCGAAATGTGCATAGTGTATAGAATGACTTGAACAAGTAGAACTGACACACTGTATGACCACTTTTATGTCACGTCTCTTTAGTCGGTCTTAAAATATCTACTTTAACTGACAGGGTTAGAACTTCTAAATCTGCAACACCGCTTCAAGCCTTTTCTCAAATTACTTACCGAATCATCAACAAAACCACTCCAACTAGCTCATGGTGTTTACATCAACAACACACGCCTTTATCATCACCACCATCACAGCAGAAATACAAGGTGGGACAGCTGAAGATTGGAACGTCGTCTGTTTTGTTTGTCTGGCACAAGCAACCGTACCACCGTCAAGGTCACAAGGATTACATTTTCCTTCATTCTGATGTTTGATGTGAACATGATTCGAAGCTCATGACCTGTACGTGCATGATTTCATGCATTGCACTACTGCCACGTGATCGGCTGATCAAATAATTGAATTGAACGTGTACAGGTGTTCCTATTAAAGTGGCCAGTAGTAAAATAGTATTCAATGTATGTCTTTGAAACGGATTTTGTAAAATTTCATAAGAAATTTACACTAATTCGTTACTGTTTGGAAAGTCCTACCCCGGATGCTTATGGTGACGTTCCTCGTAAGACGCATGTTGGTCATGGTGTTAACCAGAACACACATGTAAACGCCACTCTGACTCGTCTGAACATGGGTGAGCTGCAATGTGCCGTCGGAGTTGGGCAGCACCTGTCCGTCAAACACCCATGAGGCCAAGGGGGGCGGTTCACCTTTGGCTCGGCATGACAGGGAGACAGTATCTCCAGAAACAAAGGTCGCTTTCATGGGGCTGACCTCCAAAACTGGCTGATCTGGTCCATCTAAAATAGAGAGAGACGGCAAAATGGAGAAGTGCTGAAAGAAATAGCAATTTTTTTGGGGGGGGGGGGGGGGGGGATGCTAAG
>JAQQZR010000019.1:2570209-2582709 GCA_030068235.1 Notoglanidium macrostoma
CCCCCCCCCCCCCCCGCCGCCCCCCCCCCCCCCCCCCCCCCCCCCCCCCACGCTCCGCTGGCTAGCTAAGGAGAGACAGAAGCTAGGGTTTGTGGTCACAAAGCAAATACTATCATGCTAACATGTCCTTAGAAATGTTAGCCACATTGCTATGTATTCCTTTAATAAGATTTCAAGAATACATTGACTAACTAGGAAAAAAAAAAGATTTTGCGTTATTTAGCTTGAATATGTAGCCAACTAATAGTCTACTTGCTTACACGCTAACTAGTGATTAGCAAAATCCTATGCTACATAATTCAACTCAACACACGACACTAAACCCTGACAGCGTTGTTAAAAAGATAAACCTTTAACTAAATGTTAGAAATAATGTAACTAACCTGTTTATGTGTGTTTATAAGTTTGTGTTGTGGCCTTTGTGGAGTTTCTTAAACTGGCTAATGCGCTAATATGACCGCTAACTGCACATGACTGCTAGTGAGTGCTGGAAAGGTGTTCGAGATAGACTGAGGAAGATAATGACTGAGAAACATTTAACTTTAACATGGATTCTTTAATCTAAGACAGATTCACTAACCCAGCTCTACGGCTATTTCACGAAGAATCACGTGAATTTATGGTGAACGTCTTGTCAAAATTTGAGATTTATAACTTTTTTTTTTTTTTTTAACCCTTAAACCAAATATATTAACTAGCCAAGATATGTTTGGTGTCTGAAATTCATTTTAGGTTTATCCTGGAGCTTTGAGGCTAGCAAGTACAGAAGGCTTACAGAAGTTTGGCATTGTGCCAACTACATGCCTGCATTGTCACACACTTGTCTTAAAAGACCTGATGTTTCATAAACAGACTTGCTGGCAGTCACATACTGTTATCTATAACAAAAAGAAAAAAAACACCTGACAACAGGACGTTACAAAAAAGTGGATTTGTTTTCCATATATTTAGGTGTCGGATCAGACTCGGTAAGTCTGAATGCGGAATTGGAGGTTAGAAACAATATAGTGCCAGTTTGCACTGTATATTTAATTCAGGCTCTTCTCAAATAGACCAAGCTCCTCACTGCTTTTTCACATTTCAGTGCATTTCTCCCTTCAAAATATCCACCTAAATTGAAAAAAAAAAAAAAAAACCCCACTTACACAGCACTGTGATGTTCTTGCTCTGCGTCACGTTGCTGAATGGATTTGTGAGCACCACACTGTACAGCCCCGTGTTGTTGCGGCTCAGCTGATTTATAGTCAGACTCTTCCGAGTTACCAGGTATTGAGGGCTGTTCACCACCTCCAAGCCTTTAAAGTACCACGTTGAAGTCATGACTGGTCCTTGATTCGAGCTGTAAGACAGAGTGAACGGTGCTCCTCCCTCTACAGCGTCTTGTACGCTCGTGACCACAGAGACGTCTGTGATCATGTCTGTGAAGATAACGAAAGCGTCACGATACTGTCCTCGTCAAAAATGCTGAAGTCTAACATTTTGGCTCTAAGTAAAATTCTGGAAAAATCGCCTAGCATCCAGACCATCTATAGTTTGTGCAATTAGTGCAGCAGGTGGCAGGATGTGAGAGAGTATCACGTGCTACAGCACTGAAATGAGAAGGCAATCACTCCGTCAAGTACAGCTCAGGGCTGTGATTGAACAGTAGATGCATGTGTGTGTGTGGCACTACTGCAACGCACCGATGAACATCAGCATTTAATTCTTAAAAAGCGATACCCAGCGGATTTATTTTAAGTGAAGAGATAAAGTACTGCAAGAGCAATGTTTTGCTTTTCAGTGCGTTTCATGTTGTCCTCATGTCGCATATGAGAGTCAGAATTTCAGCCTTATTTCTCCTGGTGTGATTGCAATATTATCTAGCATGGATCGGAGCGCTTTGTGCCACTGAGAAATATATGGACCAATTGGAAAATCCCATAAAAAAATTTCAAACCAGCATTTTTTTTTTTTTTTTCCCCTTCGCTGTTTGGTGGTCGAATGAAGTAAACAAAATGCTGGTGACCATTAGATCAAGTGCCTGAATGTAATGATCTTCCAAGCAACTGTTAATAGAATTAAAAACTGATAGCCCAGCAACACAATCTGCTTGTGCTTGTGATTTTTCCGCTCATGATGCTTAACTGTCTAGTATGTACCCACTCTAACATGAATACATGTAATACAGTAAAACCACGGATTTGTCTTGATTACAGAACCTAATCATTGGCCTGTACTACACCATGACTTGGCACCTTATTACCCAAACAGCCCCACAGTGCTTCAGCTAATGGAAAGCAGGTTTGATGTGCTAGAAATCACTTCAAGAGGTCTACTTACTGTACACCAATAGTGTAAAGTTGACTGACGCCTCATGAGCCCCGGGCTTCGTCATTTGCGCCGTGTACGTGCCGCTGTATATAGCCGGAACGTTCTTGAAGACCAGAGATCCGGTATCATCCATGGATAAGACATTGCTGTATGCTGGGGCGATGGCAGGAGGAGGAATACTGAGGCCTATGATCCATGTTGCCAGAATCAGCGTCCCATTCAGCCATGTCACTAGAGGCTCTGTGACTCCGCTGAATGAAATGCCAAGCGTCACGTTACTCCCCACAAAAGCATTAACCAACGCAGGTCCATCGGCCCAGATGAGTAGTGAACAGTCGGTGCCTATGATTGGAACAAACACATCCTCTCTTCCATGAACTCACACTTGCACAATGCTTCAGAGAAAATCTGGATTCAACCTTTTTTTTTCCCCTTTACCACCATCTATTTGTTATACTGTAATAATTAAGGATTATTCAATTCTGACTTCTTTCCTCGAACACTCTCCAAACTTCCAGGACAAAAGAAAAGATTAAAATAGACATTGAAATTCATAATGTGTTACACAACACTGATATATTGGCATTATTCTGTTATCAGTTGAGACTTGGCTGAAACACATTTCATCCAAGTCAAATAATTCAGACACACATAAGTTTACATGTAACTACAAGTTAAGTCATTCATGAACGGGTGTGTGTTTCCCAGATCAAGTGAAGCTAGACCTACTTACAAACACAAAAGCTATTCATAGCCAAAGAAAAAAAAAAACGTAGCTCAAGTAAGAAAATTAGCCTTTCCCCCCCCAAGCACCTTGCTTCAAGTTAATCTAAGCTAACGCTTGAAAAGATGTGTACTTGAATGTACCTTACATATAATAAAGCTTAGTGAAAATGTTACATACCAGTGGAAAGAAGGAAACATGTACCTTTACTTTATATTTTTTTCTAAAAATCTAAAGGATTCCAAAACTTGCATCCAAAAATATAATGTGATAACTTGTTGAAATAGTTTCAATATTTCATGATTGAAATAGTTTATAGCCTCGACACAAAAAGTTGGGCATACTGAAAAAGATGAATTTTTTTTAATCACATACAGAATAGGACAGGCAAACTGACATAAATTTGATTTTTTTAAATTCACTTCTATACTTTTCATTGTCGCTGGGATGAGACCTTCAAAAAAGTACAGCTTTTATCCCATTAGTATTTACCTTTCACCTAGAAGGATGCATTTGGTTTACTTTCACAGATTTACTCTAAAAGCGGACAGTCCATTTATGTACTTTAAATCATTTTAAAGGAACAAGAGATCCATGTTCCAGGTGAAATATACACATTAATGGTAGAAAGGATGGTACTCTTGAGAGTACCACAGTGTCGGAAATCACTATTTATTGTTTCTAGCCAAATAATTATATTGCTGCTTTGTCTGGTCCCTTGAAGTCAATGAGTTTTAATAACTTAACCTCAATTACTCAAAACAATAGGATATTAATAACTTAAAAATAATAACTGAAATAACAGAATAATAATTTATGTATTTATTAAAAGATTTATAATGATTGCTAATATAAATATTACACAATTGCATTGTCATTTTTAATAATAACATTACATTTTAACAGAGGAGAATGTGTTTGAAAACAGTTCAGATAAAGTAACTCACCTGTTAAGCTGCACGCGAGCAGAAGTGCTAGACTGGTCACGAGACAATGAGGCATTGATGCCGAAAAGTTTGTATTAAACTAAAGAAAGAACAGCAGCAGGGTTCAGGATAAAAATACAACACAATAATGAATTTAAACTACTTTATGAGGATATAACTCCAAAGGAAACGACGTGTAAACGCCAAGTCAAAATACTCACTTTTCAGCAGGCAAGGACAAATGAGTGAGCTAGATAAGTATCGATTCACTTGAAGTGACTCTTTTCAAGTGACTCTCTTTTAAAAGTGAGTCGATTCGCAACTTATATAACGGATATTTTGCGTCATTTCCACTTCATTTCGGTTGTATTGTGTTGTTTATTACATTAATTTGGTTTCATCTGACGCACACACGAACCTTTCTTAGTTGGAATATTCTTTAAAGGGGAGTCAAACGAATCGAAACTCGCCTAGCTCGATTCACTGAACTCTGTGGGAATGAGAAAGGTGTTGCAAGCCCCGCCCCTTTCACGTGCTCATTTGCCTTTCGCTGCATACACAAAAAAAAACTTATAATAATAAATAGTTTTATAAGAGTCTTGTATGAAAGTGTACAAAATTACTGAAGCATTTGTAGTTCAAATGCTTGCATTTTGACCAATATGTATCATTGCAGCATAGTAACAGACCTTTTGGTGGACCTGTCCACTGTAGCATCAGATTCCTGTAATTTAGCTGACAGGAGTGAAACTTGGTGGGGATTTTTGCTGTTGTAGCTCATCCACCCCAATGTGTGGTGTGATGTGCCTCCTGAGATACTCTTCTGCTCACCATGGTTGTAAAGAATGACTATTTACAGTAATAGTAGCCTTGTTGCCAACTTGCACTTGCCAAGTTATTCTCTCACCAATGAGGGGTTTTTCTGCCCACAGAACTGTTGCTCAGTGTTTTTCGCACCATTCTGTGTAAACTCTAGACTGTTGTGTGTGAAAACCTGAAGTGTTTGTGAATTACTCAAACCAGCCTGGGGGTCTGGCACCAACAACAGTCATTGACATTCCCCCCCACCCCCCGTATGTTGATGTTTGATGTGAACATTTCAGTGAAGCTCTTGACCTGTATCTGCATGAGTTTATGTATTTAACTGCTGCAACATGATTGGCTAACTGCATGAAAGTTAGATACAGATCAGTGACGGAAGCTTGTGAAGTCAAGTCAAATCACTGACTCGATATGATGCCTTGTACTGCATTTAACCAGTTTACTGTTATTCACACTTCGGTTTTGCAAGTTGGCTGAATGTACTGTACACACCTAAACAATACTGATGTACATATCAACATAGCAGCCACAAGACTGAATTTCTACAAGTGACGCACACATGAAAATGACAGATTGTTTTTATTTTCATATTTAGAGACTGTACAATCAAAACAAAACCAGAGGCATTTGTGGTAAAAACAGTTCATTTCTCCAGTTCTGGTCCATGCTGAGAGACACTGTCTAATGTACTCAAGCTGAAACAGCACTCGCGTGATTGATCTACAATCCGAGAAGTTTTTATATGGTGTATGTTAATATATTGATTAGAAATGCCTTTTAATGATCAAGAGAGTAGAATCACAGACACACCCTTGTACCATAAACATAAGATCTTTCTAACAGAAATAGACGCAGGACGGTCAAGATAACGGAAAACAGACATCGAACTGTTTCCTATGCTTAAATCAAGTAGTGCCAAATCAAGTGCTGATCTAGGATGGGTTCCAATTTGAGTACCATATAGTAGAAGTATACTGAACACAGTATCAAAAGCAAAATCCGTTCAGCAGTCAGTCAGAGAGAAGATACGGATCAAAAATCTTTCCCAAAAGTTCCCATCACTTACCATGAACAAGGAAGCAAAAGCTGATCCTAGATCAGCACGCGAGAAAGTGTCTCCCAGCATTAATCAACACCAGACTGTGTTGGTCTAATACAGCCGAGAAACTACTACAAAGACCACTGCGAGGGTTATAAGGAGCAGGACTAGAAAAAAAGATGGAGTCGGGATGCAGAGGGGAGCAGACACTGCCGGTCAGAGAACCCGTAAGAGGGTCGAGATACTGCAAGGACGTCCATGGAGTTTGATTCAGGGTTTGAGGCGACAGAAAAAAATCTGGAAAAGAAAGACAGACAGACAGTCACATGATCAGGCCACAGTGGCGGAAAAAAGGTCATTGAACTTACTTAATGCAAACGCGTTACATCAGTGCTACATGATTGAATCGAGTTACATTAACGCAAATTGTTTTTCTACATCCAACATGATTTGATCATGTTAGGGAGTTGGAAACACACACTAAATATGTTTTTACAAATGATTTATAATGTCCACGAGCCGCAAATATGCACACCATGCTTCACGAATACAACACACACCTCTCAAACAAACAGAAAAAACGTGTTGAATTTGTAAAACCGATGACACAGACCTGCAACATGTTGCTTATGTATTTGCATTCTTTCTTTACGTTTGTTGAACCTTCCCTGCATTGGTTCGTGAGTAGCATTTGTATTCGCAAAACACACTGTATTATTATTATTTTTTTAAAGTTTTATATTCACAACACACACTGTGTTTGAGAAGCGCGTGTTGTATAGGTAAAGCATGGTGTTCGTATTTGCGAATCGTGGGCCGTTTATAAATCACATTCTGTTTGTTTGCAAATCGTGGGGAATTTTGTAAAAAAAAAATTTAATAAATGAAATGTTCAGTGTGTTTATGACATTTTGGGAGCTTTCTAACATCATACTTTCAAAGCCCTGAATAAGCTTGACCTCTGCGCGTTCACCTCAACTGGGAATCGAACCCATTTTGCGACAATCACATTACCGCATTACAGCGATTTCATAATGTACTGGTTTATGTTACTGAAGCTACATAACGCAACCTAGTACCTGCAAACCAGTTCAAATGAAGTTTAGTATAAGCAATGAAAACCTGTTTCGATGAGAAACTTCATATTTTTACGTAAACACCGTACATTCTCTTACATCTCACGGACCACATATTCCAGTTTTTTCCGTGCAGAGTTTATGCATCGTCACTTTTCTATTAATATTAAGAACAATGCTGCTACAACCATTCTAATTTCTTACCTCGGTGACTATGTGTCCTGCTCCGCCTGCTCCCCTGGCCTTTATATAGTTCCTGACTCCTTCAGTTTGCACACCAGCTCCTCCACAGACCCCACTTTCATTCCAGCCTCCCTCTGTGAAGGCTCGTCCACCCGCAGCACCTCCAGCCGAGAGCTCACGTCCACCCCCAGGTCTCCCGGATTCACGCTGTCGATCTTCTTTTTCTTGGCTTTCTATAAATACAAGGCATAAAAATGGCGCTTTTTTTTTTTTTTAACAATCTGGTTCATTTCAATAATAGGCTACAAATAATAATAATAATAATAACAGCAACAACAACAACAACAGACTTTATTAGTCCTACAGTTGGGAAATTTGCATTGTGTATAATAATAATAATAATAATCTCATAGCTTTATTCACAAGCTTTATCTACACGCACACGCACTTACTTCCTGACCGTTTAACCACCAGCTGCTAATCCATCCATCTGTAAACAGTTAGTAGAAAGAAAAAAAAAAAAAAAAAAATCTCCCAGGATGCTTTTATGCGTGTGGCTTTTTTTCTCCCCCCCAAAAAAAGCAGTCATGTTTAGAAAGCACTGCTGCCATTTTTTGATCACGGCAGCGCTTACAGTGCTTCACATGTTATCAGAAAAGCAAGCTCATGTGACATCAAGTTACTTCCTCCTGACCCATCACAATACTTAAGATGCCTTCATGAAGCATGTTATGCATCAAGATATGCAGCCTAAGCTTGCTGAGGTTTTGCTAGCAAGGGCCAGAGAATCTGTGACCCTAGCTTCAGAGACAGATCTTCAGCATTTCACAGAAACGTGAGAAAAGGTGTGAAAATAAAAGAACTGCTTTCTAAAGACATGATAAAAGCCCTCTCGCACATCTGACGGACAATGACGATACACAGAAAAGGGTATCGTGATGTTATTATAATCACGGTACTCAGATCATATCGTGATATTTCCCAGGTTCATTTAAAAACTCCAGTGCTGTAATAAACAGATCTCCTGTACCATGATGTTAGGCAGCGTGGCGTATCGGGGTGTGTTCAGGCGAAGGTCGGCGGTCACCACAGCCGGCATGTTGATTTTAATCGTCTCCAGTCCTCCATCTATCTCTCGCACCACTTTCAGCTTCTCTCCCTCCAACGTCACCTCGGAGGCGAAGGTCCCCTGTGGTGAAGAAAGCACATCTTCTCTTTACTCCATCACCCTGCTTCTCTTTATCTCCAACACATCCGAAACATTGTACATCTCTGACATGACGATCCGGTGATCTACAGGCGTGTAGCGTAAACTTGTAAAGCTCTGCTCTGACCTCTGCTGGATGAGCTGCACCTTGCAAAAGGCAGGGATTTCTCTACAAATGCTGAACCTAGGACACAAGACTACTGGTTTACTGACTGCTGACAAAGAGAAAATAAGTATCCTCTGTACAAAACTAGAGATTTAGATGTTGTAGGGTCTTATGTTGGGTCATATTTCCTAGACATATCAGATTATTGTTGTTGATTATTGCTAAACATCTGGTGCGGTCATCTCTGATAAGGATACACACGAGCCAAATGTAACGGATTATAATTGACAGTAACTTAATCGGCTGAATAAAAATTAAGAGCACACGTATCCCATTTAAATCTACTAATGATCCTTAATAATATTGTATACTTTTTGCAAGTAATAATGTACAATGTAGTTATTGCCTATATTGCATAAACACACACACACACACACATCATTCTTTATATATTTTTTATACCAAACTGTGGTATAAACTACCATACTTACATTGGCCGACATTATGTATACAATATATATATTCATTATTAGTAGTAGTTTTAATAGTATTGTCAGTAATTAGAGATATTCTTATTTTTTTTTATAATGGTGCTTTTTATTTATACTATACAGAGTACACGCTACCAGTAGACATCTTGTATACATGTACACATACATATATTTACATTGTGATTGTGTTTGGACGAATCCCGAATGTAAATTCAAACACAAAAACACAACCCTTACGGCAATTCCACATAAACAGAGAAAATAAAGATACTACGCTGTGTGTAAGCAAACAGGAAGCACATACACACCTGTGGCCAGTCCAGCAGTGCGGCCGTCATCTGACCCGTCTGATTACAGTCATCGTCAATGGCCTGTTGTAACACAACAAACACACAATGGACGTTTGCAGTTTACCTCCATGTGTACACCTACCCTGAACCAGAGCGAGATCGTAAGCGCTTGAAAGATATGATGTCGTTAATATCATGGAAGAATTCATTTAAGCTGCACACGCCGTAAAGATAACGCCTCTATGAAACTCTATGTAAACTCATACAGCTGGCAATGTTCAATATCTTAGCAATTCCAGGAATTTTATTATTTGCTATAAAACATTCTGTAAATGTCCAGTTAATATAACGAACTTGTTAAAAAATAAATAAATAAAAAAATAAAAAAAATAGAAAAATTGCTTTCTACATTACAGGTAATAAAAACACACCTGAAACCTTTGACCTGCTTGTGTAAGGAGATTATTCGTTATTGATTTTTTATTTATTATTTTTTTTTTAATACTACACTGGTCTGTCGAAGAAAACCTGTTTAATGTATAATTTTTTTTTTTAGAATTCAATGCAAGAAAAAAAATAATCCTTAAACGTTAATTTACTTGTTTGACTTGGAAAGCAGGTGGTCTGATGTTTTGGCTCTGATGTGCCAGCTAGTGAGGAATCTTCGCACCCTTAGAGAACTACAAAGCTGCACTAACACTTCCTCTACTCTCTCAGCACGGTCTCTGGAACTCTGGAAATACACCTACCTGTTTGCCGAGGATGACGAGGGCCGCGTCCTCTTTCTTGGCCAACGCGGCGAGGATCTTGGACACCTGCAGAGGGCCGAGAGACTCGTAGTCCTTTCCGGAAACATTCACGTGGATGCCGCGGTCTGCTCCCATAGCCAGCGCTGTGCGGATGGTCTCCTGAACACACACATTTCAGCAGTGCATTATGGTTAGACGAGTCTGATCGGAACAAAACACAGCAAGCGTAGATTAGAATGTTAAAATAAAAGCTGATCCTGGATCAGCAAATCATACTACAGACAGGGAATGGGAATGTGTCAGACGATACGTACTGTATGTGCAGAAGGAACACTTCCTGTTATAGGAGAATAATCAACACTGGGATGCTGTGATGTAGCGTGATGCGTAGCGGAGTTGCCGTTAACAGCCTGGAAATGATGGTTTTCCAGCGACAGTGCATTCTTTATGTTTTGCTCCTCTTGTATCATAATCTGCCAGCGATGATATTTTTAGGAAGAGCTAATTCATAGACACCTGACCAATCGGAATCATGTTAAATACGCATGGGACCATCGTCCATCTATCTGTCCATCATTTAGTAAAGTTCTGGGTAAATGTTTGCGTGAGCCGGATTTACAAACGTCTCAGAGACGCCGTACTCCTCGTATGTAGGTGCGCTCAGGTCGAAAGGGCGAAGCGCGTTCTCAAACACGGCTCATTTGCATTTAGCGACGCCCACAAATAACCATAAAAGGGCAAGAGCAGACAACTGGGAGCACGAAACGAACAAGCAGGGTTAAGGCTGAAAATTTTAGTTATTTTGACTCTGAAATATTTTATTATTAATAATATCAATAATAATAATAAAAAGAAACAACTAAATCTAACGTAAAATATAAGCAATTTAAACTCGACAGTATAATCCATGCAATGATGAATGATTGGAAGTCGATCGTGTTGACGAGGACGTGAACGATTTTCTGAATGTTCATTCTGTAAACACTTTTAAAACAGATTTATGAATAAATTTGTTTCCAGCTTAACACATAAGAGCCGATATTACTAACCTGGGCACTTTAAAGTAGTCTCAGTAAAGGTGTCATGAATCTTTTGGTCATTTTTATTTCAGTTTGTAGCAGGAAATGTTAAAGGTTAGCTTTTGTTTGGTTGGAGGGGAGGGGTTTATACAGAGTCTTGGAAGCTTTAGTCGAGTGTGTTTCCTTTTCCAGAGAAATGTTGTAAAATCACGGAATAAAGAAACACGCAGGTGAATCTGACAAAAAAAAATCCAATGGAATCTAAGTCCGACGTTGCTCAAGTCTGGGAAATTATAGCTGGGAGAAAATGTTTCGAAATGTTCTGATTTTGTGGGTTTAATTTTCCTTCTGTTCTCTGGTGAAGATCTGAGTTTAGAAATTAGATTGCCTAACTAATTGTTTTATTGACATGTGCCTATTTTCAAGGTATAAAAATTCCTTAAATATTTCTGGATATTTTTCCCCAAAAGTTTCAAACTTGTTTATTTTAAGCAAGTTTATTTTTAATGTTACGGAATTATCTCCACATAAACTACTGAAGTACTTTTACACAGTGTGTGGTACCTGCACTTGCTGAGGTCCACAGCTCACAGCCACAATCTCCTTCACCAGCTTCTTCTCCTTCAGCCTGACAGCCTCCTCCACTGCGATCTCGCAGAAAGGGTTCATCGAGTGTTTCACGCCATCCGTAACCACGCCAGTCTTGTCAGGCTTCACTCGGATCTGAGAGAACGAGAGGGGGGGAGAAATAAAAATAAAAAATAAAAAAAAAGGTCTGGCTTAACAATAACTCATATATATGTGGTCTCAGACGCTGCTATTTCGATACTAATGTGGATTTTTAGAGAACCTTTACTGATAAGGAAGTGTCGATTAATAGTCTATGATAACGGCTGTGTTGTCGTCGAACAACTCGTTCATGAGGACTTGTAACAGGAACCACTTTTACGACATTACAAAAACATACAGCATGATGTTTATATATAGTAAATCAATATATAGTGAAATTGATTATTGGCACATCGCGTGTATATGGTCCAGGCCGACTGCGATCGTGTCCTTATCTTGTCACCATGAAGGACGATGTTGACTCACAGCAGCGGATTGAGGGAAAAAAAATCCATTTGCAGATAAAAATACTTACCTATTAGTGGTCTGTAAGAAACTCAAGAGCCACTAGAAGAATCACATAACCAAGAGGTAGTTATTATATTCCAGGTTTAATGTGGGTTGTGGTGAGGATCAGTTGGAAGAAGTCACCATTGTATCGTTTACACAATACGGATTCATAATTTCTTATTCTACAGTGCTGTTGAATTCTCCATTCTGATTGGTCAGTGTGTTGATCAATTTTCTATAACAGCAGCTCTGACAGCAGTGAAGGCAAATCACACGTCCGAGACGAACATTTACAGAAAAATTATCAACTTTGGAGCTGTTTTAGTCACTTGCACAGCCGTGTTATTGATTATTTTCCTATAACTGCACACCCAAACTGCTTTATTCCTTACATAATAGAACATGGCAGATTTACTACATTTACTGAATTATTCAGTTC
>JAQQZR010000019.1:2587709-2589484 GCA_030068235.1 Notoglanidium macrostoma
GCGCTTTGGGTCTCCAATTACCTCGTAGGCAATCAATCAGCAAAGACAGGGTGCGTGTCCAGCATTAGTTCTGTTAATGCATAATGAAGCTAAGATATGAAAGGCGACTTGCACAGAGTAATCCCGAGATGCTTGTTTAACATTATGCAATTTATACATTAAGAGTTTGATTAATAAACTATGTGAAGTGTCATGTATTTCTGTTAGTTATAAATATTGTAGATTCTGTGATTCTCAATGTCAGCCTTATTGTCCATGTGCAAACTAGAGGTGTCGTGTTTTGTTAGAAAATATCACAGAGAAACCAACATTTTGACAACTATTATTTCTTAGAGGATTGAATTTTTTTGTCTTGATATAAACAACCTCGTGCTACAAGGTCTCTCTCTGTTCCCTGTATAAATACTTCATAAATCTAAGTATAAAAAATAATCAAGCTCATGTGATGCATTAAGAAGAAGAACGAGTACTGAAGGCTGAATAGATGCTGAAGAAACGGATGCAGTCACTGTTGCAGTTCTTGCAGGAGGTCATGTGACTGTGTTTCCTCTCTGAGACTGGAACTAAGCGCAGGTCACATGTCACATGTCAGTCAGTAAGAAAGTCACATGATAGGACGGAGAGGGGGAGCTTGGGGAAGCAGGGATGCTCGTATAGGACACTTACAAATACTTATTCTTCAGCGTGAACAGCTAGTGCTGTTATTGAGCCATAGATTAAATTAACTCAAACACCACTATCAGCAGAGTTAAAGCATGACTGCTGACCGCACAGAGAGACGCATGGTTAATATCGAGTTCAACTTCTTTGGTTATTGTTGGCTTTCTTGTTAAATGGTGCATTCCTACCACAAAATATGTTGTTGATGGGAATACGGAACTCGTCGGCTTTTCCAGATGATCCAATTTTTTAAATAATTCATGTAATTTTGTTATTCCTAATGCATGATGTGAATTTAATAAGACACTTATTGAACTTTGTAAGTTCTAAAAGCATATTTTACCATCCAAAGTCAAATCCTTCACCATCAATACATTTATTAAAAATACTTATTACTTGTTAAGTCAGTTTTGTAGTTCCATTTATTTGTTTTCCAGTAAAATGTTTCTTAACTCTCAATTCATGATCACTGTTAACCAAAGCCACACCCAGACCCATGACATCACTTGGTTTAGGACCAACAGCACTTTCATGCTGGAATCAAACTGAGCTGAGTTTCAGCACTAAGATCACTGTTAAATGGTACAGCCTTTTTTCCTGAGATCTGTCTGGTTTGCCATGGAAACGGGTGACATGATTCGTTTAGGCATCAGAAGTGTTTATGTATCTGAAGAGTGTTACTAAAGTGCTTAATATATAAACAACCAAGTCTTTTGCTAAGCATACAGTTAAGGGTGAAACATAAGAGTTCTCTATTTGTCTTTTTAAGTGAGGTAATATATGTTTACTTCCTTTTTCTCAGGTAGCCTATCAAGTTGTTCAATTGACTAATCAGCCGCTGGTGGGTGGGGCACTGGGTGTGGTCTCTTCTGCTTCATTTACTGGAGGCCAACAGGTACAGAATCAACTAACACCAGAAAATGCCTCTTTCACAGGGACTAACTGATCCAAAATTATGCCTCTTTCACAGATCCATAGGCCACGCCTCTTTCATTAGGACTGACAGATCCATAGGCCACGCCTCTTTCACTAGGACTGACAGATCCATAGGCCACGCCTCTTTCATTAGGACTGACAGATCCATAGGCCACGCCTCTTTCACTAGGACTGACAGA
>JAQQZR010000019.1:2589584-2605408 GCA_030068235.1 Notoglanidium macrostoma
TGCATAGGCCACGCCTCTTTCATTAGGACTGACAGATCCATAGGCCATGCCTCTTTCATTAGGACTGACAGATCCATAGGCCACGCCTCTTTCACTAGGACTGACAGATCCATAGGCCACACCTCTTTCACTAGGACTGACAGATGCATAGGCCACGCCTCTTTCACTAGGACTGACAGATCCATAGGCCACGCCTCTTTCACCTTTTTTACTGTGACTGACAAACAGAAATTCAGAATCAGAACTATTACGTAGCACTTAATGATATTAAAAAAAACGAACGACTCGTCAGGAATAATGAGTAAAGACTTTATATGTTATAACTGACATGATGCCTGTATCTCTCACAGAAACATTGCTGATTCAGCAGATCTGGTTACACTGCATGTGGTTACAATAAACAACAGCTCTGTGAAATGCGTCTGCTTTGTGCACGTCAGCTCAGTAGGTTTAGTACTAAAAGCATTGCCTGTGTAAACGTTAGGCTGTGATCCAGAGTCCCTTCAGTAATGGAAGCAGTCCTGCAGCGGAGACGATCGGAGGCGAGGCACGCTTCTCCTACATCCCACCAGCTGCTGTAAGTGATGCGACAGCCGCTGGAGTTTCAGCTCATCCGGCCGAGCCTACACGCTCTCACACAGCAGGTGAGATAGCTGACATGCATGCTTACACCAAGAGAAATTACAGCAAAGACAGGAACAAGCAATTTGTGAAAAGAAGACGGAGTGTGAAAACCAGTTGTAGCCTTTGGTGATCAAAACTACACTGAGTCTGAAAGCAGAGAACTTTGAAAAACTTTTCATGGATGCTTAAAGGGAAAATCCATCGCTAAACACATCACACTCGTTACATACATATTTACTCTTTTTCAGCCTGACGTTTTATATTAAGTTGTCATATGCCCCACAGTGCATATTTTTTGTGATTTCTTCTTACGATGCTGCAATAACTCCCATGTTTTATATCCGGATGTGAGGATGCCAACAGAGGCAGTTTTAAAGCTGCGCCCTCGAGAACTCTCTTTGGGTTGAACAGACTGCATGTGGGTCCTTAAATTAGAGATAGCGGAATGATATACGAGCTCGCTCATACACAGCTTGCAAAGTACTTTAATCTTGTTGGCGGTCTTGAACCTAAAAAAACACCAAACAGCACTTTTTTAAAAATTTTTTTTGGCTTCAGTCTCATAGTTGCTTTTTCTCCCCCCAGCTGTTTCTCTGAAGAATATTTCTGCTATTAATTATGCGTTTGTGCTAATGAGGAACATTTCTCAAACCTAATATATGACATGTCATTTCTTTATACCACAGTTCTGTAGCATTCTCGATTCTGATTGGTCACGTGTTCAGTAGTTCCAGCTGCAGGTTTATATGAATTCCCTTTCTAATGTGTTATAGTTTCAGTAGTAACAGCAAATTTTCTGGTACGTCCCATTTAATCTGATTAAATAATATGTATAATTATTGATCTGGAAGGAGTCTCCAGTGTCAGGGCTTTGTAACAGTCAGAGAAAACTTCAAGAGAGAAAAAAAAGAAGACAGAGGGACTGGTATTAACTATATAACTAAAAATAACTAACTTAACATTAAATGTAACTATAAATGAATAAAGAAATAAAAATAGTAACCATTGGCAGATCAGCATGGTTTAAGAAGAATTAAACACTTGATGTTATAGAAAAATGAAGAGCGTTGGGGTGGAACCAATAACTCCTCTTAATCACACCACCCATTTGTTGATTATTTTCCTATGACATCACACCCCTAAATCTTTTATTCCCTATTTATTTTCTTCATTTAGGCCTAATGGCATGTAAACATTTGCACTATATATGATCTTACACATTGCTCTAAGTGTAAAAATGCTGTTTTGGTGCTTCAATTATAATGTCATAAAGCCAATTCTTATATATTGGCACCCTGATGAAGTAGATGACTCGGTTCTGACATCATAATTGCTCTCCCTCTCTCAGGTCAGTTCTACGTGATGAGCGTTCCAGAGGTTCTTCAGCCAGGCGCACCACGTACCATAGCTCCCCGCACTCATCCATATACAGCGTGAGTATTTGCCATACAGAGGTTTGCATACGTCGTTCATGTTCATGTTCATGTTATGAGAGTGCTTGTTATGAAGGTGTGGAAAAAAATTGATTAATGAGAATGATAGATAGAGCTGCAGACGTGCAGATTACGTCAACTGGTTACTCTAAGTTGACCATAGGTGTGAATCTGAGTGTGAACGGTTGTTCGTCTCAGTGTTAGCCCACTGATAGATTGGAGATCTGCCCAAGGTGTACCTCACCTCTCAGCAGAAGTCAGCTGGAATTGGCTCATGACCCTTAATGGATAAGCCTTATAGATAATGGATGGATGGGTTACTATGCTTTTTTTCTTTGCTGCTCAGGTTTGATAACCGTCGGTGGCTCTTATCTCTCAAAGGTGTTTAAGTCACCTAGTTTGTGAACTAAACCATGTGTGATTTTGCGATAAGGAAGTTCTCCATGCTGTGATTAGATGGCAATGGTTAGATGGTCATGTGGGCACATATGGGTAGATGGGTAGATCTCCAGGATCAGGGATGGTGACCACTGTCATAAACAGTGCTGTTTTCCGCTTATAAAATGAAAAACCGGCTAACCTTCTGTAGTGCGTCAGTTCCTCTTATTAATGAATGTCCCACATGCTGTGTCTGACTGAATCACTATAACGTTTCTGGGTCCCCAGTTTCCCCAACTGCCAACAGTTTTCATCAGAATAAACTCGCAAGCCAACTGCATTACTAAACAAAGAACTCGTCCTCTTTAATTAACCTCTCATGTGGAAGCCAGCAGCAGGGAGGTGATTTAATTAATAAAAAGAAAACCACAGTGTAATTGCTGTTTAGGCAGCTCAGTCAGACTACACTGAATCTTCCTCTTCGAATAGGACCGAACCCTAGCTTGGGTAAACGCGTACATGTATATTGTCAATGATGATGATGATGATGATGATGTCACTCTAGTGGTTAGGCAGCTAATATACAGATATGGCAACTCTTAAATGAGTTCAATTTCCATTTAAAATAATGTATAGTAGGCTACTTGATTGGGTGAAAAATCTTCTGTGGAAAGGAGACTGCTGTGTAACAGAACGTTTTTCCACCCTGTGAAAGTCTTCAGGATGCAACGTGACAAGCTGCATTCTATTTTATTTATAAACTTTGAGAAAGAAGAGAAGAAAGGGTGGTGAAGGACAGACCATTTATAGCTTCTATAATTGGAGTAGTAAGTGTTTCGTGTACATTGCACAGTGTTCAGTGTAGCAACAAATGGATAGAAATTATGGCGTGTCTTTCTTTAATAAATAAAAAGAATGTTAGTGGTGGATGAAAGAGGATGAAAGCACTCCAGGACGTTCTGTGATTGGAAAATAAACAATGATAGGGTGGTAATAGTAGCTCTGCTTTACGTCAAGCCACATCGCACCACCCTGTTGCTGATTATTTACTACAAGTGTTTTATTCATTATGTACACATGACTATGATTAACTGCACTCTATGTACTTGTGTCCAAAATATTTAGGTAGCTAAATATATACATCTCGAACACTATGTGTACTTTATATTCAGCTGGAATTTGAAGCAGCAAGCTTTCAACCCTTATATGCAACCCAAAGAACCATGGCATTTTACCTAACACGACTGAGTAGCGGGAGATAACAATGCTAACAATGTAAGCAAACATGCTTTTCATAGATTTTTGTTTGTTGTATTGTGTTTCTTTGCTGCGCAAATACAGTGAGCTGAAAGGAACACTTGAAGAAAGAGTTCTTCTTGTAGTTCTGGCTAGGTCATGTGATCTCAATCAGCCATAACAGATTTGGTGCGGTATAGAAAAGGAAGGGAGAGAGAAAATCGAATCCGGTTAGCAGCTCGTCTGAAGTGCTTTGGCGGGTTTGTGGGTTTTCCTTCCCGGATAACCTTTGTCTCCAGGTATTAAATATAGATTTGATAATGAAATGTTAAATGTTAATGTCGGTGTTCCGCTGTTTTGTGTTTCGTTTGGGGCTCTTAAATTGATTTTTCTACAATTCTTTATTGAAGGATAAATACTTAAAGACCAGCGATGGATGTAAGTCAAAATTCTTCATGTCCTCGTAAATTATTCATATTGTTTGTACTTGAGGGAAACCTACAAAGTGGGGATTAGTTAAAGTTGCATTTCAGCCAAACATCCTGATAAGCCAATGAGGGCCTGTTAAAGTCTAAAAGTATTTAACGTATTGCTTTAATGTTAACAAACATCTAATTAAACCTTTTTAGTAATGGAAAAGTATTGCACTAAGTTCAAGGCTCATCGGCAATTAAATCGCCTCAATGTTTCAGCTGACCTTTCTGAAATAGTGTTCGGTTTTTAAGCTCACGGTTATTTAAAAAAAAAACCCTGCTTACAAAAATACACGTATATTTTATAATTCACTGACAAATCAGGTCAAACAGATTTAAAAATGGATATAATAAGAACTTAATAAAACTTAATAAAACTAAATCGGACATGTTAAAAGAAAGGTCAAAGAACTTTAAAAAAAAAAAGTATACAAATGGTTAAAAATGACTGAACGCCATATATGTCATGAAGGAGCACACTAAACGTCCTGTTGGTATAAATCACATTTCTTTTCTTGGGTGTGCAAACTTTTGCACCACTGTAGTACTAACCTGTAACAAAGCTGAAATATGGAGACGGTTTATCATACACAATGGTTTTGTATATTTAAATAAACGCCCACAATTGATGTCTTTTCATCGACGTTTCTATACAAAACACAATAATGAATAAAGGACTAGTTATATTTAACCTAAGGCGCGTGATAGCTAATTATCGCCTCGGTGAAAATGTCTAAACACCCGTTGTCACTCTGTATGATGGAAAGCTTGTCACACATTGCAGCCTGAAGGTTTAAACCCTGGTAGCACTCGATAAATCAATTCGACATAAAAACGCTCTAATTTTCATCAGAAAACCGAGCGAGCAATACAGAAGGGTCTGACGCCGTTACCACCAGCTGTCTTTATTTCATCAATCGGAAACATATTTTGATCCCGATTCCGCTCAGTTGATTCAAGAATACATTATTTAGAGTCAAATCATTTTGTTTGTAGCTGGGAGAAATCCTCATATCTGAACCTGAACGTTTTGTTTGCACACTGTTCTATTATGTTTTACAATCAGCGTGTATTTTATTCACATACTAACACATCCGCGCTACATGTCATCGTGTCATTTAACGTCTAAATCCTGGTATGTGCTAGAAGTCGTCATCTCTACTGTGTTCAGCAAGTAAGAATCAGACAGTCTATATTACGTATGGAATAAAACGGAGCGCAAGCTGAAGCAAAGCGTAATTACCGTAACATCTAATCACGAAGTGTTTTATTCCCTTTATACCACAGCAATTTGCCGATGATTGCAATATTTTCTTTTAATTTTGAATCTTATTCAACATTATACGTTTGAAGTTGCTGTGGAACAACGGCGACACAAGTCAGTTCTCTTATAAAAGCTATAAACACTTGTTCTCTCATCGCTTGTTCTCACGTCTCTTCATTTCTCTCGTAAAGCCACGAAACGCAACATCGTCTGTCCTTGGTAGAAAACACTGACACTGGAGACTCCTTCCGTAACTGATAGAAAAATGTCTCCTTACAGAAAACAATATCGACGATTGTTTCATTTTATTTTTCTTTGTCGAAACAACACACATTTTAATATGTTTATTATTGAACCTGCATGCTGAGTGTCGGCCATACAATTTTAAGTTGTCACCATAGAAACGATAACGTTGTGTGCTACGTCTAAGTTTTTATTCTCCAGATAAAATAAAAATGTTCAATTCTAGACTATTTAACTTCAACCCAACTTGATCAAAAGAAGCAAAATTGTACCCAAGATGGAGAACATGCTCTGTGTTTGATATGAAAATATGATTTTAGGTGACATTTACCATCATGTCCTTTCTCGTTTCCCACTTGCAGCTTGGTATTAACACCTTTGCATTTGTCTCAGGTCTGGATTTCCCCTTTCCGTCACTGATAAAACTACACCAGACTTCACTGACATACATTCTCCTTGCCCTTTACCTTTCAAAGCGCAAATCATCTCTGATATTGAAGTGTTTTTTTTTTTTTGTTTTTGTCCAGGTCGCTGTGAAAGTGAAGTTCGTCCCCTTTACTTCGACGCCTCGTCCTTGTTCTTGTCCCCAACTCGATTTAATTAAAGCGTACCTGAAAGAAGATTGCATGCCGAGAACACTCGTGTCATTAGAGCGAATCCAAGCCTCAGGCGCTGCAGTTTATTACGGGACGATTCCGCTGACACAAAAGGGCAACGAGATATTTTCCCTCATTTGGATGTGAAGCCGTTGTCAAGGCTGCCATGCCGGTCTGCATATGGATCATTCCTTCTGATGTCTCATAAACCCCTCATATCCATCGGCGCTTTAAAGTCGACACCCCTGTTGGCCCCAGAGCGGATGGTGGGCTTTTCTAAAGCCCTCGATAAGCACCAAGCTGTGCGTGCCAGCTTGTGAATTCGGAGTGAACAGCTCAGGGCTTTCCGCGTTGCTTTCGTGTCTTCAGTATACACATGTGCTACTGTGTGCATTTGGATGAACAAAAGGTCATGACAGTTTTTGTTATCCTTTCATGTCGTGACAATTCTGCAGGAAGATGGAAGGGCTGCGCATGCCGAGAGACGAACGCAGGAGGGCGCAACACAACGAAGGTGAGTGTGTGTGTGTGTGTGTGTGGATTTACTGTTTTTTAATGCTGCAGGTATATTTAGTTATTGTATTTGAAGCATTCCACCAAATATGGGTCCAATCTCAGAGCATCAGGGGGTTAAAATTGCTTTTGAAGTCTCATTCAGCAATACCAGAAGTCCACCACTAGAGAGCAGTATGGATTGACCAGAAGATTTTTGTGTGTGTGTTTTCCTTCTTTTAGCAAAACACTGCATTCCAGTACTGTTTACCGCATGCTTGTTGAATTCCTGTCGCCATCTTAAAGGAATAGTCCCGTGTTGTTAAACCTAATCTATGTGCCGGTGTATAGATGATAACCACAGACAAGAATTTACACACGTCTTGATAAGAGAAAGTAATGGAGTTTCATCAATCTTTCCAATACTAATACAAGACAAAAATAAAGAAGTAGGGTTTTGTGGTGTCCGTGTGCCATTTGGCAGAAGTGTCTCTGTGTTTGCTTTGAGTTTGGCTCATTAATGCGTAATGAAACTGAACCAAGCAGAAAATGTTAGCTGTATTTCACAACTCTAATTTTCTAAACATGAATCAACGCTTCTGTAGCCAATCCTTTGCTATGGTTTATCCAATCACATGCGTTTATGTAAATTACATTTAGCTGAAATCAGCTCACCACAGACTAACTGCAAAGCTAGAGACTCAGTAAAGGGGAGCGTTCGAATACTTTCATCGATTTTTTTTTTTTGTTTTATTTTCTGTCTCTGTCCTGATTAGCTGATGACATCGGAATGTTTAAAGTTCCAAACACATGGGAAATTATCCACTGTGTAGGACTTACGGGAATCTATTAGCAGGTATGGAAGATAGTATTCATAAGCATGTTTTCATTAGTGTATAATTAAGCTCAGAATGATCCCTTTATATCTACATAGGGAGCGGGTCCTCTTTCACGGAGCCGCCATGTTGCGCCAATACGGTAACACAGAGCGGACATACCTCTGGGGAACGCCTTTTGCGTTTCATGCTTTTACAAGCGGCAGCGTGAATCTGGAAGGAAGCACCGGAAAGATGATGATGAAGAAGAAGAAGAAAGGAAGACAAAAGAAGAGGGATCAGTGTTTGCTGGTGCTGGCTAACAAGTTTGAGAACCCAGATTTGGAAAAATGGAGGATCATTCAACATTATTTATCACGGAAAACGTAAGGGAGCGTGAATGTAATAATTGGATGTAAGCTACGGGAACCTGACGGCCACCATATGTTCTAATACACGCTTGGAAAAGGGGGGTAAGAAACGGGCATTCAGGTGGTTGCAATCAAATGAATCCTACAGGGTGGACCGTAGACGACAGTTGATGACAAAAACAAAATATGTAAAGACAAACGGACAATGCAGTACGCATTAAGAGTCCATGCCGCTGGTCAAAATTGGTAATGTGAAGCGCCACTGCTAAACAACACATAACCAGTTCAAATCGTCTTACTTGTAGCCATTAACTAATCACTAATGTTTACGCATTAAAAGGTATCGGCTGCATTCAACCATGTTAGTCGCTTATACAGAATCTTTAGTTGAAAACTACAACTTGACTGAATTTAACAGCTGCACCTTGTCGTAAGTGAATTTGGAGTGAATAACATTTTCTGTTTTCTTAGTATAGAAAAACATGGTGAAATTTTAAATTGAAAACATGCTACAGATAGATATATGAACAGCCCTGAAGTGTTCATTCATTCCTTTTTGAAGTGTATTTAATGACATTTTAATAGCTCAGTGACGCTTGAGTGATTTTCTTTTTCTATATTAACCCTTGTTGCGTTCAGGGATCGTGTCAACATGTAGACGTCACAAACCAGTGAACATGAAGTTGAAGAACAATTAAATCAATACCTCCAAACCCCCACCATGAACATAATCTTTTATAGGAAACCGTATCTATATTATTCCAATTTTCTGGAAGCTGGTTTACTATTATTATCTTCAAAGAAGAAAATTTGTTCCAAGTAGAGCTCACATGGTCCCACTCTCTGATAACGTCTATCTACTCCTCGAGAGAGGGGGTCTTTCCAGACCTCTTTGCTTTCTTTTCAATAGATTGCACCAATTTTAAAACCTTTTTGGGTTCCCATTTTGCACAATTGCTGTCATTTATCACAAAGAAAATTCACACCACGTATGGGGCGTTACAAAAGAAAAACGCAACAATTTGTGTTAATGCCCTGGACACTCGACGCAATCTGTGGATAATGCTGGTGGACCAACATCACCTAGAATTAGTCCAGTTAACTTTTTTTTATTTTTTTTTTATATATTATCTGCAGAGAATACTACGGATATTGTCTGAAATTACTGGTTGGAAGTGGGAAATTGATTGTTTCAATATCAGGGGTCTGATATTGAGTTTTAAGTGTACTTTTACACCATCTGATATTTTCATTGCTAGTTAGCAAGCTGATACGACTTTGTACAAGGCTCAAAGGAAATGGATCAAATAATTTGTCACAAAATACACTTCAACTACTTTGCACCCAAGGTCAAACGTGTTCAGACTGAAAAAGAAAAAAAAAATAAAGCTTCCTGTTCATGCTACAAATGGCCTACTTTATTTATTTATTTGTTTATTTATTTATTTAATGGGGGAGGGGGGTACCTTGTCACTGGGGTGGTATCTTTTGTACCTTTTACTATGAATATTTCACCTGGAAATATAGATATAGTGCTCCTTTATTGAAGATTTAAGGTAAAAAAATAAAAGTGGATCATAATGACCTTTTAGAGTAAAGTTTTAACGGCACCGAGTGTACAGTTTCTATGTGAAAGATACATACGTACAGTTGACAGCTGACTAAAACTGTACTGAAAGGCTGTACGGCTGTTTTGAACTTTACAGTGGAGCGACGGAGGAGAGACAAGATCAACAACTGGATCGTGACACTATCTAAAATCATCCCCGATTGCAGCATGGACAGCACTAAAACCGGAGCGGTGAGGAGCTTCGGTCATTCTGACAGCTTGATCGCTGAACCAGTACAATACCAATATGTACCTGCTTTGTTTTCCACACCAATTTAGCAAACATAAGGGAAATCTGTCTCAGCCCAATGTCTTTTCAGTAAATATCTGTCTTGAAGTGCGTCCAGTTCTTCAGTGACCTCACTCAGAGTTGCTGATGTAATGGCTTGGGGCCGGCCATTTCGTAAAATTGTCATCATTATTTGCTTTAGCACAGTTGAAAAGGAACATTGTTCTGAAATTCACAGTGCAGAGCCTCCTGACATTTAAAGGTGGATAAGTCCAAAAGTTTCCCCTTTTATGAAAATTACATATTAAAAAAAAAAACCCATCTTAGCTAAACAATATCATTCGGAGCAAGTTGATAAAGATTTTGGTATGTATTTTGAGAAGAAAAAAAATAAAAAGAACTTGTGTGAGATAGACCTATGTCGATTGCTAGCGACATTAGCATATCAGCATCCCACCCCTACTAAAAGAATGGGAGACAAATATCAGACTGCGAAACGCTGTATGAGGCTTTGCACTCTTTCTTTATCGTTTCTATAGTAACAGCTCTCACTAACAAGTATAATAATACTTTTTAAGTTGTTATTTAACAAAATTAAATGTATAATTGTTGATATGGTATAGATAAATATAACAAGATTATTATTATTATTATTATTATCAAGTGGTAACACTTTTGGAAGGAGTCTAGAGTGTCAGAGCTCTGTATCAGTCCGATACAAAGCTGTAATTTTCGGTTTTGCAGTATGGAAGTCTTCAGGACAGAGGGTTTGTGCTTTCTGGTTCCACTGTAACATGACAAGCTGCTTATGTGTCTTGTTAATTTCAAGAGAGCGAAAAGAAGAGAGGTGAGGTGAGGGAATGACCATTTATAGCTGCTATAAGTAATAACAGGAACTAACTTGGATTACATTAAATGTAACTATAAATGCACAGTGTGTTTTTCATTTAGTACTAAAAGTTGCTATTGGTGTAATATTGCAGTGGTTTAAGAGGAAAACACTTCAGGATATGGCGTTAGTGGAAAATAATCAACTTCAGGGTGATAACAGTGACCACGATTCTGTTAAATGTCTTTTTTTTTTTTTTTTTTTTTTGAGAAAACGTTTAGAATAAATTGTAAATTGGACATTACCTTCAGTAGTTTATCAAAAGGGTGTAGAGATGCGGTTTTCAAAATCATGTCCTATCGTAAGTTAAACAATCACTAATAGCCTTTAGTTCATATTTACTCACTCTCGATCTCAGAGTAAAGGAGGCATCCTATCCAAGGCCTGCGATTACATCCAGGAGCTGCGGCAGAGCAACCACAGACTCCATGAGAGTCTCCATGAAGTGAAGAGGGTCCAGATGGACAGCGAGATCCTCCGACAGCAGGTAAGCCCGCCTGCCATGAGCCCAGCCCTGCCAAAACAATCTGCCTTACCAAGATCATGACATTTTGAGGAAGAAATACTTAAAGGAAGCAAAATAATAGAGTACTACCCAAGACGTAATTAGCAATATCCAGAAATAGAGCAAAGAGTGCGTGAAGTGTAGGGTAGGATAATTAATCTCATGAGGGTGGATCACTTCTAGGTCTGTGATAATTATACTACTTCACTGAACATCATCTCATTGCATCACATATTTTTACAGTTGTTTTTAGTTGCAGTGTGACCAGAGTAATGAGGTCACGCCAGTCCAAAAATCATCCAGGGATTAAAATGCCATCTGGGAGGTTGAAGTACGCGACTCCTTTTAATTGACACCATTTTTTTCTTTTACCACCAAGATGTTCACTTTCTCAGCATTTGCTTTTTTCAGTTTTGTACTATAGCTTACTATATTTCAGTAAATGCATAATTATAATCTTATAAAGTTGTCCAACATGACTGCCGCATAACGTTTCACAGTCACATTGTGCCCCAAATCACAAGTCTGGTTGTTGTTGCTTAAAAGTTGGATGAGCCTTTGGGGCCAATATTTTACCATAAACCTTTCTGGCTATAACTTTTTGCCAAATGTTAACGTCATACTAAAGAAGCAAATATTTGAACCTGTGTTAGTTGAATGACCGCCATTGAGCTTCCTGGAAAACTGTGTGAATTAGATTTTTTCCCTCCAAAACATTTATGGAATGACAAATGTGCCACAATAATCTGTATTTTAAAATGAACAAATTTTTATACCCAATAAAATCTCCAGTGTTGAGAGAGTTAATTCAGCACTCTGGATTTTACTGTGTGATTTCGTTGTTCTAAGATTTAATTTGGAAAAATTGGACACAATTTCTAATTCATGAATTTTTACCATTTTTACTAATTCTACTACAAAAAAAAAAAAAAAAGCACCTATAAATTCAAATGAAGGCATAAAAGTCAGATTTGTCCATTTTAAATTCAGATTGTATTGGCACTTTTCTCATTCCATAGGCATTCCTTGGTAATAATCATTCGGATTGTTCTTATTCAACTCGCCTCTTTTTTGGAAAAATCAGAAAAAGTACATTGTTTCCAAAG
Organism: Notoglanidium macrostoma; assembly: GCA_030068235.1. NCBI lineage: Eukaryota > Metazoa > Chordata > Actinopteri > Siluriformes > Auchenoglanididae > Notoglanidium > Notoglanidium macrostoma. The sequence continues at coordinate 2,601,848 of JAQQZR010000019.1, forward strand.
GAACTATGTAAAAACTAAATGGATTTCCATGCTAAACAGTTTTATTCCTCACCACTTATTCATGTTAGCATAAATGTTGTTAGCCTAAATGAGATATGCAAATGTTTTCGCTTTTTAATGCTAGTCAAGCTACTTTGGTGTTGACACTGACACCTGAGGTGAAAATAACATTTCAGTAAATATCACACTATTTGCCAAGGGAGAAATCATCAAATGATAGCCAAATTGAAACTTTGTCAGCATGTCAGAGGAAGAGAGAGATATGCTAGCATAAAGATGTGTTAACTGAGCTATGTGCTTCACAGAAGGATTACCTGAAAAACTCTAAAGTATGATGAAGAAAATATCAGCTAGCCTCAAATATTTGTATTTTTAAGCTTATCACTGTTTGGTGAACTATATGACCGACAGCATACTAGCTTGGTGCTAGCATAGCTCTGAGGCAAATTGGTATTTTGTTAACAGAAGTGAACAGGCAGTGTTCAGCAGTTCTAGCTACACAAATTAGCAGTTTTTGGGATATAAATGACTTTTGAAACCTGCTGGTTTTAGGTGGAGGAGCTGAAGAGCGAGAACGCTTCGCTCCGAGCTGAGCTACAGCAGCACCAAGCCGAAACAGAAGTCACAGAGATGCCTTAAGGTTTTTTTTCTTTAACAAATGAAGGACAATTTTTTTATTGTGGCGATTTTTCTTGTTGGAGTTTCACATATTAGCATGGACTGAATGAGGAAGAGGAACGGCGTTCCAGAGCAACGTTATTCCCAAGCAAAAAGTGCTCCATGCTGAACATAGGAGAAGTGAAACACTGAGTGAGCTGTCGAACCTGGACACCTGCTTTAGTTTTTATTGTCTATTTATTAAGCCTTACTGTGAAATTTTTGTGATTTCTCATTACATATTGTCCTTTTGACCTGCTGAAGCATTTTTTTTAGTAAGTTTGTTCACCTTTTTATTTTGCTATTCATGTCTCTGTTTGCATTTAATTCATTCAGTGTATAACATGTCAGTAACAGTAATTTTATATTATTTGAACCTTGCTACTAATGAACTACCATTCATTTCAATTTACACCTTTCCATTAAAGGAAATCTCCACAGCTTTTCAACTCCATCTTAATCCATTGCATCTACAAGATATGTGTGATGACCATGAACAAGAATTTCAACAGCTTTCCCTGTAATGAGAAAAGAACAACAACAAAAATATTGTTTACTTAAATTCTACTTTTAATAGAAGTCTAAGGGCAAATGTGAAATTTTCTTAATGAATGGTATAAAATGTGTATATATGTTGTGTAACTATATAACACTGGACTTATACAGTTCAAAATATTTCTAGTTTCTAGCTGCACCTAACCACAAATTCTTGTCATCTTTGAAAGGACAAAATGTACAGACTTATTAAGGTTAAGGACTAATTTAGAAACGTATGTATAGCACACTGGACTCAGGAGAAGATTTAGGATCCATAATAATGAAGGCATTATATCTATCATTATGTATGTTTCACAAGCCATTGCTACTGACTCTGCTTGGGTCAGCTGATTGTTGTGGAGTGGCCATCTATCGGTTTCTTTTGTACTTGTCATTTATTGGCTGTTATTAATTCATATACCAATTAATCGGCAATTAGCTCATATCGGCTGATAATATCGGCACACTGCGATATCAGTAGGGCCCTACTTAGCTTTAATACAGCTGCAGAATTGGAAAGACTTTGCTGGTGTTTTGATTTGACTGGAGAATATGGTGACGTGTTTATTTGTGGAATTTAATAGCTGCCTTTAGAGTAGCATTAAAAGTCCAGTAAAAGAAAATTCAGTGAAAGTCATGAGTAATTGGCTTTTCTGTTCTTTTCTCAGGACAGGGAAATATGTGGACATTTTGGTCTGTAGTCATCACACCCATGATACAAATGTAGTAGATGGAGATAAAGAAAAAAAACACGGAATGAATTCTTTAGTCTTTTAAAAGTAAATTTCCTGTTACACATAAAGCAAAAACACTCGCACATAGCCATCTGAAAGGGCATGGTGGTGATGTATAATGAGGTATGTGTAATGAAACTCACTCTCGCACCATAATGGGCTAAACAGGCTGATTTGTCACTAAAAGCTCGCACATTTCATGTGTGAAAATGCAGTTTACAACTGAGGGATCTGTTACATTTCTCTACGCCGACGAGCCTTCAGGCAATCTGGTTGCAGTTAGAGCCCTTTTTTATTTAGTAATTTTACTTCTGCAGTATCAGCGAAAGCAGCATTTTACACATGCTGAGAGGCTTAAAGGAACAGTTTGGCCAAAAATGGATTCCTTAACCCCAAAATTGTAGATTGGAGGTGTTTCAGATAATAATATTGTTTTAGTTCATTTGCATACTTTATTTATTTATTTTTTTAAATGCAGGCTTATTCTGCTGTTTTATCAAACTGTTTATGTACAAATGGTATTACTGATCCGATCTGTCTTTTGAAAGAGTCTGTCTTTTGAAGATTATGCATGCAGGTTGCACGATGGTACGCTTAAGGCTGTAAGCTTCCATTACTTGTTATCTACATTAGCCTCAGAACTGTAGTGCAAAAATTAAAGGAGCAAAAGTCAGACAAAAAAAAATGTCTTGGCTGAGTGACTACATTTGGATGATGGTGCGAATTTCATTTTCGGCTAAACTCTTCTTGTTACCACTGCTTGTAGATATGGTCAAATGTCAATCAAGGTGATGTCAAAAAAGTGTGAAAATTAGAATTAGAAGGTTTTTCCCACTTTTGGCCAGTAAGAATATACAAAATTAACCTTTGAAGCTCACCTTTAATTATAATTAATTCTTTAGTAATCATTTTATCCTGGTCAGGGTCATGATGGATCTGGAGCCTATCATGGGAATAATTCATCCCGGATGGGACACCACTCCCATGCAGGCCACCATACACACACACACATACACACACACACACATACAGATCTCACAAACATGTGCAGAACATGTACACAAACAAACAATCAGTTACCTTATGTTATCCAATGCTAACTGCTATGACGCTTCATTTGACACATCATACTCAATGTGTAGTTGATAATACACATTAGATTTAAAAATGTAAAAAAAAAAAAAAAAAAAAAGTAATGAGCCACTATAAATCTTATTTTTAAACATAACTGATGAGGAATTTATTTATTTATTTATTGCTGGAGTTATTGCTGGAGTTATTGCTGAGTGTTGGACAAATATTGGCTGGATCAATTGGATTTGACAACATATTTTCTGATCCAATCTTTTTTATTGGACATGAGTGTGATTGAATGTCAATTTTCTTTTTTTTTTTTTTCATTCTTTTTTTTCCCCAATTCAAGTAGTTTAGACAGGATTATGTTTTCCATCCTAAGCTCCTTATTAGCTTAAAAATTCATCTCAGGTATCAGACAAATCTCAGCTTGAATATGTGTATTGTATCACAAATAGAATACATAAATTGGAATGACACTAGCTGGTACACACACACACACACACACACACACACACACACACACACACACACACACACACACACACACACACACACA
>JAQQZR010000019.1:2608057-2618495 GCA_030068235.1 Notoglanidium macrostoma
AAAAAATTAAGAAAAACCTATGAAAAAGAGTAGGTGACCCCAAACTTTTGACCGGTAGTGTATATATATATATATATATATATTTATTTATTTTTTTGATTTTTGAATTTTTTTTTCACTTTTGATTTCTGATATTTCTAATATTGCTAATTAAGTTGAGGTGTTAAATTATGTATGCAGGAAAAAATCCAATATTATTTTGCCATAATATGTTCTGAAGAGTTCTTCAATACATCATTTGCAGGGTATCTTGACATTTCTGTGATTGCACTTAAAGCCATGTTATAGCATGTATGATATACCTGTGAAAGCATCATCTACAGTTTAGAGACTCGCTGATGCTCAATAACAGCTTTTTACCATCAGTTTTATTGACTATCTGCTTATAATACTGGAAGACTGTTGGAATATTTCTCATGTTGTCATTAAAAACCACAATATTTTTGCATTAGCGACTGCTATTTACTGCCATCGCCTTTACCTTATGGATTGTAGCTCTGCTTATAAATTATCTTTACATGCTACTGGAGGAAGAAGCTTGTTTATAATAAACGCTAAATGAAATGACATCAGGGAGAAGTAGGAGTCTCAACGTTAGTCGTTGCTGCTGAAACTGTTCTGTCTGATCCGACGTTAGCAGTCTGAATAGACGGAGCACGACTTCATCGTGTCATAAATCTGCTCTGTCATGTCTCAGCTCATTGTTCAGCTCATACACCTGTCTAGCTGTCTTCTCTAGTCTGTGTTGCTTTTTTTTCCTGCTTCATTCAGCCCATGCTACATTTATTCAACACTGTCTCACTTTCACTTTCCTTCTTGAACCCTGTGTTTTTCCCTCTGCCCCGTCCGTCAGCCACCAGTCAGACAGAGTACCATGTATGGACAGGCACGTTCAGGCGTCTGTGTGTCCCCTGCTCTGTTTGACTGATCTCTGAACCCTTGTTGGGCTTTTACAATTTTTGTAAGTGTTTACGTTGTTGCAGGATTACCGCAACTACACGGCCTTCAGCTGGGGTCTATAGGGAGTCCTGTCAGAAGCCCTGAGATTCCATGTTATATGTTTTAAAAGAATTTTTTGAACTTATGCAGCTTGCTTTCATAGGGGTGTGCTTCTGCACCTCCAAAGACATCCTCAATAACTTGCAGTTATTTCTTATTAGCAGTAATGGAGATAGGATTTTTTTCAAATGTTTTAACATGTGTATATATATATATATATATATATATATATATATATATATATATATATATATGCACATTTGACTTATTTAATTGTAGGTATTTTGTTCATTTGTGCTTTCTACATGGATAGACCAAGCATAAGCTAGCTAATAACCAAGCTTACCAGCTTTAGCTAGCTAGTATGTAAGCCTTTTAGGTGACAATATAAAGACATAATGACAACGAAAATGAAATAAACCCATCAGGAATATCAACATTTCCCTCAGAGGTGTCGTTAAATTTCCAATTAAAGACTCTCAAATTACACATGTACTATGCTTAAACTTAGCATTGACTGCAAACTGAACTTCCATGGGTTCCTCCATATTGAGAAATGTCCAGAACACATCAAAACATGTAAACTCAAGGCTGCACAAGAGTGAGCTTCTTATAACTACCATAAACACGTGGCCCCATAGGAATGTACTGTAGCATTAAACTCCCAGCTACATGCTAAGGAAAATAATTGTTCAGTCTACTTCATTTTCTCAAAAACAATAACTTCCGATGTTTCTACAACAGCGCATACACAGCTAAGGAATTGTTACACCGGACAAAACTAGATATTTTTTCAGACAGTACAACTGGAACAGTCCTGAGTAAATGAGTGCTTTTTTCAGAAAACTCTTTTTAGAATTAGCAAGAGAGTACAGGTGTGTTCATATAAATCATATTTCACGTGGTGTTTTCACACCTATTAGATGGGTTGCCAAGTCTGAATCTGAGTGAAATTTGATACTTTTCTTTCATTTGGTTTGTTTTGTTTTCTCATTGAATGATATTAAACAAATCTGAAAGCAAATAACATTTTGGCATTAGAGCTTAAAATGAGAATGTACAATTTAGCCTTTCATAGGTTAAAAATACAACAATAGAGAATAATGTAAACAAATGCATGTACAAATCATAAAAATCACGTGAGCTCGAAGAACACATCGCTGCCTTTAAAAAATTAGATAAGATAATTGAAAGATAATCGATCATTTCTAAATATTTGCTTTAAGATATTTTTGGGATTGCATCCACTGTTTATTTTCACCTTCTTGCTTTTTGATTTGTTGGTCCAAATCTCCTGAATAGTTCTGCAGGACTTCAGCTATGTTACTTTGGCATAGTTTGGCCTCGTAGTTTAGTTTATCAGCTCGCATCTAAAGAAAAATATCACCGACAACCCAAAACACGTGACATATTTGGTTCGATTTGTGTAGTAGTACTGATTCAGGATTTAATCACGTTGTCATTGCAGTTGAACGAAGTATTCGATTGGAACCGGACTGAAACCACTTTGATTAGATGGTGGTCCACGTCTGAGTGTGATTGCTGTGGTCTCACCTGCTTAAACCTGTGGACTGCACCAAAGACAAAAACTCATCAGGGTTCGGGGTTAGGGTTAACATTTTTATATGCTGCTCTATCAAAATAATTTAATTTTTCCTACCTCTGACCCCATTTCATCCTTTGCTAGAACTCGAATCTACAGCGTGTAACTCTTGCCAAACTGCTTCACTTCCCTCTTTACCTGTTGTGTTTACTTTTATACTTGCTTCTTTAGTGGACATAGTCTGACATTTCTGTCTGTGTGGCTTGTGTGCATGGTTTTGTATGGACGAATACAGCCAGGCTGCTTGCTGCTTTTATTTATTCATACAGGTTCATCCCATTATACCCTGACACCTCTCATCTAGGGCTTCAGTAATCACTGTGCAATGCTGCTTTCCTTCTACTATTCTCAAAAACGAAGCAGCAATTTCACTCTTAACCAAATAGACAAGTGGTCTGGAACAGGAAGTGATGCGTTCCGGGGAGAGATACGTTACACAGCCAGCATAAATGAGTATGAGGAGAAGGCCATTCCCTCACACACTGCCTGGCTGCCACAAGTCTGGAGAGCAGGAGTAGGCTTGGAACTTCCTTGGCAGGTTGGCCATGTAGTAAAGGTGCAGTTATAAGCATTTTCACAGACTCCAAGGCTTAGAATAGAGTATGTTTGAATCAGCTGGAACAAGGTTTGGGACACAGTTGATTGGTTGGGTGGAAGATTGGGGTCAGGGCAGGCTGTATGGGATGTGTGATCCTTGGGTTTGGGGAAAGGTTGAATGGGCTCCAGGGTATGGGGCAGTTTTTGATTGACACCAGGACCTGGGACAGGGTTGAGTGGTTGGTCAGATTCTTGGTGTGGTATGGAACAAGGTTAGCTTTTTGAATGGGATAAGCTTTTTGGATATGGTTGGTTGATTGACTGGTTTGAGACAGGAGAAGCTTGTTGGTTTGGGATGTGATTTGGTATAAGTTTGACTGCTGGTGTTATCTCTGCTGTTTGAAACAAGGTTGTTTTTTGGACCAAGGCTGTAACAATTTAAAACAGGGTTAGCTGGTTGTTCTGGTTGATGCTGCAATTTGGAGCAGAGTTACTTTTTGGAACAAGGGTTTTGTACAAGGTTGGTTTGTTTACTATGTACTTTGAGGCTTGTTGGATTATGGCCTTGAGACAGGGTTTAGTGTTTGGCAATGTGGTTTGAGAAATGGTCGGCTTTTGGGCCAAAGGTATTGGACAGATTGGCAGATTGGTCTAGTTGACTATGTAGTTTGGGGCATAATTAATTAGTTTGGGCCCAGGGAATAGGAATTGGTGCATGTTTGGCTTTTTTGGCTTAATAAAGTGTTGATTGTTTGGTCTGATAGACCCTGTGATTTGGAACAGGTTGATTATTTGACAATGAAGTTTACGGCGTCTTGGATTATGGAACAGCTTTAAGTGTATGGTCTCAGGTTTTATATGGTTTTGTACAGGGTTTATATGGTTTTAATGACTTTGTAGTTTTGGGATAATTGGCTTTTTGGGCCCAGGGTATGTGTGAAGGTAAGTTTCTTGTTTTGGTCTATATCTTTGACCTAATAAAAGGCCTGTATGTTTAACTTTGATATGGTCACGTGCATGGTAGAGATTAATCAAATATCTTTTTGTAGTGCTTAATAAAAACTACACCAAGAGGGCCTAATCCCTTTTTAATAAATTTACACATGTGCTGAATGTATTTCATTAAATAAATAAATGATGTAGCATTTAAATGGCAGCAGAGAGTGCACAGAAGTAATTGAGTAACTCTTGCTGTGTGACTGGAAACTGTGAGCGTGACAAATGATTTCCTGTCATTTTACAAATAAGTATGTCTTCTGACCTGGTTTCATAACAGCCCAGTCAGTTTTCATGTTTTTTTTTTTTTTTGCTTGTTTGTCTTTGTCTTTTATTTATTTATAATTTTTTTTTTTTAATGCCAGAAATCATGCTTGGTTGTTTTGGTTTTGATAGTCTAGGAGGTTTGCTGAAGGGTGTAGAAGCAGCTCAAAACATGAAACAGATAAACAGACAGTTCAGGGATGAATTAAAGGGTGGAAATGTATGGTAGTATTCGTGAATATACTAGAGAGAGAGAGACAGAGAGGTCACTGGCCTAGACCAGGACAGAGAGAGCGAGGGGGAGTGTGGTGGAGTGGCGCCTGTCAGGGTGATAGTGTGCGTCTCACTGGTGCCAGCTTCTGTTTGACCAGAAGATTCTCTATGATAGTGCTGGCGTCCCTTCCTCTGGGACACACAGACACAGACAGACACGTACACCCACACCACGAAAATGACGGACACATCCTCAAAGGTGCATGTGTAAATGTACATGTACATTAAGCATAGGAAAATTAATCAATTCTTAGATGTGTCATAAGAGATAAATTCTGCATTGAATTGAAAATTCTGCTCAAAAGGTCATAATCTGACTTTTACATGTATTATGCATTTTTTTTTTTTTTGTTGAAAATGTCAGCTGTATGAAATATTTCTAATGAAAAATGAACTTTATTGGCTAGGGCTGTCAAATACTTTTAAATCTTATCTAATATTTTATTACTTGAAAAATGTAGTATTCAAATGCATTAAAATATTAATACTAATTTAATTCATTTATACTGCCATAGATAAAATGTTAAACTGTTAAACAGCTCTAGGCTGTTAGTATCAAATAAGCCATGTAGGGTGAAAATTGTGTCGCTTTATTTAAGAAAAAACACTAAATGGTGTTATCATTTTATCATCAACTATAATGGTTCAGATATATTTATATCCATTTCCCCACAGTGATGCTTTCTTGTCAGTAGTATTAATGTTGATTTTACATTTGTAGATTTACATAGAAATCTGCTGAGGAAATTACTTTTTTTAACTAAAAACTGAAAAGATTGCATTTGATAATTGATTAATGTATTTATTCAGAACTTTTACGTATGGGAAGTGAATACCTACAAGAATCATTCAGTCAAAAAAGTTTAGGAAATGTGTTCTTACCAGACCTATATAGATATTAGCAAACTAAAAGTAGAACATGTGATATAAAACATTCAAATGTAGGTTTTCCACACATTTCTGAAGGTGTAGAAAGTCTACAGCTGAAATACATAAAAAGCCTAGAATGAAAACATTAATAACATTAACATTAAGAAATACTTAAAAACAAACAATAAAACCTCCCAAAAAGCAAAACAAGTGGTTATAGTCAAAGAAAACTGTTATATTTTATAATATTATTCATTCACAAATGAATATGCATAGAAGAATTATTCTGAAATGTCATCTTTACTCCTTATATGTATTTTTCTTTTCTTAACAGTTTCATTCTAACTGGAGAAAAAGAACCTATTATCATACCAGCTATTTGTATTTCTAATCCACAAATATCAGTACATTACTGATACATGATTGCTGTGGCTATGTTTTGAAGGGTTTGCAACTATACCATGCTATCTACCTTTTAATAAAAATATTTTCATTCTCTACAGCCAATGATCTAGATAATTTCCCATTTCTATTGCAATATGGCAAATGCAGATGATCTTATTCCAACCTCTATGTGAGGTCAATGTGGATAGAGTTGGGCAAGTAGAGTTAAGGGCCTTGCCCAAGAGCTCAAAATTTGCAGCCGTGTGGCACCGGGGCTCGAACCGCCGGCCTTCTGGCCAGCAACTCAGCTCTCTAACCACTGAGAAAGCCTTACTGAGAAGACATCCATGCATGGAAACAAATAATTATCCCATTAGGGAACTGGATTTGGAAGGCAATTATCAATCAAATGCACAGTTTTAGAAAGAAAAAAGAAACACTGATGAAATCCACTTAATGATCATTGTGTCCATGACAACAGGACATAAAAATTTAATGACCCTATGTTCCGATCTCACCAAAAGCCATTCAGGGTTATATTTATTGACTCAAGCTTGTCAGCTACTCCCGAGTCAATATGCACTGGCAAAAGGTTATCGCTGAATGAGACAGCCTGACGCATGGACTTTTTCATGACTCGAGATTGAGAGAGTGTAATGAAAATATTCTTAAACATGACTCAGCACTGGGGCTGAAATTTCTTCCACAATAACAACATTCATGAGAGTTTCTGTGTAGTGTACTTTTGAGTATTTATTATCGGTATATTGGAGTATTGGTATTATTGCGTGCTAGCATAATATAATAGTAATAAAGTCCAAATTGAGGTCCAGATTATAGCTCAGTACTATGTTCTGCATGATATTGCATTAGATTTCCAAATGCATCCATTGTCATTTGGGTAAAACGGAATTCCCAGGGTTGAGAAAGGAGGAGTCCCACATGACTGAGCCTGTTCCTGCAGACAGACATTGGAATTCCCTGCTGATCAGCACTTTGGGAAGAATTCTATAGCAAGACTAAAATGCAAAAACATATGAAAAATGTATATTTGACGAACTCAATAGACTTGATTTCCTTCACCCAGCCATGTTTATCTTATTAATACCATCGATGTGCAGAAGACAAGCTGTTGTCAGGCTGTTATCATAATTATTAATGCTATCACTAATAGCTTTCCACACTCATTTCTCTGTTTTCTCACGTTGTCTACTGGAAAAAAAAACACATATGGAGGCATAAATAAAAATTTTAAGTGTAGAATTGTCGTTCAGAATAACAGTCTGTGTTACAATTCATACATTAAATTTTAAAAAGCAAAAACAAGAACAAACAAACAATTAAAAAAACATAAAAGGTCACAATAAAGGGAGATGGTAAACTTTGTGGCATCTAAGAATATTAATAAATTACTATTGAAAATTAAAATAACCTTTGTATTTACCTATATATAGTCTACATAAACACACATAAGAACAAAAAACAACTTTGTATTTCTGGAATTATAAGAGTATGGGGTATGTAACAAAAATCGACATTTAAATAAAGAAAATCATTTGTATTTTTAAAATTTATTAGTAATAACATCGGATTACTGATTAAATAATAAATTAAATTAAATAGCAGTAATAATGGAAGATTATTTCGATTAAAAATACTTTAATTAAATAGAAAACTGAATTAATATTCTAAATTTATATATAAACATGAATATTATTTAGATATTTAAACACAATTGAAAAAATAAACCACTAGCTACTACTTATAACGTTGATATAGTGATACTGATGGTTGATAATGATATGAATATTATTATTTTTGATTTGAGGGACCTGTATTTTTATTTAACTTTTTTTTTTTTTATAATATATCAGATGAAAGTGTGGAAATTCCGCTGGGTTTCTTGGCCACGCGCTTGGTGGGAAGGGGCGGGGTCTTGGGCTGAAGGGGGCGCGTGCCGCGGACACAGAACGCGCATAAATAGCAGGTCGGCGCGTGAAGTTGTCAGGTAGTCAGGGGACAAGAATCGGGAAAGAAAACAGGAGCAGAAGAAAACCTTTAAAGAAGAAACTTTTCCGAAACAGGAACGAAAGTTAGTGAAAGTTCTTAACTGTCTTTCAAACAACTGATTGAAACACAACACAAACAAACAACAAAAATGAAGCCAGTGAGCATCGCGTGCGCCGTCAGCGTCATCATCGCGTGCGTCTGTGTCTTCCAGAGTGCAGCTGTACCGCTCTCTGAGCCTGAGGTAACATTTCATCTTCACTTTACTTTATATTCATTCAATTTATTCACGTTAAACTTTACTTTAATCTCATGGTATATGTAATTTCATATTATTAATGACATAAAATAGAACAAACTTTTTATTTAATCGCACTAATATTTTATTTAGGCTATATTTTATGTAATTTGTTTTATATTTAAGTATTTTTTAAATAAAATATATAGGATATAAATATAAAAAATATATAACATAATATTTTGTTTATTTTAATATAATTTTATTTAATTATTTGATGACATTAAAGATTTTTATTTTCTATATAATATTTATTTATATACAGTACAGTTGATAGTCTTATTGTATTTGTTTATATATATATATATGTTTTTGTGTATAAGTTATAAATGATCTTAAAGTTATCTTAGTGTAATTTGCAATTGTAAGGAAAGATATTTTATTAACATTCTTTAATCGCACCTTAAAAATTGCTTTAATATTTAATTACATGATTTTTTATTATTTTGCACATTATTCATTGTTCTGCTCCCGATCCTCAGGTACGGTTCGAGGAGCCAGTGGAGAGTGAAGCAGCTCAGAGTCTTGAGCCGGGCGAGGATGCAACGTTGGCGAGTCCTGAGGTACTAACCAGCGTGTACTCACTCAACGCTCGCCCTAAGACAAGCCGAAAATATTACTCTGATGAGTCACTTACAGCTTCTTCGCTATTGTTTTCCAGGTGCTGTTCAGGACGAAGCGTCAGAGTCACCTCTCTCTGTGCCGATACTGCTGCAACTGCTGTAAGAATAAAGGCTGTGGGTTCTGCTGCAGGTTCTAATGACGGGGACCACATCCACGTCTCCCCACTCATGGGACGGGACGGGACATTAATTTATTTATCCTGCTGGACTGATCTTATTCCTCTCTAAGTCCGAAATTCTGCTTAGATGTCTTCAGCTGCTGCTGTTTCCAACACTGAGTTAAAATATTGATTTGTTGTTTTTACACACTAAAGCCTAGAGAAAGAAGGATCGAGGTTATACGTTAATATGCCATGAGAGCCTTCTTCTGGGAATCTCACCCAGAAACTACACTTGCTAGCTTTACTATTAACTTCATGCATGTGTAGTAAAGGAGCATAGCTAGCCTTTCATCATGTTAAGAAACAATTTATGTTATCTTGGGGAAAAAATATATGATCTTGAGGTAAAAAAAATAACGTCTATCCTCTGCGCTTCTGTTCATATACACTGCCAGCTTACAGCCCATCCCGATTTTGCCAAACGTGAGGGTTTTTTAGGCACAAACCTGATCATGTGATGGAAAAATGGTTTACATCAAATTAAAAAGCTATTACTGGAGAATTATTGCTGGCACTATCATATCATATCATATGCATATCATGTATTCTTACACCATAGTGGCAAACCTGATAATTGATTAAATGGTGGCATCACATGATTAGGTTTGAGAGGAATCTTTATTTTTGCCCTCGTTGATCTTGGGATGTATATCAGGATGTGTTTGTTTCTTATCAGTGAAGCTTGTTGGAGAAAATGTCAATTAATTAATGAAAATTTTAGCTTAGCTACATATTTCTGGGTAGTTAAATATATGTTCTACATATTGCCTAAGCAAATGCCTGTTGTAAATATATGTCAAATTGATCATTATTAATACGTCTTTTGTAATAAACAAGTTTCATACAATTCGTATGTGTGTTGTTGAATCTCATGAAGGTTAAACGCGATGCTAAAGATGGCAGCACTTCCTGTTAGAGCTTCTTCACTGCTATGAAGTCTTCAGCTAATTAATAGCAGCTTCAAGTCATTAAAATAGGTGACGTAAAGCAATCTCAAAAGTGCAGGGTGGGACTAAATCAGGAACTACATCTCTACAGACTTGTTTACTGCACACTATTAATGCTGAAGTATTTTCATATAAAGTGCACGGGCAAGAGCAGGATGTCATCACGGAGTCTCTATTGAGGCTTATCCTTGAATCGTGCTCGACCTTCAGAGCTGCGACCAAAACACAAGTAGACATCATCCAGTGTAAATCAATTTAAAACACAAAACAAGCAAAAGGTCAAGACAACAAGGTATGAAATGCACAAGAAGGAAAATACAACAGTTTAAACTGGAGCTAGGAGCTACTTGGGGGAAAAAAAATCTAATGTGATGAGTGTGGAGTGCATTTATAGAGGTAGTGCGGTGGTCAGCACTGTCGCCTCACAGCAAGAAGGTCCTGGGTTCGATCCCCGGGTCACCCAGGGTGCCTTTCTG
>JAQQZR010000019.1:2627342-2641078 GCA_030068235.1 Notoglanidium macrostoma
CTAAGTAAAGAGAAACAACAGTCCATCATTACTTTAAGACATGAAGTGTCTTTTATGTAATAAAAATAAAGAAAAAAGCACTGAATTAGAAGGTGTGTCCAGTCTTTTGACTGGTAGTGTATATGTGCCAAATAAGGGTTTCTATCATTTCTATTTAATCTAAAAATGGCAAAAAATAACCTCAATAATAATTCCTTCTTGGTATACGTGAGGCAGTCTGGGAAAACCCGTCAGATGTAGCAATGACTGATTTCTGTCAAACAGAATGAAAAAATTGATGAAAAATTAATTGAAATGACCAAAATTGTGTTTTCTGCCTGTCACATATTTGACATCTCAACTTTTAGAAATCAGAAATCCTGTGTATTTCACCAAAACGACAATGGAAATAGCTTTATTTACTTTTTAATCTTGTTATCTTCCTGCAAAGCTGATGTCGTTTAAGGAGCCAGTTTAAAGACAGTCAGTTCATCTAAAACTTTGCTAGATAAGTATGAGTACTTCACAGAGTGAATGTCACACTTTGATCAAGTGGTTGGATAACTTCAGTACGTGAGAGTGAAATGGACATAAGGCTCATCAGTAATTCTCCATCAGTTACACTGACTGCATATCCCAAACTAATTTACATTTATGGTTGTTTTCACTTTTGTGTTTTTTTTCTGGACTCATTTGGTGAAGTGAGAAAGCCGAGAACCGAGGAAGATATCCGCTCTCAGCGAGCATGCCGATTAACGTGATAGGTTCAGCTTGTCGGTTTACTTCCTGTTACAAGTTTGTTGATGGTTGGGGAAGTGGAGGAGAAAGGATCATTGGAAGAAACAGAACCCTTTATATTTCTGGTTTGCACTCAGAGCATTACAAAAAAAAATGCATGTCTCGTGCTGGCTTCCATTGCTAACAATCTACCTCATGATGGCATGCCATGCATCCAGAAAGCGCTATTTTTGCTGCTTGAGTGTTGGCACTACAGGAAAATAGTTTTAAAAAATTAAATAAATAAAAGGAGGAACCTAGTGCCTATTATTTTGAAAACCTGTGTGCACAAAAGTGACATACTGAATTGCGAAATGGATCCATGGTTCAGAAAGAATTCTTTTATGAGAAAGCAGACCTTCAATTGTGAGCCCCGCCCCCAAACAAGCCTTGAATCAGTCTTAAGTGAGTGTGAACTCAGGTATTTGGACCATGCGCGAAAGAGACATGAAACGCTGTGCTTTCCTTTCCTCTTCCTGATCCCTTATAGTATTTCAGTAATGGTCTAGATGTTCCTCTCTAACCAAACTGAGACATTTCTATTCCAATTCCTCTCCAGTTTGTTTCAAGCCTCATCTAAAAACTTTTTCTTCCAACACTTTTACCCTGTTACCACTTTTACCCCTCTTCTTCTTCTTCTTCAGTTTTTTTTTTTTTTTTTTTTTGGAATATGGGAAAGGCACTGTATGATTAAAAATGATTTAAAAAAATGATCATTCCATTTCACTCGAGATTTTCTCATACTTGCTGGCTCAGGAACGAAACTACCTTTTCATAACATCCCTCTTTCTCCTTCCTCCTGTCATCATCCACTCTGGTCCAAAAGATCGTACTACAACAGAATCATCAGGAATAATCAATGAAACGACGAGGCACCCAAGAACCACCTTTTTTACAAAGGTCAGAGCTGAAATAGATAACTCAATCATATAGTGTAAGGCACTGGATAAAAGGTTGAAATTCTCCTTTAGGCCTCATCATCGTGTAGTAGTGCTCTTTCAGTAGGCAGTTTGTTAGGGTTTTAGAGATGTATGGAATCACAGAATGTTAATATTAATCTCCATGAGTTTTGTATGGCCAGGGTGGATTACTTTTCCAAAACACAGTGTGCTAGATTTTAGACATTAGATCTTTGTGTTGCAATAGTAGTTGTGTATAATATATTACTAAGGAACCATTATTATCCATTATATTATTATTAACCACATATTAAGAAACTGTTTTTTAATTTTTAGACATGCGGTCTATCATCAAATGACCCTAGTCGATTGATTGATTTAGAAAAAGAGATCTGTCACTAGGCAACTGCAGGAGATCTTACTGCAACTTTCTCATGTTGCCTGCATGGCTGCTGCTAAACAGTCAGGAAATTGTTTTTGCCATTACTACCATTCAGGTTTGATGCTTTAGCTGACAAACGTATATCTATCAGCTGTTTTGAAAGTTCCGTTTGGTTCTGCTCTTTACCGCTGTTTATCGGGATCTTTTTTAACAGTATTCGGATAGGATACGTTTTCTGGTAATGTTGTCAGATGACGTCGGCGGTGTTTAGGACAGCATGTACGTACTGTATATGAGGAGCATGTCAGAATTAGCTGTTACTATGGAAACTAGTACTAGAACAAGCGTATTACAATACAGCGTACTTGTAATTTGTCTTACAGCCGACACGCCTGTCAGAACTGCTGTTATAGTAAATAACTCAACACCAATCAGAAAGAAGAGATCGTTGTATAAACACAATACACAAAATGGCTGACGATCAAAACGAACCAGCCTGCATTTAAGATAAAGCACGCTGCGTTCTCTTTTCCACTGTTTTTATCTGATAAGGTGGACTGTAAATATTCAGCGCAGTAGACTGAATCAAGTCTCTGAATCTTTACTCGGCTAATGACTAGCAACGTGTCCATGGCTACAGATTTTCATAAGTGAATCAAAAATTAGACTTTTTCCCTCTCGCAGCATTCAACCTAATTTTAAACCTGCAGCGGTCCGTTTCACTTATATAAACACATAAAGTACATCTTCCTACGCTTTCTGACTCTCTGAGCACAATGCAGCGTGGAGCTCTTTACCTGTCAAAGAAACATAAAGGAAAGCTTTAACATGAGCCTTTTGTATTCTGCAGCCGCTCCAGCTTTAGTGGGTTTTTACAAAGTGTTTCATTTTCAAAGAAACCTCTCTTGTTCTCTTTCTTAAAGGTCTCTCTCTTTCTCTCTCTCTAGCCTGCATTCAAAACCCCACTAATGTCTGAAATCCACTCCTGATGGCACGCTCCAAAGCCCCTGCCGCCCTCCCTTTAGATTAAGATGGAAGGATCCGGACGGCTCGGCTAGACTCCCTGCTCATTGCCGCATCGATTCGCAAACTGATTACAGATTCGTGCTTTTTTGCTGAGAGGTGCAGAACATCGTGCGGAAGGGAGGGTGACAAGATTGGGAAGGAGGGAACTGAGTATGTGATTCAATTGAGGCTGACTCGTAGAGAGAGAAAGGAGTCTGAGCAGGAAAGCGGATGAGTAGTGAGTTAGAGAAAAGCGATGGGTATTACGTAAGCCAGGGGTGTTCTGCTAAAATTGGTGAAGATCCAGTTACACAAATCCTTGCTTTACAACGGTCCAGACAATTACATTGTAATGCTTAACCCTTACTGATTGTTAGATGGCTATAAATAAAACAAATTGAAATGGTTGATTTGCTTTGTAGTGGCGCGCCTCCTGTTTTTGTCGTACGGCAATAGCAATGGTCCGTTTTTAGAAAACGAGTCACTGAACTGCAGGCATTTGTTTTAACTATAATATTTTTCCAAGGCTGGGTCACTGGGTCCACATCCAGACCGTAGTTCTCCGGTTGATGACCCCCAATGTAAGAGAGGCACTTTTGGCGTGTTGTGATGCAAATTCAAAACATATTAATAGGCCTAATGATGCTATAATCAATGCTGGTCTTCTAAAAGAGGTTGTTTATTAGCTATTAAGATTAAAAATACATTAGAATATTAAGTATTTATCAGAGCAACACTGAAACTGAGACACTCATATTCATTTTGTCACCAATATTTTCCAACTTTTGCCCGGCCAATGCAACACGGATGTCTTTTTTAATGTAGTTGAGTTCCCTTCACCATTCCCTGTCGGAACACTCTAGTCTGATTTGTCAACACAATTGCCTCTTTAATCAAAAACTACTGTAGACTATTCCCAGAACACTAGGAAAAAAGTGGGAACACACCCTGGATTGGTGTGTCTCATAGTATATCCCAGGGCACTATGCAGGCACTCATTCACACCTAGAGACAATTTAATGACGCTGAACCACCTACCGGTACGTTTTTAGGAGGTGGGAGGAAACTGGATTACACATTGTAGTAGGAACAAACCGAGGACCCTGAAGTCTGGAAGGTGTATTCTGTGCCACCTAAACGCCTTATCTCAACTGCAAAATTGAAGAAGCACACATTGGATGCCAGATGTGTCATGACTAATCAACTGCACATGGGGTACTGGCCAAAAATTGTCCTTCCTATATCAGGACAAGTGAAGTTCCATAGAAAAGGCTGTAGACCGCCAAGGGACTGAGTCAGCGTTGCGGATTTCAAGCGAGTTAGCACCATAGTGAGTCGATAGGTACATGTGTATGGAACCAGCTCGCTCATACGCATTCCATGTCTTAGCCACTCTCGTGATGTAGCTAACGAGGGGAATTTGACAAACGTGTATAAGAAGGAAGGGCAATACTATACCATATGACTACATGTATTGGAGATAAAGGTATAGCACATAATTTGCTATCATGTATACATGGTCCAGAGGTTGCAGATAATTCACCAGGGAGATCCAGAGAGCGTGGAGGCCACACAGGTGAAGGAATCATTTTCCCGGTTTGTTTAGAGAGGCTGCCAGGTGGAAAGGGGAAGATGGATGGAGCCTCTTTCCCCCGGCTGTCTGCTTCTGATCTGCCAGCGTTCAAGGTCAGCCAACTCCGAGTAGGACGGGATGGGGGGGTGGGGAGCGCACGATCACAGGTTTGTGTTCAGACCGAGTCGAAAGACGAGAGTTACACGGAAATAGAGAGAGATGGGGAAGGAGGACCATGTTAAAGCGCTTATGTGCCTTTAATCTTCATGTTGCTTTCTTGCTAATGCTGTGTGCTAGGACGGCAGATGAGCTTGAAGCTCGAAGTGTGTCGATTTTGCAGCAGAAGATGCATCCATGAGGAAAGATGAGTGAACAGACTTTAATAGAACCATCAAACATTTTGGAGAATTTAAAGTTTCTGCAAAGGTCAATTCCAGGTCCACGTTAGCGCTTGTTAGCTTGTTTCAGCTACTGGTTATTTTTATTCTTACAGTTATTGAGTTATGTATGCTTGAAGAACTCCTCTTTTTAAACCCAATTTGACATGCCAGGCAACATAGTAAAAGATTCAAATACCTATTCACTACATCTTACTTCTGAAAGGCATTATGTGGTAAAGCACAATCCTTCAAATAAAGCTAGCTAGTACAGCTAATCTATCTTACTTCTATAAGACTGATGATGAAGAGCTAGCTAAAAACAACAGAGCAGTAGCTATAGTGTATAGAGTATTTTGTATATAATACGCTGTTTTTTCAAGGGGTCCAGGATTCCTAGGGTAATTCCCTGAGTGTGAGATATTTATTAATAATACAAATCATTAAACCCACGCATGGTCTGAAACATGCCGGGGTCAAAGGTCAGGCAAAGAGAACAATGCAGGACCGTGTTAAATGAAAATCAATATGAACGGCAGAAGCACAAAACAACTGAATTAAAAAAAAAGACAGGAATACCAAACTGAGAAAGCAATGCTCAGACTGGAAAGGCAAAACCTCACAAAACTAGGTGAAGTGGTATAAACACACAGAACTAAACAGGAAACAGGTGAGCTCATTAGGCAGGTGTGTGAGAGCGAGCTAATGTCTGGACCGGACCGGATTGTGGATTCGTGGCGCAGGATAAGTCATGGATTTCTGCTGTTGTGTCCCACCAGCAAGATGTGAAAACCAAAATACAAGGCAACAAAGACCAGCATAGGATTTGTTAACAGAAAAAGTGCGACCATTGTTTTTTTTTCGGGGGAAAAAAAAGCAGGCAACCAGGAACACAACAGGAAGTCTGATTTGCATAGTAGCACACAGCAAAGAGGTTTTGTTCCATTTAACCCAAGGCACATTTGACTGTGAATCAATAGGACATAACTTTTTGAGCAAATCACTTCAATCGAATGAACACGATAATTTTTCTGCAACCTAAAGCCCTAAACACCATGCACATTTCTTTAATTCTGGTTCATATTTAGAAATGGTTTTGGCATATTTTTGTTTTTGCTCATTTTTTTGTATGTTCCATTGAACGATTGTCTTTGTTTTTACGGAAATATCGGCGGTAGAGAAATTTGTCCGTTTTTATTCCTTAACTGCTATGCAGTGGTTAACACTGTCACCTCTCAGCAAGAAGGTTATAAATCCAAACCTATTGGTCGACTGGGATTTTTCTGCGTGGAGTCTGCATGTTCTCCCGTGTTGTATGGGTTTCCTCCGGGAGCTCTGGTTTCCTCCCACAGCCCAAAGGCATGCAGATTATCTCAACTGGCTACTCGAAATTGCCCATAGATGTGACTGTGAGAGTGAATGGTTGTTCGGATAAGCGCTATAGGATGGCTTGACAGTAGCACATAAAATCCATATTGGTAAAATTCATTTGTAAAATAAATTACTTAAACTTAAAAAGAAAAGCTGAATGCGAAAACGCGCCCAGGACCTTGCAAACCATGGAGACAAACGCAAGAGAACATATTCACTGCTCAGAACTAACTAACAATGAGAACTATTAAAAGGACGAGCCTTGGGTTCAATGTGGACGCTCTGATCAATACTTTCAATAATAACGGCTCATCTAGGCAAGATATTTTCACAAAGCAAAGCATAGTACTTTAATGAAGGCCTTTCACCTTGGATGACAGCGCAATAACGGAGAGAAGCAAACAAGAAGAATTTGAAATATAATTTTAAACACATCATTACTCCTCGCTCGTGCACTTTCTGTTTGAAGGACCACCGATGAATAATTTGTATTCACTTACTTTTACCACTGTGGAGTTAATTGTTCTCATACAACATCATTCCCCAAACTGTTTTATTCCTGGCTTATTTGCCAACATTATTTTTTATTTAATTTAAATAAAGATACACATTTACAGTTTACATCCCTTTACAGTTACATTTGACATCGTGGAATGCTAGTTCCTCTCGCAAGCCTCTCTCTTTTTTCTCTCTTGAAACCGTCCATTTTTTTCAGCGCTGTTATGTAAAATCAATCAACACCTTCTGACCAATCAACAGCTCTGTGGTATCAAATTAAATAAATAAAGCATCATGAATAGAAACATCACTAAGCAGCATGACTACAGATTTTCCTCTAGTTTTTGTGTAGTGAATTATTTTTTTCTCTTCCCAATCCTCTTCTGCTTTTCTCTCTCTTTCCTTATTCAGTACTCTCTCTCTATCCAATTTTCTTTCTCTCCCTCGGCCCCCCCCGACACCCCCACCCCTCCGCCCGCCTCTGTTCAATCCCGATACTGTCAGTTTGCGGCATGCTCCTCTCCCTCTCAGCCATTGATCACAGTGGCAGCGGCGTGTGTATGCGTGTGGAAGTGTGTGTGTCTCTGCAGGGAGGGAGGCAGATCAAACACTTTAATTACACACAAGCTTGTAGGTGGCACCGGGTGCAAGCGGCAGTCGTGTTTCAGGGACAGCAGCGTGGCAAGGTGAAGGCGAAACGCACTCACAGGTTTGGCACAAACACAAAGAGACATAAATACTAGTGTCTAAACACATGCACTGGTACACACAAGCTGATCAATATCTGTGTGGGTTTATCTACACACCTATTCACACACACATCCTACCAAAACAATCTCTTTCATCTAGTGCACACAGGAGTGCATTACCTAAGCATATGTTTACTGAGCTGAACAAAATGCACGTTTGCTCATGTTTACAAATTACCTACATTTACAGATTCGTAATGCCAGAAATGATCCTTCATGCACGATTGCCGCGCACACATCCGTCTCGAACCAGATGTATCATCATCATAAATTTATGTCCAGCCGCTTTGTGAAATGAACATACTGAAATGACTTTCTTGAAAGAAAAATATAATAATAAATACAAAAAAATATATATCATAATTGTGTGCAGGATATTAGATAGGAGAGGCTTTGGATACCTTTGGTGTAATCTAGAGTCATGCAGTCATGCCACACACTACACCTGTCAATCAAATTCACTCATGCATGCCCTTTCCTCAGAATTACCTCAGACTCCTTTTGCAGAATATTTTCAGTTACTTTAACCCAAAACATAGCATTCAGTGGGTAAGCGAAAAAAAAAAAAAAAATGAAATGATGTGGCAGAGAAAAGCTTCAAGGCACTCTAAAACTGCTTGAGCCTTCATTTTAGAGCAGAAATGCAATGTAAACATAATAAGGAATTAGCATCCATGGCTAATTACCTGTTGTTTCAAGTCATAGCCAAATAAGGTTTTGAAATAAATAATAAATGTATGTAGTATTAGTGTATAACTGACATAACAACAAAAAGCCTGTGAAAAAACTGACATAATAACAAAAAACCTGAATGCTAAGCTAGTTAGTTATTGCTAATAGTTGTTGATTAGCATTAGCTTACTCATAGAGACAAATAAGCTAAGGTATACTGTATTTTGTGGTTTCATGGAACATTTAGACGAAAAGACAACAGTGAGATAAAAATTCAGTGAGGGTCATTTTTAAGAGTGGACATTGTTTTTTCCTCACACAGCTAGCATGAAAGAAGCTTAGGCTAATTTTGTCTCACAGCTTGGCTGATCAATAAAGCTTAGCACAAGCCAGTGTTATCTGTATCTGTCTCCTCAAGAGCTGGAAATCATCTTTTATTATCACCACACCAAATTGATACGGGAACCTTACTGTGATTTGAATTTGGTGCTTTTACTATATCCAGAGAACTTTTTAGTCCCTGGCTTTTGAAATAAATCTAAAGCGGTCTTGGTCTGCCCTTTTGATTAATTTTCAGTATGTTCTCATAAATATAAGCCTCCAAATACTTTTCCAAAATCAGGTCAACATTAGCAGTGTTTGCTATTTAGTCCCAAAATGCAGCTAAGCAGCTAGCTGAAGAAGGAAGTGACAGCTAGCGGGCTAGAATTATAAACAACAAATTGAAGAAATGAATGCAAATAATCAAACAAAGCTTTACTCTTATAGTTTGTGTACAACATTTAGAAATTACAGCAAGTGATTCGGACTGACTGATATGTTTCAGTCATGTTTAGTCCTGTTCGTGTGACTGGCAGTCGACTACGAGGTTCCGCCGCTTTCAGAGACCAACTAATCATCATAAGAAGAAGCCGTGCTTTCAGGTGGGACAAGTAAAGAGCGCGTTGTCCAATAAACATCACAAACACTCCAATCACAGTATTAAAAGTCTGTTGTCCAATGGGCATTAATCTTTTGTCCCATTAAAAAACAGCACACACAGCTTCTCTGCACAGGTTCTCTGAGTTTCTGTTAGCGCTGTGTCAGGGGCTTTGAAGGAGATTTTCATGCAGGCTGGACTGTCCACTGAAAATATTTTGAATTTAATGAACAAACCGTGATATTGCAGTGAGATATTTTATCATTTGATTCCATAAAATATTGAATTGCACCAAGATTGATGAATAAAATAGATGCTTTGGTAAACATTTCATTGCTGAATTTTAATGGAATGTTAAGGGAAGCCAGCCTTCCTGTGCAGACCTAAAACAATGGCCTGTTTTTTTGGTTTTTCTTTGGCTTTGGCTTTTTCTACATGACACTTAACTACAAGGCCCTGCAACCATACCACTTATATTAGTTTTTATACACAAGAACATGAACAGAATTAATACTTCATTGTCTTGGATTTGTCAAGAGGTTATTGTTATCACAGCCAGTTGTAATGAGCTAACAGAATAACATTTGTTAGCCTAACACTTCTTAGTCTAGATATTAGATAACCTTAGATACTAGCTAGCTAGCTTATTAGCCCCTATTACATTAATAAGCAGAAGCATTAAAGTGGACAAATCGATTACATCCCATTAATTAGCATTACTTTCTTACCAGTGTTTTGGGTCTGTTTCTTCTCTCCATTTTGGTTTTCATTTTCCCCCCTTCTGTAAATCAGGGATAGAAAATACAGAATAAATAGGAAATACGATGCCCTGTAAAATACAAGCAAGGAACTATTTTAAAATGAAGAGTAAAGAAGACTAATCTGATGACAGTATGAAGGAGAAGATCTAGTATGAGTCTATTACAGTGCCAATATATAACTGTATGAGCTGTCCTCATTTTCATCATATTAATCACTGCAAATGCGCTTTAATTTAACAATATAGCATCAACCTTCATTATATAGCTGGGTATGAAATAGCACTTGATCCAGCACATCCTATTATTTTGCATTTCATTGTTTAATTTTTTTTACTCCAACATTTACATTGACTGTGTGCACAATGAAGCCATGAGACATTAATTATATTCATGAAATCACAATGTATGTTTTAATAGGTCATTATTGTTTAATGTTATTTAATACGTTAATAATCATTTTTACTGTGGTGGACTGGCGACCTGCCCAGGGTGTACCCCGCCTCTCGCCCAAAGATGCTGGGATTGGCTCCAGCGTCCCCGCGACCCAGATGGATAAAGCGCTATAGATAATGGATGGATGGATGGATAATCATTTTTATCCATAAACAATGAACTCAACTCTGAATAAAGCCTACACTGCATAATAGATGCTGCTTTTAGTATTATGTTGAATACATGATTGTGAACATTTATTGGCCTTAAGTACACACTTGTTCATTTAAAAAGGGTGAGATTTTTAACATGCAATGTTAAACAATTTACATAGTGTTAACCAAAAGATAACTCAGAACGTTGGCATTTCCCTGTATAATGGAACCCGTTGAGGTTTATTTGCTGTAATGTAGTGTGACTTTAGTTATACAAAGACTTTATAGTAACTTACCAACATATCTGAGGTTACCAATGTTGCTGCGCTCTTAACAGCTAGCTAAATCAATAGTGTCAGTCATTACCTAGTTTGCACTTAGCGTCTATATTAGTCAGCTGTGATCTCACAATTTCTCACTTGAACAGCAAGCGTGTCATGCGTCTGCCTTTCCACATTGCACCAAACGTGTACAATGGCGCACAACAACATGATGGCCCCGGTTCTGCATTTCCATAATCTGTGTTACGTCATGCTGCGGATGGACTCGGCCAGCCTGGGAACAGACGAGTCGGCCATGATTGATGTCTTCTCACTTTACCAGTCGGCTCAGCGAGTGCTGGCAGCCTGGGCTCCACTTGACTGGATCCACACTCACACACACCCACGCCAGGGAGAACATCGCTGTCATTCAAACTAAGCGCTCGGCTGAGTGTGTGTGCTTGGACGCTTTGCTCTCAAATACTCCCTCCAGGCATGAGCTCCTTCTCACTATAGTGAAACAAAGGGAACTTGGATCTGTTACAAAATGCAGGACGTGGGAGTGAACATAAAACATGCATTAAAGATTAAGTTACAGTACAGAACAATTGGAGAGTGTGATATTCGAACGGCTCATAAACTTAACTTATGGGGTGTGAAAATATGCTCTTGAGGAACCTAAAAAAAAAAAGAGATATTTTTTAGATAACGGTTCAGTTTGCGCCTCATTCCAAATGTAGTTGGTCAACTGAGACATGTTTGCAGTCTGAGGTTCGCATCTTTAGTTCTGAATGATGCATGCAGCTAACAGCCATCACACGCTTGCCTCAAAACATCCCAATTAGCTCAGTAATACCACTTCATAAAAAAACTGAATAGACAATTATATTTACAAATCAAATGGGAACCATGTAATCATATGAAGCACCTGTAGCCAGTGAAGGCTGGTGATGATATTGGATGTGAGGCTAAAATCTAATATCTATTATTAGCTTGACAATGAAACTATTAGAGTTCAGCAATGTGTTAAATCACAAGGTCTCATCAGTGGAATAATAAGAATGATTACACACAAACACACACACGTAAAGGCAGATAAGCAGCTGGATTTGTGATTTCTAAATATTTAACTGTTTCAAGTCCGTAATATCCTACTGGCTTCATGCTGGGTTTCCTTTCAATACCAAACACGGTAAACAGGAAAGTTGTAACCCTTTGGTTAATACAGTTCTGTCATCTGTCTATTGGAACATCCAATTGTCTCCAAGTTTCGACCATCTAACTGAAGAATTCTGTGGTTCTTCATAATTCCATCCACTTTGTGCAGTGCACCAGTTCACTGGAAGCAAAACAGCCCCAGCGTGTGATGCTACCACCACCATGCTTAAACAGTTGGTACAGTGTTTCCCTGTACCTCTAGTCATTTTGGTCAAACAACTCAAATCATCTGAACTTTTCTTTTTAAGTTTCCATGATGCTAAACTGGTGGCTATAACTTTTCCTCACAGTAAATCCACATTAGCCTTCAAGCTCCAGTGCAAGATATCAAACATGTCCTCGCATTGTGCTCAAACACGTGGACCAAACAGAAAGCATGACCAAAAAGATGAAATATACAGTCTCTCTGTGTTTTTATTGGTCTGTTCCTTATTACTCACCGTCCTCTAAGGTCAGCCAAAAGCACATTCAATCCAGCACTCAGTACAATGAACCAAGTTTCTTTAAAGCCAAGGTCCCTGATGTTATGGATCAATTTTTATGTGTCTGTATTTCATAGAAAGAATTTTTTCAAAGGCCTTTTATATTGAGTCAAGGCAAAAGCACAGAATTCACTCTGCGTGTAATCACTTTCAGAAGGAAAAGATTTCATATAGGACAAAATGAAGGAATGCGTAACTCTGGTTGTTACGGAGTATTTATCTCGTTATGAGCAAATGTCTGCTAGCGTGACTTTTTGTTTTTTTACATGAATTGCATCAGATCACTATGTCATCTCAGTTAAAACGGGGTTTCTTAAAAGGGGTTCTTAAAAGGAAAATCGGGCCTTTTAGAAAAAAAAGAGAGAAAATACTATTCTACAAATGAATGCAATATGATTGAAACGGAGTCATTTGTAGGTTCTCTGCCACCAAATATGCCGAGTGACGGACAGGCCGAGGTCGCCCGTTAAAAAGAAATGACACACACGAAGCTTGGATTTTGTCCACACTTGCCGTTTTTTCCCCCTCAAACATTTTTACATGCAGTCCTACAGAAAACAGTCACAAGGAGGGCTGGAATGTGTTAATTCAACATTTCAGTAAAGTGCTGAGTGACATCCAGTGCCTTCTTGCACATCCTAACCACTGAGATTGCAAGAAGTGAGAAAAACAAACACGGAGGACGGTGAAAAAAAGGAGTCTTGTTAGTGAGCAAATATCAACAGCTTTAAGACAAAATTGAAAATATTTTCTTCCCAACATTCCAACATTGCAATGCAAATTAAAAAAAAAAATTATTTTGAAATAGTTTTCCTGAATACTCACTGGTACAATCTTTAACTATATCCTCATACAGTCAAGTCACACAAGCAACTGGAATGTGAGTGATTTTCTGCCTCCGAAGCTACAGCAAAAATAAACAATCTCATCACCAGAGTAAAACAAGTCTTCATTTAATATTTATGACTCAAAATTATAAATCTAATCCAGTGTACACAGCAAGCTAGCCTGTTTAGTTAGTTGATGCTCAGCCTAGGGCGGATAAGAGCTTTCATATCAGCACAAAAGCACTCTGGGAAGAAAAAAGCATTGTGAAAGCACGCTAATACTGCTGAATTAACTGTTTATAACAGTTTAATAACAACTGTGAACACGCCTTCTAATTCAATGTTTTTCTTTATTTTTATGACTTTAAAAGAGACTGGATAATGATGGACTGTTGTTTCT